>OZ007562.1:136449444-137049444 GCA_963931875.1 Pollenia griseotomentosa
TTTTTCTTAATCAGGCGATTTAAAAGTGTTTTGAATAATCCAATGACTAAATGGTCATTAAGCTTAATTAACATTTTAGATGCTCACTCGATGAGCGAAGTATAGTCGGAGTACACAAATTTTCGTTTTGAATATGTGTGAAAATCGTAATTTCTTACAAAAAATGTATTCATTACGTGGTTGTTGGCAACCCTGCAATTAATTTACTCAGAGAGCTCAAATAAAAAATATTACATCAATTGTCTAAAAACCAGGGTTTAAATTTTAAACCAAGGTATATTTACACAAGGTAGACTCATTTGGGAGTGTAGACATGCTGCTCTATAAAAGGAACCATTTTGTCAAAATTGTCTTCATATAAAACAAAAACAATTTAACGCACACATGTACAAATTTTGGCTCATATACACGCAATTTGACGTTGTGGTTCCAACTAGGGTAAACAGCTGACAAACATATGGGCCAACGAGTTTACCTTGTGTAAATATACCTTATTTTAAACTTTAAATTTTAATGATGAGTGCTTTTAAAGTTTAAAAGCACTCATCAGCTGGATGCTTTTTATTTTTGCTTTTGCCACTGCTATTGAAATTTTTAATTTTTTTCCAAAAGCCAATGTTTTGTTTTTCGTTTGTGCAAAAAAGCAATTCTTCTATTTTGCATACATATTTTTATTTTTTGACAATTGCTTTTTTACCAGCCAGCGACAAAAATGGACAACCACCTAAACAGCAAAAGCTAAAAAAAATATTTCGCCTTTTGCTTTTTTACTTTTTCCTAAAAGAAGAGCTAGTTAAAAAAGACAAACCAAAAAAAATCTAAAATTCAAAGAACAAAAATTCTTCACTGGCTGGTAATAACAAAAAGCCGATTCAATAAAATGAAAAGCAGCTGAAGTGTGTGCTAAAAGGAGTCTGAGCAGAGCTATTGGCTCTGCAAAAAGGCAGATTACAACGATAAAATACTGATCAGTGTACAAGCAACATGGTTTTTTTCATGGTGGTGAGGAAAAATAAATTTTTGCCTTTCTTCAGTAATGTTGTTGTTGCTCGACAGTTTGCATGACTACAGCACGAAATGTGTGTGGGTGTGTATTTTGTTTTTTAAAATATTTTTAGTTAAGGCAACCAGGCAAAGTCTGTTGGATTTTTTATTGTATAGAAAACAAAAACAAATTCTTGTTGTGTTTTGCATGAAAAATATCACTTGTCGTCGTCGAGTATTTTTTCGCAATCATGTGCCCAGGGTTGTTAGGCTTTTTTCTTGAAAAATCGTCCAAAATTTTAACAAAATTCGTCAAAATCGTAACGAACATTTAACAAAATCGTCAACAAATCGTCAAATATGTAAATTTTACAAATTAAAGACAATTTATTGCATGGATTGGTTCAAAAATGTCAATTTTTAGCAAGAAGTTCTATTAAGAATAATGAAAGTGATATGGTTAAGTTTTATTCTATTTATTTCAGCAAGTGGGCTGAAATATATTTATCATTTGAAACGAAATACATAAGAAAAAATATATTTTCATAAAAACATAACAAAAATTTATTTATTTAATTTATCCATATTCACAAAAACATTAGATAAAAAATAAAATCCCATTTGCTATTAACTCGAGCTATCTTTAAAATGATTCATTTTTCGCGCTATCACTATTGCAAATTGTTCTTACTGTTGAAGGTGCTAAACCAAGGGTTCTGTCTATATCAAATGTCTTTTTACCCGACTTGAAACGTTTTATTACGTCCAATTTTAGTTCCAAACTAATGCATTTTCTTCTCTTTGCACTCATTTTTCTACACAACACTCAGAATAACTAATTTAACAGAATTAAATGGGAATTCGCCATTTTACACGCAAATAGAAAAATTCTTCACATGTGATTATGACTTCAGCGAAAAAATGCAATCGTGTAGCGACGCAAATCGAAATCATAAAAACGCAAAGCGGATTTAACCATTTTTTAAAAAGCAGGCAAAATAGGACCGACGCAATTCGGGACTCTAGTGAAAATGTGTTGCAGTATCGATGGCAATTATATTATTTTAGAATTTGGATTACTTATGCTTCTAATGATAGCCACCTGGTTTGTGATGGGGGAAGAATTTTTTTTGTTTAATTGCCAATAATTTTTGTAATTCGAAAAATTGATTTTTACGTTTTGGACTGTCCCCAATATTATTGTAAATATTTCTTGTAATTGTTTTATTGATGCCAGAAAATCGTCATAACACTATTATTTTTAGTAAAAAAATCGTCAATCGTCATTTTACTGTATTTTCTCAAAAAAACCGTCAAAATGACGAAAAATCGTCACATCTAACAACCCTGCATGTGCCTTTCAGCAACCTTTTGCGTTGCTTTTATCTCCTTTTTTGCGGCTATTAGCATGGATTGGTTTTTGATTTGGCGGCTGTTTGACAGAAGCTATTTGTTTCATTATTTTTCCTACATATTTTTTCCTACAACATAAAAGTGATTGCCGTTGCTTTTTGAGTTCCATCAAATAAGAAATTTTTGCTATTGTTAAAAAAGCAATAGTTGGAAAAAGCCAGTGTCCATTAAAAGGTTACTTTTCAAAAACAGTGTGTTTATTTTGCTGCTGCTAACACTAATAGGTAATAAGTTAAATGGATGAGAAAGAACACTGCATATGCTAAAAATTGAAAAACCCTTGTCTAGAGTTAGAAATTATTTTTTTTTATACATAAGCCGCTACCTTAAAGAAAAAGATATAAGCTTTCTTTTGAACAAAAAAAAAAAAAAAAAAAACATTCCCGCTAAAAAAAAAATAAAAAAAAGTTTTAAATTTAAAAAAAAAAAATAAAAAAAATTTTTAAAAAAAACAAAAAAAAATTTTTTCAAAAGATGGATCAAATAGCTATCGAAGCTACTTGGGACAAATTTTGCTAACACCAATAGGTAATAAGTTACATGGATAAGAAAGAACACCTGTATGGCCAAAATGTCAAATTTTGACCCCCACTAACTCAGAGACTTTTAGACCGATCTTGTTGAAAATTTGTGTCTAAACTACTATCCAATAGGACTAACCTTGGTGCAAATTTCATCCAAATCGGAAGACATCGATTTCAAAATTGGGTCACTTGACATGAAATCCCCCATATTTATGTAAGTTAAGAAGAAAATTATAAAGAAAAAAGTAACTTCTAATAAAAAATTTTCAGTTTTCAAATAATTTAAATAGAAAAATAATAAATTGTCCCACTGCCATGTTAACACATAAACATAACAGTCTGAAAGCTAAAAATTATTAGCCAATGAGAACGAAGATTGTGTAACGTCACAGTTCCTACATGAGCAGTAAAAAATGTTTATTTCTGCCTGATGTCGTAATCTTTATTTCAATCATTCTTGCTCAGAGATGCCAACTATTTAATTGCAAAACGTGCCGATCGAACAGTCAAAAAGTGCTAAAAAGTGCTGAATTTAAAAATCAAAGATTGTTCTGTTTTAAATCGCTTTATTATTAATTTTTGTACTTCAAACTCATTTACATATATTAAAAAAAATTTAATATACATACATATTAACGTTTAATGCAATTACTACTTAAAAATTGTATACAAATATTAACATTACAATAAATAACATTTCAATAAATAGAATTAAAAATATGAACAGTCAATTTAAAAAAGTGTTATGCCAGTTCAACGATTTCGAACGTTATCGTTCGCATGGAAAATTTATATATAAAACACTCAGTTTTAAAAATATTTTCCATATAACATTCTATGCGAACCTCTACGTTCGAAATCGTTGAAGAGGCAGTTAATTTTTTTTTGTTCTTCTGGCCATATGTTTGTTTTTATATAAAATTTTGACTTTTTATACACAGAAAAAAATGACAATACAATTAATTTTGTAATTGAAAAAGCACCAACAACCGAATTTGTAGATATAAAAAATACTTTTGTTAATTAAAATTGTTCACATTCAACAAATATTTTTAACAATGAGTTTGTAACATTAAATAAAATATTAATTAGCAATCAAATAAAAAAATTAATTACAAACTTGTCATTTTAACAATATGTTTTGTTGGTTATTAATTTTAAAAAATGTATTGCAATTTTAACAGACAGAGATGCATTAAAAATCAAATTAATTTTTTATTTAAATATAATAAAAATCTCATTACAAATACATATCTTTAACATAAACGGACTTAGGAGGGGATGCAGAAGAAGGTCTTAACACCTGCTCAAAACGGATTCTTGACACAATCATCAAATTTAATTTGAAAACTAGAATAAATTATACCGTGTTAAAATTTCGGTTAGAAGTTTCAAATAACAGCTTCACTTACCCCAAAGAAATAGTTTGTTTTCAATAAGTTCCAGTCCCAGCATTAAACGAGATTAAAACAAAAAACAAAATTAATATTTTTAATTTTGTATTGAAAATTTTTTTATTTTTTCTACTAAAACAAATGGTTAATATCATGGTGGAATAAGCAGGTGGCATCGTTACGGCAACAAATACAACATTACAACAAAAATGGAAACTACATAACCGTTTACGTCAAAAAATACATTAAACAAAAATCAAAGCATGCCGCTGAACGTGATGAAATAAATAAATTTTTAGCCAATTTTTATTTAATTATGGTCAATATCTTATCAAAATTATCAAAAACTTTAATAAAAAACAAAAATCACAGCACAAAACGTGGACTTTTTGTAAACATAAAAAAAACTTTGACATAAACCTAGACAAACAATGCAAGAGCAAAAAATCGTCATCTGGCGTAGTGGTGCCACCTGTTTATTTCACCATGGTTAATATGACAATTTACAAATTAGTTATTTAAGAAAATTGTTGAACATTTTAGAATAGTTTAAAAAATTTTTATTAATTACATACTAAATCTTGTTATTTTTTTCTGTGTATGTTTCAATTGAATTTAGTTTTACAAACATGACTGCTTCGCAAAGGGGATTCATTGTTAGAAATGGGGTATGTACTGCGGTTTACAAAGCAAAATTTGCTTGTGCAATTTGCGTTTCTGTCGGAACATCTGGTGAAAATTATATATCTGTTTAATATAGTACAACATCGTTAAGTTGCGCCATACATTTCTTATGTTTTTTTCAGTCTCCGAATGGCGTAATAAATGAAAATATTTAGCTTTTTTGTTGGTTTAATCCATTTTTTAAATACAGGATTTGATTCCCAAGCCTTTCTATACTTTTGACCGTAGCAAAAATGTTTACACTTACAAATATAATTGAACCAAAGACGAAACAAGAGGGTAACAACGGGAGGATTTACTGATAGATGTAAAAAGTGTCAAACGTTCCAATATCACTTTTGAAATGAGCCCCGTTTTAAAAAACGAGCTAACGGGAAAAATTACGAGCCAGGAGTAATTAAAAAGAGCCAAATCTGGCCCCATAATAGCTAAGTTGGCATCACTGTTCTTGCTTTGTGTAATTTTGTCTCTTTATGAGAGAAATTTATGCTTGCTCTCATTTGCAGAGAAACAGAGGTAAAACCTACCAGTTGTTTTGAAAATGTTGCATATTATGCAAACTGTTAGAGCCGCTTGTTTTTTGTCAATAAAACCGCTACTCTTGGTCAAAAGATTTAAAAATTTTTGTGGACCTTTGTGTTGATGCAATACATCAGACTCAATGAAAAATACGATTTTTAATTTTAGGTAAGTTAGGGCCTTAAGCGTTTAAGGTAACGATATAATCTTTTGTAAATACGGCCGTTTGCTTTTTATCAATAAAATCGCTACATTTGACCGAAAGATTTCAACATTTGTTTGGTTTGTTAGGTTCGTTTGCATTTAAGGTAACGATATATATTCTGTAAAATCAGGTTTCATTGGTATTGATTTTATACCCGAAATGCATCAAACAAAATTAATATTTCATTCCAATTTATTTGAACAATAGAACAATTTAATTTAACAATATAAAAGATTACACAACTGCCGACGCTCTTCATTCACAAACTGGATCCACCCTCCGTACCCAAAACATATTTGTAATACAACTTATTATACTGCTCCAAGAAAACAAATATCAATACCGTTAAAGGTGTCAACCGAGCAAAATATGGTGTAAATCCCTTCCACAAAGCCAATGGTCCTTCATTTCGACAGACCGTCACTAAAACGTCAACAGTTCCTGAATATTCCGGCTTAGCACCTGGAGCCGTTTTCATATTCTGTATACGAGTCTTGGCAATATCCATTGGCAACGAGGTGATTGAAGTCAACAAACCAGAAAAGGAACTGGCTCCTACATGCACACCTAAACCTTCCTTCATTTGCAGTGGCCCATTTTGCAAATAGTTTTTCACCTGGCTGTAAGAAGACAATGCGCACATATTCACAATCATGGCTCTGCCCACAGTGGGTAGGCAACCTTTCCATAAACCTGGCAAACCTTCTTCCTTGAGAATGCGTTTTAATGCATCAGCAACATTTTTATAATTTCTTCTTTCAGCTGGTGGCAATTTACCATCGGTTACCATGCGTATTAGAGCTACATCGGCAGGATTCCCCACGAAGGCTCCAAAAGCCCCCGCCACTATACCCATTGCCATGCTGACGGCTACATTGGGTGCGTGTTGTGTTTGTGACTTGTATGCATCCATTAAATTTTGATAGACACCCATTCTTGCTGTCGTATAAGTGGCTTGTCTTAATAAACCGGCACCCAAGCCAGACCAACATTTTAGTAGACCCTCATTTTTAAGTACCTTCATTAAACAATCCCATGAATTTTTATACTCCTTTTCCTTCCCTCCAACACCAGCCATTTGCATGCGAGTTTTAACCAAATCCATGGGCTGTACAAATAAAAGGCCGGTCATTCCCGAAGCACCACCGATTATAAATTTTACGTAGTTGGGCATTTTCTTTTCGTCGCTCATGTTTATTGGATTTTTACTTGGTTGTCTTTTAGGCATAATGTTCTAAAGGAAATTTGTAATTAAACATCTAATATTTTTGAAATTATTTTTATTTTTAAATTGAGCTGTCTTTAATTGTAATAGATTATTTAGGGGTTTTTATCTCTACACATAAATCGCTAATAAGAATAAAATACGGAAATTAGCTTACGGGTATAAAACATTTAAAAATCGGTTTAAAATGTGAAATCAGAATCTTTAATATAAACAAAAAACCTAAAATAAAGTTTGATAACTTAAAACCTTATTCAAAACGAAAATTTGTGTACTCCGGCTATACTCCGCTAATCGGGTGAGCAACTAAAATGTTTATTAAGCCTTATCACCATTTAGTCATTAGCTTATTCAAAACACTTTTAAATCGCCCGATTAAGAAAAGTTTGTACATCCCTGTTTTAGTTAAATTCAATTGACAGAAATAGCAAATTGATAGCAGTTAATTAGGAGTTAAACATTTCTTGATCATTCGATAATCATAGTTTATTAAAAAGTTTTTTGAATAAGAAATCCTTGATCAGGGGATATGAGAATAGATGTGTGACTGGTCATATATGGTGTCAATTGACCCCCTCCAATGACAACCCCATGTAAAAGTGATAGGTCTTATCCATAGAAAGTGTAAAAACTAAACCGGTCTCTACCACCAAAGACCTATCAAGGGACTACTTTGGTTTCAGTTCGCTTCCCTCTAGGGAAGTTCTAAAGCGGCATTTATGCAATGTCTTTTCAGACATGTTTGTTTTATTCATTCTCTTTTGAACATGCAACCAAAAACTTTTTGCATTTTCACGATGTTATTCCAAACGTCTGTTTTCATGTCTAATTGAAATCTTATTTCGTGTCTGTTGGTCAACCCCTCTTTCTTCTCTAACCCGATCGCCAACAAACAAAACAAACGTGCTTGTAAAATTGGCAATTATATTATTCACAAAAGTTGCTAAAAACCCGCTGGGAACTTCAATTAAACAAATATAAAAAAAGTTTGAGTTTAAATAAAATCGTCAGAATATTTTCTAATTTCTTGCAATATAGTTTTTAAAATATTTTATATTTTCTAGGATTTGACGATTTTTACACATATCGCAGTGTTTATTCTTAAGAAAAGTGACTGATTACTTTTTTATACCCTCCACCACAATTAGTTGTGAAGAGGGTACACTCACAATATTCTGTACGTAAAATTAACTGAAATTGTAATATAAAATAAATGAAAGTTCAATTAAAAACCGGTCTACCTATTTTTCATTTATTTTTAACAAAAAGTTCATTTAATTTTTACTGTCAAAAATTCAACACCATATTCCGTAAAATCAAATAAATATTCAGTAATTTTGTAAAATTTTACTGTCAAAAATTCAACACCATATTCAGTAAAAACGATTAAATATTCAGTTATTTATTAAAATTTTACTGTCAAAAAATTGACCCCATATTCAGTAAAAACAATTAAATATTCAGTTATTTTATTAAATTTTCGTTTACTCCACAAAAGAGCCGAATTTCTAAAAAAATACCAGACAGACACCTGTCCACTTGTTTTTCTTATAAGCGTGAGAGGGAGAATATTTTTATTTACTTACCCAGTTACACACGTTTGTTTTAATTTTGTTGTACTGACCACGTTGTTTACAGAAGAACTCTCAATTATAAGACACCAGCAGCATGACCGATATGGCTTCGCAATTATTTTACTTTTAAAATTTGATGTATTTAACTAATTTATATTAACAAATAGAAAATGGGAATTGCTTACACAAAACAAGCAATTCATTTTTTATAGATAAGTAAAAATTAATTTTTGGTAGTAAAATTATATAAAATAACTGAATATTTAATTGTTTTTACTGAATATTGTGTTGAATTTTTGACTGTAAAATTTTATAAAATAACTGCATATTTATTTGTTTTTACGGAATATGTAGTTAATTTTTTGACAATTAATTTATATAACTGAATATTGATTTGTTTTTACGGAATTCGCGGTTGAATTTTTGACAGTAAAAATTAAATGAACTTTTCGTTGCTTTAAATTACATTTTTATTTACTTTAACATAAAGAAGAATTTAACTCAATCAACGGACAATATTAACTGCAACTGAAAATCCGTATTAATATGCACTTGGTTTTTTGAGTAACTGTTAGAATCAGTTAAAAATAAATTTGCTTGGAATTTTAAATGTGTATTTATTTAAAAATGACTGAACGGAATATTTCTTAAATAAACTACAGTCCGTTACTGTAATAATATTGTGAGTGTATACTAAGTTTGCCATTCCGTGTGAAACTTTTTTATTATTCATCTCAGACACTATAAAGTATATATATTCTAGCTCCTTGAGTAATTCTCAGTCGATTTAGCCATGTCCGTCTGTCTGTCCGTCTCTTGATAGCACGCTCACTTTCGAAAAACTCAAAAGAAATTAAAAAACTTGGTGTCAAACTGCTTGTAGTTATCCTAAGCAGTTTGGGATTGAAATCCAGCAAAATCGGTTAAGTAGGATCAGAGCTTTTAATCAAAATGTGGAACCACAATCTCAAAAAAATTGATAATTTTGTTACCCAAACTAATATAAATGGTGGAACAATACACGGAATGATTTAAGATTTTGCAAAAATCGTTTTATTCGACTGGAAATCACGCTGTAAAATTTTGTGAAGATTCGTCCATAATCTACCCTAGGCCCCATATAAACTCTTCTCCCGGAAAATATTTAAGTACGCCTAAAACCGTAATAAATAATGCTATCAGAATAAAATTTAATACTTCACAGTTTTATATGACTAGAAATCATACTAATTAATTTCGTGATGATCGGTCCATAATTTGCTATAGGCCCCATATAAAGCCCAATCTGGTAAATTATTTAAAACGTTGCAGGTATATATATTCATATATATATGGCGGTAAATTTTTTTCAACTAAGTATCATATGGCCAGAAAAAATGTCATGCAATTTTGTGATATACGGTCCATAATTTACCTTAGATCCCTTATTTTGCATACTTCTGAAATTCACTGTAAACGCTAAAACTAATTTCACCACTGTATTGAAATTTATGTTTTTAATACCAGAAATCACTCTGCTGAATTTTGGGATGATTGGTTCATAACTTACCATGGCTCCAATATAAATCCCTCTCCTGAAAATCATTTAAGTTCGGCTTAAACTGCGACGAATCATGATATTCTACTTAAGATTGTCGGTCAATAATTTAATATAGGTCTAAACCGCAACCAATTGTAATGCTGATGTCTGTTTTTAAAAAAATAAATTAATAATAAATAGACATCACATACACCCAGAGAAAAAACATGTTTAAATATGTTCACCTCCAACAAAACTATTTTTAAAGAGAATTTTAAAAATATTGTGTTTATTTTAACCATATTAAAGTCGCCGATAACCACATTATGGTTAAGTTAGTCCTCCATCAAGAAGCCAAAACCATATTATGGTTGCCGCCGAACATGTTATCGTTAGAAATAACTAATATATTTTTAACTCTTATAATAGCATTGGAAAAATGAATTTTCTAAAGTTAAAGAATTCTTTAAAACAAACAATGAAACTATTCCGATAATTATGGGAGCTTGCAACAAGATATTGAACCTATATATGATGGTATTTTTCAAGCTGGTAAAAAAGAAAGGAAATCAAAGGATAATATTGTAAATGGAAATGGTAAGGAGTTCTTGGAATTTTGCAATGACTATGGTCTAATAATAGTGAATGGGCGAGCAAACGGAGATGAAGATGGAAATTTTACCTTTATGAACAATATCGGAAGTTCTGTAAACGATATCTGTGCAGTCTCTCAGGAAGGTTTGGGCCTTATCCAAAGTTTTGAAGTGGAGAAGAAAATTTATTCAGATCATATGCCAATAAAGTTATGTTTAAAGATTAATAAAAATGAGACCGTTAAAAACCTACATCTGTTGCCTAAATTAGCGTGGAACGAGTCTCTTAAAGTAACATATCAACAAAAATTGAACAGAAATATAAGATTAATTGTAAATGATGGAGAAGCTTTTAGTTTGTACGATTTAGTAACATCTATTAGAAAATCTGCACATAAACAACAACAAATTAATAATACAAAGTTTAAGCAAAAATGGTTTAATTATAAATGTCTGCATGCTAGGGACAAAACGTTTAAAATGCTTAATGCATATAGAGTCTCAAATGAAATAGAAGACAGACAAAAATATTTAAAAGCCCAACAAAATTACAAAATAGTATGCGCAAAACAAAAAGTAAGGTATTTCACTGAACTTGAGAGAAAGATAGATAGAGTTCAAGACTCAAAAAACTGGTGGAAAATTGCGAATGAAATACGAGGCAGTTTTTTGCAAGTTAGTACATCGGTATCAGCAGAAGATTTTAAAAATTACTTTGATAAAGATCCTAGACAAAAGCTTATTTTAAAATTACATACGATGGGATTATCCACAAAGATTGTTAGATTGCTAGAGGCTATATATAAAAACACTTCGTCAGCTGTTTGGACGGGAAGTGACTTATCCGAATATTTTAGGACTCACTCGGGTGTTAAACAAGGCTGTCTTTTGTCCCCATTATTATTTATTATGTACTTAAACGATTTACATGATTACCTAGGCGGAGGCGTTATGGTTGAAGAACTTAATATACGAATTCTTTTATACGCAGACGATATAGTCATACTGTCGGAAGATAAAGAGATTATGCAGGAAATGATAAACAAACTTGACACTTATTGTACAACATGGAACATGGAAGTGAATATGGATAAATCTGTGATGATGGTTTTTAGGCAAGGTGGTAGGTTGGCAAGGGATGAAAAGTGGTTTTTTAAGCATGAGGAAATTAAAATATCATCAGAATTCTGCTATCTAGGAGTAATTTTTACACCACGAATGACTTTCATGAAGCATGTAGAACGTAGAAACAACGCAGCGAAATCTAGCATTAATTCTACATGGCAAAACTACTTTAAAAAACCAAATATATCACTAAGGTCAAAGTGGAAAATATTTCAAGCTGTATGCAGAGCGGTACAAGCGTGTGGTGCGCAAGTCTGGGGGTTCACAGCTTTTGAGACAGTCGATAAGCTTCAAAGATATTTTCTTAAAAGATTATTAAAAATACCGGATATCACTCCTAATTATGCACTGGCTTTAGAAACTGGAGCTACAGACAGCCACTTCTATACATTATGTCTTCATCTTAATTATATGAGTAAAACATTGTATAACTATAGTACGAAAAGATTACCACATAAACTATCAAAGCTAGTTCTTCAGAAAAACATTTTTTGGGCAAAGGAAATTAATAAAATTGGTGAGCAGTTTAATATATGTTTTGATGAGAATCTATCTTTGAATGAGTGGATTAATCAGTGTTTGGAGTTTGTGTCCAAGCTTAAAAGTAATAAACAGTTTGAAATGGAAGAACTTGCTTCAGCAAGTATTACTCGTATTTACAAGCACCTTACACCTGCTATGGGTTTAACATACATGCTTGAGGAAAATTTGTCAATAAACGAAATATCTGCCATTATTAAAGCGCGATGCGACACGCTACCTCTTGCAAAATGTATGTTTAATAGTAACACGTCTTCAATCTGCAAATTATGTAATATGGGGGAAGATGAACATATATTACACTTTATGGGAAAATGCCCAATACTAAGAGAATTTAGGGTTCGTTTTTTCGGAAAAAATACTTTTGATCAAAATACGTTAATAAGTTTATTGAACGGAACATGTGATGGTTGTAATTGGAAAAACCTAGCAAACTTTATAATAAATGCCTTAAGTTTCCGAAAATTTTTGCTTACGGAGTTTGAAGCCTAAAACTTATCGAACTCTAAAATATTGTTAAAATACATTTGTAATTATATAGGCTGACGACACTATGTCAATGCCTCTTAATGCTTTATTTGTTTTATATACTCAATAAAGTTGTTCTATCTATCTATCTATCTAATAGCATGGCTGGTTTTCATCCATAGCATGTTGCTCTTTAAAAAGAGGAATATACTATTGTTAATTTTTAAACAAATTATAGTCATATTTAACCATAACATGCTTTGAGGCAACCATTTTATGGTTGTGGCTTCTTGATAGAGGACAAATTTAACCATAATATGGTTGTCGGTGACAGTAATATGGTTATATTAAACATAATATGTTTATAATGTTGTTTACAATAGTTTTGTTGGAGGTGACCATATTTAAACCTGTTTTTTCTCTGCGTGTAGATATTACTCCTGAAATATTCGAACTGTCGGTGGAGGGTATGAATTATTCGGCACAGCCGAATATAGCCCTTTAACTTGTTTTTGTCTAAAATTTAGTACTATCTATATTATTCTCACCTTTGTGTATTGCAACTTTCGATTTTTTATATCACACATTTTTAACTAGAACAACAAAATGCAGATAAATTTTGCACTCTTGAAAATATTTTCAAAATTTATGGATTTGTAACACTTTAATTTCATTCTAAAGTAGTGCAAATAGCAAAGCAAATGCCGTGGAGAAACATTCGCCTGCATAGTCATCCAATACGAATAGCTAGAACACATTCAAATAAGGGTTTCTGTTCTTGGGGAAACTTCCCGGGAGCTAGCGGAGGGAAAAATATTAATGTAAATTTTGAACCTTGTTTTCACCCAAAAATTATCGTTACGTCTGTAAATCATTTTTGGCGACAATATGATGTTTGACTAAACGTTTGAAATAATGACCGCCATTTAGAGTTTCTCCCGGAATTTTATTATTATTATTACCAAAAAATTACCAAAAAAATGCTGGTCAAAAAATAACTTTTAATTTTTTTTATTTTTAATTTTATAAAAGTTATTTTTGACTGATGTTTTTTCAGTCAAAAATAAAAGTTAAAATTTGACTGATATTTTTTCAGTCAAAAATAAAACTTGTGGAAAATAGGAACCCTTATTCAAATATCTATCTATTCGTATCTGGTGCATTTATAATATGCCTTGCGTTTAAAAGGCATGCTTGTGTTAACTTGTGATTGCAAACGAAAATCTTTAGCGTTTAATTAACGCAACCATATAATTTTCAACATTAAGGTTTTAATGAGTTAATTTGAGATGCATGCTAAACGAATGAATGGCCTTGTCTTATTTATTTACAACAACAATAACAACATATGTAACAACAATATTGATAACTAAGCAACAACTCTATTAATCGATTCTTGTTAAATGGAAACTAAAGTTTCATTTTTAAGTAATAATTTATTAAATGATCCCTTGATAGGATTATAAATCATTAATTTATTGTTTTTAAACAATAACATATTTAATCCTTTAATGACAACATGCCACACACACACACACACACACACACATATATACGCTTAAGATGCCATATCGAATAATGATACGGTCTTTCTATTATAATTTCTTTAGGGCAGCGTACTGAGCTAAAGTAGTATTTATTGGTTAAAGTAAATTTAAATAAATTAATTTTGCAAGGAAAAAAGCTTAGAAGGACTTATGTACTGAATAAAAGTTAATTGTTTTAATGGATTTTTCTTAAGATTAAGGTAATTTAATAGATAGTTTTTATTATACCCACACAAAAATAGCCGGATGTTTGTTACACCTTAAAATATCGGTACTACCTAGAACTTTATGTATAAAAAATACCTTTTTAATTGATCTAACGTTGGCTGTCTGTCTTCCGACTGGCTGGGTGTCCATTTAAAGCTTGTACGCAAAGTACAGGGGCCTAATTCTGGCAGTCGTGATCGATTACTTTCTCGATTCGAAAGCAATTTTATTTCAGTCTATACTGAACGAATCAAAATTATTTTTTAATAATTGTGAAACTCAAATTAATGCTTTTTAACACTGAAAAAATAATTCCGATTCGTTCAGAATTGACTGAAATAATTCGATATCAAATTGCTTTCGAATCGAGAAAGTACTCAATCACGACTGCCGGAATCAGGCCCCAGGTTGCAAGTTTTGGAGATAATTTGGTGGTACATAGATTCTAATTTTCACAAGTACCCAATCCTATTGAAAATGGTGGGAATCGGCTCTTATTTTCAAATAGTCCCTATAAAAACTTCCTTCCGCAATAGAGTCGTTGGGCCCAAAATCCATATTATGTTGGTATTAAGTAGGGTATTCATTTAATCGGGCTTTTGCTTTAATCGGTTAATCGCTCGATTAATTAACCGAGGTTTTGGTTTAATCGGTTAATAATCGGTTAATATTGCTATTTTATTTGGAGTTTTTTTAGTAAATTAAAAAAAATTCTTGAACAAAAACGAACAAAAAAAGAAGTAATTCATTAATATGTAAAAGACAGTTTAGAATTTATACATAATATTATTATGTTTTTATTAAAAAATAAACTGTAACATCATTTTATTTATTATCTCAATAGTTATAGGAGATCTTATAAAAAAATCTTTTAGAAAAATAATTTGGCTTAAATGTATAAATGTATAGGATTTAACCAATTCTTTTCTTTAGTTTTGTTAAAACTTGACTTGGAAAAAATTCTTTCACTTATCGCAGATGTTGGAGAAATCCAAACAACCCATAATACAAAATATCTAATTTCTCAGTCTTTTTCCTCGGTTTCTCTAAGCATATAAAATCATCCATTATGCTATTAGAGTACTGTTTAAATTTTTTAAATTTTAAACTCTTCTACTTGTTTCAATTACTATCAAAAGTTTCTTCTGTTGTCAGGTCATCATCTGGCAATGCTCAGCACCGAACATTCTTCAAACAAGTTTATTTCCGAATACCTTGTTTCTGTTTTTGTACTGAGTTTTTAGAATGTATTGCTAGAAGATAATATATTTTGTAAGAAGAAATATTTTCTGAACACATATTGATTATATATGAGACGAAGCAAATAATTAAATACATAAAAATTATGTTATAATACTACAAAAATTTCTAAATTTTGTTACATCGGTTAATCGGTTAATCGACTGATATTAACCGGTTTAATCTTTAATCGAAAATAGCCAATTTTAAATTAACCGATCAGTTAATCGGGTAGTAATTAATCGGTTAACCGGTTAACGGTTAACCGAATGAATAACCCAGTATTAAGTTTAAATTTGGTCCAAACTTAGTTGATGGCAATCTTAATCATCTTACCAAATTTTTATTAGAATCGGTCAATTTTTGACTATAGCCCCTTTCAAATATTATATCCGAAAATTGCGTTTAATACCCAAACTTGCTTATTAATATTGGTATTGACATACAAATTGGCGACAACAACTTTTACGATAGGAAAAGTGTTGTGCTGGTTGGTCTAAAATTAGCCATAGAGCCCATATGAACAAACCCCCATCCTAAAATCACTTAAAGGCAAACAAATCTCATATTGATAAAAAAAAGATATATAAATAATATTGCACATGGGTCCCAAATAGGGTACAATCTTAAAAATCGAATTTTTAAATACTGTAGTGATGAGTTTCATATGGTTCTTCTTGACCGACTAAACGCTCTTAGAGCCCTTACGGGCTCGGAAACAATTTTTGCCCTTAACCCGACCTTACCGCTGACATCAACAAACCAAGAGTTAAAGTATTTTTTATATTTTTTAACAAATTGAACTTCAAATACACTTTTGCATTTTATTTTTACATTTTGGCACTTTAATAGAAAAAAACATTTTTATTAAAAAAAAAAAAAAATTTTTTCTAAAATGGTGTCATTTTTGTTTGATGTTAGATGTGAGCAATGTAAACGAGTGTTTCACATTTTCTACATCTTTGATTGTAGATGTTAGATGTTGATCAGTGTAAAAAGCCTATTACGAAAGAAACGAGCGCAAGTAACTTGCCGAGTCTGAAAAGGGTCTTACTGGTTATTTAACTTATTTAACCTCAAATATGTTAAAGTTTTTTTTATAAAAACCAAGTTCTGTTATAATTAACTGGTAGTTGTTACTGTCAAAACATATTAGTGGTATTCACACCGAACTTGTTAATTTGTTACTCGGTAGATTGTTAATTTGTTAAAGTTACCAACTGTGAACGACCCCCTTTTTAAAACTTTGTTAGTCTGGTAACTTTCGTAGTAAAACAGCATTTAATTAACATACTTACTCTCAATGTACACGAAAATTGCCAAAACACAAATATTTTTTTAGAAATGTATCACAAATGACTTTTTTATTATATTTATTTAGAAACTGCAACAGCTGATTGTGAGTTACCAACTAACAACTATTTTATCAGGGGTGCCGTGTCGTTAATTTGTTAAATGTTAATCCGGTAGCGCGTTAAATATACAAAAACAAAATGCGTGTAAAAAAGTAACGATTAACGACTAACAAACTAACAAGTCGGTGTGAATCCCACTATTGTTAACTGGAAGTTAAAGTAAAAGTTAGTTTCAACTGATTGATTTGGTAAAATGGACCGTAAAAGCATTAAATTTTAATTTTGTTTTTTCAACATAATTTTTGATTTCAAATTTGTATTTAAAGGTAAGAATTGAAAAAAATCTCTTAAAAATAACCTTAAAAAGTAAAATTCATTTTAATCCAGAAAGTCAAATAAACCAACTTGTAATTTAAAGCGTATCCTATGACATAATTTAAAAAAAAATTCAAAAAAATATTCATGCAAATGTCCATTGCTATAAAAGTTAAATATGCGATTTGTTAAGAGAAATCATGTGTACCCAGCAGTTGTAAGTGCTTTTTCAGACTAGTTAATTTACTAACAATCTGACATGTGTACTTTACACTAGCACACAAGTCTTACGTATTTTGAGAAAAATACAACCATGTCAAAATAAGTTATTACTTTCTTTTGAAAAGTTTCAAACGATAATTAAATCAGGGATGCATTTTGGTGATAGATAATACGTAAGACTTGTGTGATAGTGATAACCCAAATGAACACTTACAGCCTGTTTTATTAATATTTAAAAATAAGATTTTGTTTGTCGTTCTTAATTCCCAATTTTTATTCTTGATAAAAGCACTGAAATTTATTCAAAAATGTTTTTGGAGAATGTTGCCGGATGATCTGGCTTAAGCAACTAGTGAAATGCGCATAAAAACTAGCATATCCCCCAACAATAAATTTCAGTGTTTTTTTGAAGAATAAAAATTGGAAATTAACCACGACAAACAAAATCTTATTAATTAAACATTTCGTATTCCCAAAAATTACACTGATAATATTTAAGAATTTTAAATAATTTCTGATAGAAAACAGAATGAAAACTTTGAGGCTTACACGCAAAGTTTATTTTCTAAAATAATCAATTTCGTTTCTGCAAACAAGAAAATCCAAAAATAATTTTTTAATTTTAACTTATTTCGTTCGTATTTAGTAAAATTTTCTTAAATAAAGAAACATTTTGCTTAAATCAAGCCACGCATTTATTTAGAATAAGTAATTTTTGGATTTGACGAGATCATGGACAATTTTCTTGGTTTAATTGTCACCAGTGGTAATGGCCAGGTTAAACACATTAAAATACAGCAATATTTTTAACCAGAGTTCAGAAAAATTCATATGTGATCGTTCATTTTTACGCGTTCATGAATTTCATGAATTCTATTCCTTAAATTTTTAAGAATGACTTTTATACACATTTTACCTTAGCTATCCTTTGGATGGCAATGAAGTATATTGTATGTACAGAAAAAAAGTCATTCTTAAAAATTTAAAGAATAGAACTATTACAAAAAAGCTTTATAAAATACATAACTGAAATTTAGCTCATAGAATAAATTCGAAAAATAAAATGTTAAAATGTTAACTTAAGCTTCTCTGCATAGCCGGCTTTTGGCCGGGCGCAAGGATTTTCTCCTCTATGATGTAACAATTTTTTTTTCATATTTTTTTTTTTCGTAGCAGCTTAAGCTGCACTTCAGCCAAATCACATATTTCTATGAAAACTAAAAACTCGAAAACTAAGCGTTTGCACCAATATTTTTATTTAATTTTTTCTTCTTATTTTTCAATTTTCAATCCCCTTAGGTACGTTTTTTTATTTGGAGCTGAGTCGGTAAACTAGATTTAAGCCAAAAATATTTACACAAATGCCTAGTCCGCCTGTAGATACGTGTAAAAAAAGCGTCGTTAGCAAGTAACAAACTGCTTGTTAAAAATATCAAAATATATTTTTAGTGAGAGTTTACGTTATTAACAATACTTTTTTAACTTAAGCTTCGTACAGACGGTGGTCAGATCTTACAATGTTTTCATTACAATTGTATAAAAATGTCTTTCAACTGTGTGAACATTGTAAGCTCATTTTCATTTGGCAGATGTGTAAAATTAATGCATCTGACAATGGCACCATTGACAGAAAAATGACTTCAAAATATTTTTTCCACGATGCACAAATTTCATTTTTTTATAAACTAATGGAAATGGGCAATTGCGCCTAAATTCAAGTGTTGCCATACAAACTAAAGTACGAGTCACAAGTTGATAAACTAGTTATTTAGTAGTATTGTAAAAATAAAAGTTTTATAACGGCTTCTTAAACGCGAGAAGATTACCCATACATTGAAGTGATTTATTAATCACTTCAAATTGACATGATTACAACTAATACCATGTTCGCACGACAGCGTTCTTTCGTTAGTCACTCTCTCATTCGTTATCCACAGCCTAATTATGATCCAAATTACATAATTCGTCATACAAAATTTTGAGAGCGGATTATCTCATTTGTACGTAATTAAATTTTTATTACCCTGTGGATTACTTTAAAATCAATGTGATCTCTAATTTTTATCGGTTTTTTTCCATCACCAGCTGTCAAAGCACTAAAAAACAAACAAAATATAACATAAGCAAAGAAAAGTACACAAAAGTAAAGGAAGTAATTTTATATTATAAAAATACATTGAGTCCATTTGCTAACATCTTTTCTATTTACTGGGAAAATAAATATTTTAAATGTATGTATATCTTTGAAATAATATTTTTTACTTACTTTTTCTTTCAATTTTTAATACAAGTAACCGCAAACAAACAATTAAATTTAGCAATAAGCAAAATTCATAAAAAAAAGAAGAAGAAGAAGAAGAACTGTCAAAACCGATTAGAAAAATGCCGTGCAAACATGGCATAAGTCACATAGAATCCACTGAACATACCTCAAATGTAGAATCGCCAACATCATCGTGTACAACCGGCCACGATTTTTGCTTAATGTTTTTATTTTTTTCCTTGAATAATTCATAAATTTTCTCAATTTCATCATTAAAATGATTAAAATAATATTCTGATAACTTTATAAAAGTGTTTTTATCCATTTTTAATACTTTAAAGAAATATAAATTAGTTTGTTGTTTTTTTTTTCTTAATCATTTTAAATGTAATGTGAACGGCTTTGATTGGCTTAATCAACATTTTACTTAAACGCGTTTAAAAACCTAAGTTTGAACTAAGCATTAAGGCGGTTATAAGCATTAGAGGGTTAATTCTTTAATACTGCAGGGTAATTAGAAGCTTAAGTACATTTGTGTATATGTGTGTAAATAGATGTATGCATGCATATGTCAATCTGTCTGTGTGCAGCGGTGCTGTCAGTTTTCGTTTATAAATTGCAATGAAATCCTAATTAAAACTTCACGATTTTTATGATGATGATAATGGTGATAATGATGAGGTTTATTGGTGAGGATGATGTTGCTTTGTACCGGCAGTATTTGGTAATGTTAATTCCAAACTTTTTTATTTAAATGAAATTTCAGAGAGTTGCTTAGTTTTTTTTTTAAATAAAAAAAGTATTTAATACACATAACAGAGTTTTAGTAGTTTTAAAAGTAAATAAAGAACAAAAGATCCTTTACAACATGTTTCATGCAAACTTTTTTTGGTAGTTAACACCTTTGTTTAAAACACCCTTTTACTACTTCGAATAAGTCTCCGTATATATTTTATGCGCTTTTTCATATCATTTGTAAAGTGTGGGGTAGCATCTGGCTGTATGATTCCACAATTGCCTCCTCTCATTTTCAAAATCACATATACATACATACTTCACAAATTTGACAATTCAATAATTAGTTTTCCACGTCAAATCCATTTTTTGATATCAACTTATGGCGTTTGCTTCTTTTTTTACTAAAATATTGTTCATTTTGTTTAAACTGTAATTTTTTCTGAAGGGATGGGTGGTTTATGTGAAACAGCTGGAAATTGTTACCAATCCACAAATCCAATTGTGGTTATTTTGGGTTATTGGAAATTTGTTAGATAATTGCTTAAATGTGATTTTTGCAAAATATATTTGATTATATGTTCATATTAGTTAAAATTTATTGTAAAGTAATAAAAGCACTCTAATGTAAAATTTTTGTGTTAACGTTCAATTCAATAAAAGTTGACATTACTAATTAAGCTTTGAATTAAGATTGTTGTTTAAAAAATGGGGCATACCTTAGGGCGAAATTAAAAATATTAATTGTGTCGTTAAAACATTAAAGTAATCGGTTGAAATTTGTTTAAAAAAAGAATTTTAAAATATATTTCTCAAATAGTATGGCACAAAATTGAATACTGTAACAGCCACCTAAAGTGTTTACGGGTAAAACAACTTAAGCTTTATTGAATAAAAACTTGTAAATTTTTATGTATGAAGAGTTCTTAAAGTCACACGCTAAAAACTTTTTTTAAATAAAACAATTTTACTTTTTCGTTATTTATAATAATTGTTATTTAAATTTCAGGTCAATGTAAATAAAGTTGATTTACTCTTAACTCTTTTTTGGCTAATTATTTTTAAATCAATGCATGACGAAGGCCGCACAATGGATTTTGTAAAAAAAAAAATGGAAATAATTCTGTATTTGGTAAACGGTAAGTCCGATACATTTGAAGTTATATATATATATATATATATATATATATATATGGGCATTTCCTGGGGTCACGAACGTATGTTCGTACGATTTTGATGTACAAATAATATACAAAACAAAACTTTTCCTAGCATATTTTTTTCATAATGATAGTTATAAGCATGTGGTCACGAACGTACGCCAAATAGAAGTCAACTTTGGCTGACAGTAGTTAAATGTAAAAATATGCTAAATGGAACGGAATATTCAAAAGTGATTTATTTATTTTAAAAGTGTATTAATGTAGGTCTCCATCCAGTATTTACAAAATAAAATATCTCTCTTGGTTTTTGTTTAATTGGCTTATGTTCCGGTCGGGAACGTACGGGTCGCCGATTATGCTATAACAATGTCCGCCCGGCTGGCAGTCCATTTTAATCTTATTCGCAAAGTACAGGGGCCAAATTACGGCATTAGATATCGATCAAAATTCCCATTCAAATTGTTTTGTAATTTCGATCGATGTCGAATGCCGTAATATGGCCCCTGGTCGCAATTTTGGAGATAATAGTGTATACGTTTTAATTGTCTTTAGAAGTGGAAATAATTGTTTCATAATTTCACATTGCCCGCATAAAACCAACCATTGTGCCCATAAGATATCTTATAAAGTTGATACTAAGATTAAATTAGCAACCCAATTCACCATACCAAATATTATTGTAATCGGTCCAAATTTTATCATACCTCTGATATTTTACCATAGCTCTTGTATATATCTTCTGTAAATAGCCGTTTATGCCATACTTACCTTATAAATGTTGGTCTTGACGATATCTATAGTAGCTTGTATGTAATTTCAAAATTTTGTCTTAGTAGATCAAAAATTGATTCTATGTGCCCCATATAAACGCTACAATCATTTTGAGACGAAAATAACCTCAAAAAGATGGCGATGTCAGTAGATTGCTCGACAAAAATTAAAAAATATTTTACAAAAATCTCCTTTTTCGTCATTAAAAAATGGTATAATTTTGTTGATTTTATCAATTTTTTTATTATAAAGTTCTTTGTTTGACGCTATTTGATCTTACAACATTTTTGTTTGCCCAAAAACGAGGAACATATTTGACGTTTACTGGTCACCTTAGGAACATTTTTGTTTGCTGACAAATAATTTTGTTTGCCCATAATCAGCTGTTTTTCTGTTTGCCCCTCAGAATATTTTGTGGTCAGATTAGAGCAAATAAATATTTGACATATTTTGAGAAATGTTTGCCATATGTACCTTTAGATTATCCACTAGTGATGACATACATTTTATCGATGTTTTGAATGTGCATACCAATAAATTAAGCAACTACAAATTATCGATACAGTAATTTTGACTTAGCTGCACAATCTCCTTTGCATGATTTTTTGTGCAGCTAAATCAAAAATGCAGCTATCTTAAATGTTTTTTATTAATAAATTGATAATAACAATGACGTTCAAACAACCTGTAGTCGTTTTTATAAAGAACGAAATAGCCAAATTGGTAACAATAAAGTTCGGAACAGAAAATTCGCTGTAGTACAACTTTAAGAAAAGCGCTGCAAGCTGTCAAAAGTTAAAAACGGCAGTTTCAAAGCAGTGTCAACAGAATACGTAGTTGTAGTAGTCGTTGCCGTTGCCGTTGAAGCGCAAAATTCGAAATTTTGAACTTTGATGCGCTACAGAGCATTCGTCATCTTCAAATACTATTACAACTACTTTATTCTGTTCCAGACGTAAGATTTGCTATTCCTTTCATATAATCGTGGTTAAGTTGCTGTTATCACAACCCATATGCATAAATGTAGATACATGTAAACAAAATAAATTAATTATAAAGATACCAACTTGAATTTTCTGCGATTTTTCTTTTTATAAACAGCTAAAATTGGATATTTGTGTGAAAAAGTGGCCACCAGATTCTTTCATGTGTGCATCTAACTTTGATGTTTTATATGAAAATATTTTAAAGCTGCCCAAAAGTATGAATAATGTGCAGGTATACAAAATGCACGTAAACAAGGATTTTGAAGAATAATTACAGAAAATATGTATTTTGGGCAGTTAGGTCAAAGTGCAGCTAACTTGAATTTTTTGCATGAAAATAATTTTTAAATGCCAAAAATTTTAAGCACTTATCTTAAATGTGCAGGTAATGAAAGTGCACTTAAAAAAGGAATTTGTATGGGATTATATAGAATAATGCCAAAAATTATAAATTTTGTGCAGTTAAGTCAAAAGTGCACGTAAATAAAAGGCAGTTAAGTCAAAACTACGTATATCCATATATCGTCTAAACCGTATTTACCTTAAATAATTCTGTGGTATTTTGACAAAACATCTTAAGTCGAGATAAGATAGCAAAAACGTTTAAAAAAAAACTCGGTGAAAAAATCATTTTTATCAAATAATAAAATAAACCAAAATTAAAGAAAAATTTCGTTATAATACAAAATTTTAAAAACGTAAACAAAAATGTGTTTTAAAGGAAAATTCGTGTAATTAACAAATTTTTTTCAACTTTTTAATTTTGACTTAAGATGTTTTGTCAAAATGCCACAGAATTGCCAAAATGTTGTAAATTCAAAAATTAAAGGCACATATAAATGTACAAACATATATTAAATACATAAAAATGTTATGCTCGTTATGCCCGTTTTTAGAAATCGATGTTAGCAAAAATTCTTATAAAGGATATACTGAAAAGATTTAAGAATACCCGAAATACACTCAAATGTCGGCATTGAATAAATATGCGGATCTAAGAGAAATATTCTTTACAAAGTGGCATTCTTAAGGAAAAAAGGAAAAAAAAATTCGGCTTTGCATATGAACATAAAATAAATGTAAATATCGCTGTATTGATATATCGGTATCTGAAATACTTTTCCCATCCCTAATATCCCTGATGTTGTTGATGTCTTTGCTAACAAACGAGTTTGTAGTAATCATCGTTATTAGCAAAGACAAACACTCTGCTTGTGCTTGTAGCATACACACTTTCACATGTAATCGATATTTGTATGTACGTAATTGATAATTGTCATCAACAGAATTGTTTTGTTGTCATCAACGAGTTCGTTTATGACTGTCGGTGTGATAAACACGTGGGAAGTGCAATAAGATTTAAAAGTGAAGTGAAATTAAAACTCTAAAAAAATGGACAAAAATGCGATGAAAAGACTTTAAAACATTGAAAAACACGTGAGCTATAGATATAAATATGTATGTAAGTATGTATATTGTCTGACGTGAAAAAAACGGTGGTGTAAAAATTATTAACCTTAAAGACTCAGTTAGCCGGGAGTAACAGTAACTTAACCTTACCGTAAAAAAGTAAGACCAATCTATTTCTTACAGATTGAGACGTAACATCTTACTGCAAACTGTAATCGCTCTAATTGCTTTACATACAACAAAATGAAGTAGCTGATTTGCAACGTTACTGTTACTCCCGGCTAACTGAGCCTTAAGGCCTCTTTAGTTTTTACTTTCTGTTGCCGTTCTGTATCGTTCTTTTCTGTAGTAAATATTTTGTAATTACTTTTTCTGCGAAAGGAATCAACCGCTTTAAAAGAGAAAAAATGTGTTGGCCACTACGGACATAACTGATTTCATACAGAAATTTAGAAAGATTCATTATTTAGCATTTTGAAGTGTACTTTTTTTAGATTTTTCTTTTATCATCGTCCGAAAGTTGAAGTGCTCTACGTGCAAAAAATGATTTTGAGATAATCGATTTTGAAGGTTCAGACATTTTTTCTAAAAATACTACTCGATAGGATTTTTGGATTTTTATACCACATATTCGTCTTAAAAAGATAATTATGAATAGATGCTTTTTATCCCAAAATCGCATCTACAACGGTTTATTTTCCAATGGTAATAAAATTCCTGTTTGGTCTATACGCCACCTTAGTCATATTTCCTTGCAAATACATTCACGAGGAGCAAAATGGCATTAACAAAGCAATATAATACATCTAAAATTATTTATAAAAAAACAGTATATTAATTTGAACAAAAAAAAAATAAATAAAAACTATTCATAAGTTATTATAAGTATAAGATACATTTTATAAAGTTATTATAACAAAATTAACTTCTTAATTATGACTTAGGTAGTAATTTTTGTCTTTTTCAGATATAAAATTGAATATTTAACGGTGTTGGTAACTGATTCCGGAAACCTCTTTTTATACCCTCCACCACAATTAGTTGTGAAGAGGGTATACTAAGTTTCCGTGTGAAACTTTTTTATTATTCATCTCAGACCCCATAAAGTATATATATTCTGGCTCCTTGAGTAAATCCTAGTCGATTTAGCCATGTCCGTCTGTCTGTCCGTCTGTTGAAAACACGCTCACTTTCGAAAAATTCTAAAGAAATGAACAAACTTGGTGTTAAATTGCTTGTAGTTATCCTAAGCAGTTTGGGATTGAAATCCAGCAACATCGGTTCGGTCGGATCAGAGCTATAAATCAAAATGTGGAACCACCACCTTAGATTTCGCAAAAATTCGTTTTTTTCGATTGAAAATCACGCTGTAAAATTTCGTGAAGATCGGTCCATAATTTACCCTAGGCCCCATATAACCCTACTCCCGGAAAACCGTTTAGTACGCTTAAAACCGTAATTAATAATGCTATCATAACCAAATTTGGAAAGTCACAGTTTTATAGCACTAGAAAACTGTGAAATTTCGTAATGATCGACTAATAATTTACTATAGGCCCCATATAAAGCCCACTCTGGTAAAATAATTAAATACGCCTAAAACCGTATATATTTATATTTATATATATATATAACCGAGATATATTTATTGTGGTAAAATTTCTTCCAACTTAGTTTCATATGGCCTGAAAAAATGTTATTAATTTTGTGATATACGGTCCATAATAAACCTTAGATCCCATATTTAGCAGCCTTCTGAAATTCACTGTAAACGCTAAAACAAATTTCACCTCTGTTTTGAAATATATTGAAATTTATGTTTTTAATACCAGAAATTACTCTGCAGAATTTAAGGTTGATTGGTTCATAACATACCATGGCTCCAATATAAATCCCCATCCTCAAAATCATTTAAGTTCGGCTTAAACTGTTACGAATCATGATATTTTACTAAAGCTAGTTAAAATTGCTAAAAAAAAAGCATAAAACCATCTGATTGTCGGTCAATCATTTAATAAAGGTCTAAACGGCAACCAATTTTATTGCTGCCATCTGTTTTTATAAAGATAAATTAATAATAAAAAAAGATATCATATAGATATCACTCCTGAAATATTCGAACTGTCGGTGGAGGGTATCGAAGATTCGGCACAGCCGAATATAGCGCTCTAACTTGTTTTTTTTTAAGAGTAAGAGAAAATATATTCTTAATAATTCTTTTTTTGAGAATATATACTGACAAATATTTTCATTAAACAATACTAACTCCACGTAGAGCAAAATGTCTGTCAGCGATTAATTTCCATGTTTTGTATTGAAATTTTGCTCTATACGCCACTAAATGGCATATAGTGCAAAATTTCAGAAAACATTTTTGTTTTGAGGGATAGAGAGCAAAATGGACACGATTAATCTCAGCCACCAGACGAGATAGCCGAAAACGGATTGCAGATTGGAAAAATGGGGTCGAAAACCTAAGATGGCTTCTTTAACTCAAAATCGTCAAAATGGCGTATAGAGCACTTAAACTTTCGGACGACGTTATGTCCATGTCCCACAAGATGAAATTATCTTTTATTAACTGGGGTAAGAAGAACAATTGCTCGGATATGAAACTGGACTATTAAGATGAATTCATATTACATATGTACTACATCTTTTAATTACACTCAGGACAACAATTGTTATTATGAAAAGTTTCTGCGTACCCTAATGTCAGTAAAAACCAGATCAGATCGACTTCAGTGTAACAATTTGAGGCATTTAGTTTGTGTTGTAGGTTTTCTAAACTGTCTCCTAAATATGTAAATTGGCGTCAACCTCGTTACAACAGATAATAGGCAGAGAATTAAAAATCTTGAAATTAATGCGTGAGAGCAGTTGTTTACAGATGACATTGAGCTTGAAGTCTGATCATATTTGGCAAGGTACTAAAATAACGGTTTTTATATTGGAAACAAGCTGTACACTTTAATTTGGTGCTCACTGTATAATATTTTGCATTTTAAATAAATGACTTTAATTCAGTATGTTTGGTGTTTCAAATATATCAAAGCATGGGTGGAATGAAACAGCCATCCAAAAAAATAATGAGAAAATTGCCCAAAAGTTTGTACAGAGAACAACAACAACAATTTTTGGGGGTTATTTCATTTTGATTGGAGTGTTAATTAATTTTTATAATTGGGGGATTATTTCATATGTATTGTTACGTTACTGCCTTTCAATAACGTTTTGGTTTATTTCCTTTATAATAAACAGTTTCGAGTTCTTTATTGCAACTTTAATAAAATAAATAAAACACAAACACTTTAAACACTATTTACAATTTATTCAACTCTATTTAGTACTAAGTCTTTTTAACAACCGTAATTTATAGCTTTTATTCACAACCAACTATAATTTTCTCAGCGTTATGCGTTATCGACAAAGTCTGAACTAAGAATGATCTTGTTCTGCTACTCGCCGCTAGTATTTATACTGCAATTTGGTTGTCTAGAATATTCGAAATGTTTTTCGAAGATTCGAGGCTTTTTTTATTCACCACACTTTGATTTATGGTAGCACTTATGTTTACATAATTTTACCTCTTATACTGAAGAAGCTTTTTTAACGGTCATTTCTAGGGCTTTCTGCACATTGGGATTGAAGTGTACTAAATTATAACAAAAACGATGTAAACTAATAAAATTACTTATGAATACAAGTTAACTAATAAATACAAGATAACTAATAAATTCAACTAATTCTTAACTAATAATTACAACTAACTCTTAACTAAAGTTACTTTCGTAACACTGCCCCCCACTTAAGCCTGTTCGTCCCGAATAGGCTCAGAATCACCTCTTCCATAAGGGGCTAATCGTTCTAAATGAACAACTTTCATTTTGGCCCTTGGCCTTTTATATTTACGTATTTGGTTTACAACATCATTTAATTTCCTTATCACCTTATATGGACCATTCCAGTGTATATGTGGCTTGGCAACTAATCCCTCCTCTGGTGGTTGATTCATTGGCAAAACCAACTGGCCTTTCTTAGATCCTTCGGAATTCCCCGGCCGATCATATCTGCACAACTTACTACGGCCACGCACGGACTTTCTATGGTCGTACAGATTTCTCCGCTCCATTGAAGATACATGCTTATCCTCGGGTATAGGTAGTGCATTACAACTGCACTGTGGAAGCGACGCACAACCTCTATTTGCTGTGCTCCTGGCTGCCACACGCTTTGGGCAGTTTCCTTTAAAATTTTGACTTCCACCTATACTATTGGCCCTTATAACCTTGGCCGATACGGGCTCTCTATTTTGCGCCGTTATCCAATCTTTACTGGGCGCTACCTTCAACGAGCGACCCTCACTGACGCATTCCCTCCTATCTGCCTCCGTACAGTGCCTGGCTTCCAATCTGCTAAGCTGTCTTACCTGAGCAACCACATTTTCTCGCTTTTCAACTTTTCTGTGAACTGACGATTCCTGACGAGTACATTCGAGAGGCTGTCCCACACGAGCCTCACTTTCATACCCAACATCCAGGGGTATTTCATAATCACACAAATACATTATTTGCTTTCCCATATTCAGACTTATATTATGACTTATCATAAAATCTGCGCCAATCAGTACTTCGTCTACAATGTCGGCCACAATAAACTCATGAAAAGCGACAATATCGGCAATTCTTAACACCACACGTGTTTTCCCATAGACAGTAGCAGGCTCACCTGTAGCTGTTCGCAAGCTCACTCCGCTTAGTGGTTCGACAGCTCCTTTAACCAAGTCAGGCCTTATTATCGAGAATCCTGCACCAGTGTCGATAGTCAAAATGCGCTTTTTACCATCGATGTAGCCAAATGTCGTAATACTTTTGTTACTCTTTGGCACTACTAAATTTATTATCGAGTCCTCAGATGCGAAAGGTAGCACTCCCTCCATACTTAACGGCGACTCCTGTGATAACTGATGACTAGCCCGTTGGTTGTTTCTCGGCGGCGAAGCAGATCTTAAACTTTTTCTTCGTGCTTTACAGTCACGCTGTATGTGCCCAACCTTTCCGCAGTTATAGCATTTCAGTTTGTTTCTGCCCAGCTTCTCATTTTATACCCGCAAAACTTCTTCTTTAAGGCCCTTTAATTCCTTTATGATATCTCTATCATCATCAGCAGTTACATTGAGCCTTTGCACCTTATACGACCTCTGCTTTGCAACTATTCTCGCCGTTTCCTGAGCCAGGGCAAATGAAACAGTTTCTGCAAATGTTGACTTTAATGCTGCGCACACCGCATACTTTACATCAGCATCTCTTATACCGTTAATGAATGCTTCTGTTTTGAAGCTGTCCAGCAATGGATGATTCTCACCAGTAGCCCGTTTCTGTATTTCTCGCATCGTAAAATTTTCCGACTGAAACCAGTGAATCGGGACAGAAACAGTGAAAAATGAAACAAAAAATGGTTTTTCTCACACAAGTGTTTCTGTATCTTTTTTTTGCGAGAATTATCTGTCATTTAAATAATTTTCCAGCAATTATTGGAAGGATGCGAGAAAAAGTGTTTCTATAACAATATTTTGCGAAAAGTTTTTTTCAAGAACTGTCAAAATAAATCACATTTGAAATTGGTGGCGAGAAAAACAAAATGTAGATATTTTGAATTTAAAATATGTTTATATACTATTTTTTTTTAATAAATAAAAAAATAGAAGGAATATAAATGATAAATGCATAATATATATGATGAAAATAAACAAAAATAATTGTTATATTTTGTTAGTTTAAATTTTTGTTAGCCTTTTCTTGTTTTGGTTTTAATCAGTGCTGCCAGATAAATTTGTGTCAAAATCGTCAATTTCCTGAGAAAAAATAAAAAAAATCGTCTTTTTTGTTTAAAAAATCGTGCAATTTAAAATCAATTTTAAACAAATTTGTTTCGACTTTTATTAAAAAATAATCAAACAAAAACATAGTAAAAGTTCATGGGTATTTAATAATTATTATTTAATAATTGAGATATAAATCTTTAATTTACCTATTCCTATAATCTTTTTCTTTTTTACCTGAAATAGACTTAGTAGAATACCTTGTAGTTAAAATTAAAAAAATCGGTTCATAAATAAACGGGTTAAAGACCCAGTAAAATCTTCGCCTACAAAATAATATGTTAAGTAATCAGAAACACATAAAAGCACTACATACAATTCTACTGAAAAACTAATGAATTTTACAAGGGTTGTGCCAAAAAGAACAAATTCAAATGTAAGTCATTTTTTATATCTTAATACATCCAGAAAAAAGTAGTTATCGAAGTTCTTATAGAAGAAAGCTACTTAATAACGAGTGAAAGAAGCTATCCATTTTGAAAAAGTTTTTACTGGGAGACAAACAAATTTCTTTCTTGCCGGAATAATGGTTTTGGCACAAAAGTGTACATATAAGATAAGAATATCAAATATCAATCATATTTTGTATATGTATATAAGAAGTATTAAATGTTCAAAATAAGCCAAGTCGGTCCATTACTTTCCCTCGAAATTTTGCTTTTGCCGATACATTTTTTAGGGAAAAAACAAACAATTTCGAGGACAATTTTCACAATAGGGATAAATATAAAAATGTAAGCAGCCTTGTTTCTAAAGATATATTTTTTTCTAATAAACAAACATATAAAAATATTTACAATTATCTTTTTTCGAAGACTAAGGGGCTTATAGTGTAAAACGCAACGCCAACAATTTCATTAAAAGCAAAAATAAAATTAAAAATATTTTATAAATTTGTTGTTGCTTTCTACAGACATTCATATTATTTTTTTTTTTTTCAATTTTCAACGCCGCAGAATAGAAGTGTTTGAAATTTAAAAATTCAAGATGAATTTCTATAGGAAGTAACAACAAAATTATAAAATATTTTTGATTTTGTTTTTGCTTTCGTCACTTTTTTAGAAAAAATCATCAAAACGTCACTTTGTTAATATCGGAACAAAAAATCGTCAAGATGACGATAACTCGTCAAATCTGGCAGCCCTGTTTTTATTATATTTATTTCTTTTGTTGACGTTTCGCTTTTATTTGACACTTAATTACTGGAAATATTCCAGTATAAACAGAATTTGTTGTGTCTGTTTTCGCATTCAAATACAGAAACACTTTTATCTCATAAATCGAGAAACGATGGAATTTTTTGTTTCACACTTCATGTAAGAAATTTTACGATGCGAGAAATACAGAAACGAGCTACAGGATAAGTTAGCTGTACCAACCGCTCAATCTCCAGTGCGAAGTCCTGTAAGGTTTCGTTTGCCTTTTGCACTCGGCCACGCAGCTCCATTTTGTAAATTTCCTTTTTGTGTTCACCTCCATACTTACGTTGCAGTGCTACCATAATTTCATCATAATTGTTTCTGCTACTTACTGGTACACTTTCAAGCACTTCAGCCGCAGTCCCCTTTAAAGCAAGAATTAGCTCGATTGCTTTTTCCTCACTGTTCCATGCATTTCTGTTAGCAACTGTATCGAACTGGAACTTGAAAACATTTAATGGAACACTACCGTCAAAGCAAGGGGCCTTTATTCTACTAGAAACTTCTGGAATAACTCGCACTGGTGCATCTTGGCATTGAATGTTATTTACTTTTGCCTCCAGATGGTGTAGTTTTTCATCAAAAACCGTAACTTGTGTTTTAAAATCCGTGACTTGAGTTTTTACATCAGACAGCTTCTGATTAAATTTTATTTCCATTTCGTTTACTCTTTCGTTCATCTCACTGGAAATCTCCTGAAGTTTCTCGTTTGTTATTCTAGAATGCTCTTGAATTTCAGCTAATATGGTAACTGAATTCTCCTTTACCATTTTTTCTACATTTCTAGAAGTTTCATCTATTTTTCTAGAAGTTTCAGCTAGAATATCACTCGAATTTTCTTTGATCATCTGTACCATGCTTTTGGAATTATCGTCCATTTTTCTAGAAGTTTCATCCATTTTTCTAGAAGTTTCATCTGACATTTTTTCCATTTTTGCCATCATAGCAGCAAACATTGTGTTGAAATCCACGCTGCTAGCAACTGCACGAGTACATACCTCTATTTCTTCTTTGTCCTCGAATTCGTAACTCACAATGTCCATATTGCGTCGCTCGAATTCATCTATTAACCTCTTCTGCAGCTCTGCTTTATTACCTGCAGTTGGCAGATCCAACTTGCCCAATTCTTTCTTGAGCTGTTCTACTTTAAGCTCTTCAAATTTCATTGCTGTCTTCTTGTTATTTATTTTTTTTTTATTATTTTATTATTTTTGTTTTTACTTTTATTAATTTATTTATTTTATTTATGCAATTTCACTTCTGACACCAATTGTTACGTTACTGCCTTTCAATAACGTTTTGGTTTATTTCCTTTATAATAAACCGTTTCGAGTTCTTTATTGCAACTTTAATAAAATAAATAAAACACAAACACTTTAAACACTATTTACAATTTATTCAACTCTATTTAGTACTAAGTCTTTTTAACAACCGTAATTTATAGCTTTTATTCACAACCAACTATAATTTTCTCAGCGTTATGCGTTATTGACAAAGTCTGAACTAAGAATGATCTTGTTCTGCTACTCGCCGCTAGTATTTATACTGCAATTTGGTTGTCTAGAATATTCGAAATGTTTTTCGAAGGTTCGAGGCTTTTTTTTATTCACCACACTTTAATTTGATTTATGGTAGCACTTATGTTTACATAATTTTACCTCTTATACTGAAGAAGCTTTTTTAACGGTCATTTCTAGGGCTTTCTGCACATTGGGATTGAAGTGTACTAAATTATAACAAAAACGATGTAAACTAATAAAATTACTTATGAATACAAGTTAACTAATAAATACAAGATAACTAATAAATTCAACTAATTCTTAACTAATAATTACAACTAACTCTTAACTAAAGTTACTTTCGTAACAGTATTATACATATTGGGGTCTTATTTTATTTCAGGAATTGTGGTCTCATTTCATATGAAATAACCCCCAAATATTTGGAGGCTTATTTCATATGAAATGAGACCACAATTCCTGAAATAAAATAAGACCCCAATATGTATAATACATATGAAATAATCCCCCAATTATAAAAATGAATTAACACTCCAATCAAAATGAAATAACCCCCAAAAATTGTTGTTGTTGTTCTCTGTACAAACTTTTGGGCAATTTTCTCATTATTTTTTTGGATGAAATAACGCGTCAAACAGAAATGAAATAACCCCCAAATATTTGGAGGCTTATTTCATTTCTGTTTGACGCGTTATTTCATTTCGTCGGAGGTGAATTTAATTTTCAAAATTGGGGTTTTATTGCATACGAAACAAGGCCTCTTACTTTGGGGGTTAATTCATTATTTTTTTTTTTTTTTGAGGAATGTTTCATGCTGCCCAAAGCATTATTTTACCCAACCCTCGCCAAAAATACATACTAGAGATTGATTATTCGACTTTTTTCAATATTCCGAAAAGTTGCTATTTTAAAAAAACTGGTTTTCGTTTAAGCATTTTAAAAATAACCGGTTAACTGATTTTAATTCGAATACATAAGAATACAAAAATCAAATAAGCTTTAATAATAAAAAGTAAATTTGAATAAAAATAAACCAACTCACGAAGGTAAGGAACCAACCAAATGCAGGTATGTTCAGACCTAACAAATATATGACGATAAAATCCAAAAATAAGCGTGACCAATAAATTTATCAAACTTAAGCTTTATTTTTAACAATTTCTAAACTTTATTTCTAAGATAGTGCATAGAAAATATTCGTGTGAAATAATGAAGGAATGAGACTATTAAAGTATAAAAGCTTTTGAGGAATGTATTTGACATAGAATACACATTCGAATAATATGAAAAATTTATATAATAAATGTAACTCACCATGAGAAATAAATTCCCAGATTCTATTTGATAAAATAATTAAGTTAAATACATAAACTTTATTTCTAAGGTGATAATTGAAATTTAGAAACTGTTAAGCAATGTTTGCTCTAGCCAAACGTTTTCCAAAGCATACAATTCTTTCAATAAACTAGTGGTAACGTGTAGGACGTAAAATATTTAATAAATGTGAACATTGCTTTAGATTTTTTTAAAAACTTTGGTTTTAAAAAATTATAGGAATTCAGTAAATTTATTATTTGAGATATTCTTAAAAATTAGTTTTAAATGAGTATTAATTTGTTGGTGTTTAAGCATGTCTTTATGAACCAGTAGACTTCAACCATATTTTTGAAAAGTTGCACACAAAACCTCTTAGCCAGGATTATATATTTTTAATTATTTTGTTTCAGCATTATAGAAACAAATAGTAATATAAACATGTTTTTTGTATGAAATACAGTAAAATGACGATTGACGATTTTTTTTTTACTAAAAGTAAAAGTATTATGACGATTTTCTGGCATCAATAAAACACAAGAAATATTTACAATTATGTGTAATGGGAACAGTCCAAAACGTAAAAATCATTTTTTCACAATACAGAAATTATTGGTAATTAAACAAAAAAAAAAAAAAAATCTTCCCCAATCACAAACCAGGCTTTCATTAGAATCATAAGTGGAAAGAGGGGAAAAGAAATGGCACTCTCTTTTCCCTTCTCTCCGAAAAGCTCAAGACTTGACGAGTCAAACTTGACGTGTTTGAACCGGCACTTAGTAATTTGAATTCTACAAATACATATATGAATGCCATCGATACTGCAAAAACTATACGCTAGAGCCCCGGTTTGCGTCGGTCCTATTAGGGTTGCTTTTTAAAAATTGGTTAAATACGCTTTGCGTTTTTATGATTTCGATTTGCGTCGCTACATACGATTGGATTTTTTCACTTAAGTTATAATCACATGTGAAGAATTTTTCTATTTGCGTGTAAAAAGGCGAATTCCCATTTAATTCTGTTAGGTAAGTTATTCTAAGTATAGTTGCGTGTTAGGAAGTAGAAGTTAGTTCTTAATAAGAAGTTGGGTAGAAAAATTTGTGCAAAAAGAAGAAAATGTATTAGTTTGGAATTAAAATTGGACGTAATAAAACATTTCAAGTCGGGTGAAAAGGCTGTTGATATAGACAGAACCCTTGGTTTAGCACCTTTAACAGTAAACACAATTTGCAATAGTGATAGCGCTAAAAATTAATCATTTAAAGATAGCTCGAGTTAATAGCAAATGAGATTTTTTTTTTTATTTTATGGTTTTGTGAATATGGATAAATTAAATAATTAAATTTTTGTTATGTTTTTATGAAAATATATTTTTTCTTATGTATTTCTTTTCAAATGATAAATATATTTCAGCCCACTTGCTGAAATAAATAGAATAAAACTTAACCTTACTTACTGTCTTTATCGTTAATAGAATTTCTTGGTAAACATTTATATTTTTGAACCAATAAATGCAATAAATTGTCCCGGATTTTTAAAATTGAAATATTTGACGATGTGTTGACGATTTTGTTAAATGTTCGTTTTTGACGATTTTTTAAGGAGAAAGCCTAACAACCCTATTCTAGTCGTCGATTAAATTTATAAAACCTTTCATGACATTGTTTGATTTCTTCAATTTTGTTTTAAGTTCTTGGTGTTTTAATAAATAAAACTGTTGCATTTTTCCATATCGTTGATTCCGCCGGAATGTTGTAGTTTTAATCATGAAGCTATGCTAGAACTACTTAATAGTTTTTCATTCATTATTGGCAGCATATTATAGTTAAGTATTATTTGCAGTCTCCTAAGAACTACTTGGAACAGAGTCAAGTTTTACTTGGCGTATATTAAGTCTACTAGCTATTTAAAGACAATTAATAAGTCGTGAAGTTAGAGATCCTTTGCAACCTATCATTTTAGGGCCCTTTCAGCACCATTGACTTTTAAATCAGTTCGAAATATCACCAGAGATCACATCTTTATAAAAATATATATAATATTTAGAATACTGTCCAATTGCTAATTAGTTTTCAAGTTGAACATTTTTTTTGGAGTATTTTTAATTTTTTTTTGGTTTTGTTACAAGAACACACGCTTATGTAAGCGATTTATATTTACATTTATTTATTTATCTATTTGTTTGTTCAAATCCTGTACAACAAGAGTTAATCTTATAATTAGAGTACGGGAAAGTATTATTGATAAGTTAAATTGACACGGCAAATGCAAGTATACATATTTAGACAAAATAAACTAAAATTTGTTTAAGAATATAATAATATTTGTGATTTTCTAATGTGTAAAATGTTTATATAAATAAGACTCAAAGCTAGTTGCGTTGCTATTAAGTTTTTGTGTTCGAGGAAGATTATTCCAGAGACGCGCCGAATGTATGAAAAAATTGCCATTCGGATACAAGAGAACGGTGGAATGGAATTATGATCTTTTTTCCCCTAACTGATCTGGCAAACCTAATCTAATCAACGAGATATTGTGGCATATCTGAATAAATGATTTTATGCAGAAATAAAAGCACACGTATGTTAAGAAGGTTGTTGAACGAAACTCCATATAGTTTCAAAGAAAAGTGGGATACATGATCATTTCTTCTCAGTCCATATACATACATATCTAATAATATTGTTGTATAAAACATTAAGCTTACCTTTGCTTATTGAGTCACAGCTGGCAAAAAGTTCACAACCGTAGATAAATTGGGAACAATATAAGATTTTGCAAGAAGTAGTCTTATATTTAATGGGGTATAATGCTGTGAGGACCAAAGACATCTTAGCTTTGTGTACGTCTGCCCCAAGAGTGCGTTATTATGGTTATTCCAAGTAAGATTATTAAACTAATTCAAGGCTTTTGGCAGCATTAACTATAGTGACTTTTTCACAGTCTATCAAAATATCAACGTCGGCAATATGATACATTGTTTTCCTACGAATAATGATACACTTTGATTTGCGAGGGCTTAAACAAATCCCATTTGCAGTTGCCCAGATATAAATCTTATTAAGATCGTCATTAAGTTTCGTTATATTTTCAGCAATGGAAATGACTGGACTGCTTAAATACAACTGCACATCATCTGCGTACATATGCATTTTGCAGTGCGAAATCATTTACATAAATAGAGAAAAGGAGTGGTCCAAGGATTGACCCTTGGGGCACACCCCTGGTTAAATTTAATACCGACGATTGAAGTTTGTCGGAAAACACAAATTGCCGACGTCTTGAGAGGTATGACGACAACAGTCGCGTGGAGGTTAAGGAAAAGTAAAAAAAAATGTCGGAGTTTCAAGCAAAGCGTACTGTGGTCCACTGTGTCAAAGGCCTTAGAGTGATCCAGAAGAACCAAGAAGTTTACTCTTCCTGTATCTAGGTCACTACGTATGTTTTCAGTCACATCCAGTAAAGCAGAAACACAACTATGGTTTTGACGAAAACCTGATTGTTTATCATACAACAAGTTATTAGATTTGATATATGACGTCATTTGATTTTAAAGTAGTTTTTTAAGAACCTTAGATAGAAAGCACAGGATGCCAGTAATTTTTCGGTATTGGAATTATTTTAGCGTATTTCCTTTTCAACGGAAAAGTGCTTGTCATTATAATAGTGTTGAACAAATGTGTTATATATGTTATACATTGCTCATAATGTTTTTTGACTTTGTTACAATATGTTTTGACATTCTTAAAAAAAGTTTAAGTTTGCACAATATTCAATTAGAAAAATACTTAAATACCGGGTACATTTATCACAAAAGTAAGGAAAACTTATATAAATTACACATTTCAAACATAACCGGTTTATTTTACCAAAATAACCGGTTTATTCGATATTCGAAAAATGGACATTTTAAAATATTCGACTTGGGCAAAACTAAAAGAACCTGTTAAAACCGATCGAATACTATCCGTTCGATCTCCCTTATACAAACACTATAATAAACATCATACTTGTGATGTTACGAATATTTTTATTCGAATTCGAAACGCCGAATATTCGGCTATTTTACGACATTCGTATTCGTATTAGCGAAATTCAAGCGAATATTTTGCGAAAACATATGTTCTAAAATATCCAAAAGTTTTTAAATACATAAAATTTAACAAAAAATATTAACTTTTAACAATTTTTATTAAAGAAAAACCTTTGTTTTTAACGCAAAATAAAATCTTCTTTTAGTAAAGTAAAAAACAAATAAGCATTACAAGTTTGTACCGCCACAAAAAAAAATTAATGATGTTGAGCATTCCTAGATGTACTTGCGAAATTATGACTCAAGGTTTTGCATAATTTCTTTCGATTTTCGTTTTCTTTATTTTATCAATTGAATTTTCTGTGTCACTTTAATTAATAAGAAAAATGTTATGATGTAAGGATTATAATAATATTGTTACGTTACTGCCTTTCAATAACGTTTTGGTTTATTTCCTTTATTATAAACCGTTTCGAGTTCTTTATTGCAACTTTAATAAAATAAATAAAACACAAACACTTTAAAAACTATTTACAATTTACTCAACTCTATTTAGTACTAAGTCTTTTTAACAACCGTAATTTATAGCTTTTATTCACAACCAACTATAATTTTCTCAGCGTTATACGATATTGACAAAGTCTGAACTTAGAATGATCTCATTACGCTAGTCGCCGCTAGTATTTATACAGCAATTTGGTTGTCTAGAACATTTGAAAGGTTCTTCGAAGGTTCGAAGCTTTACTATTCACCACACTTTAATTTGATTTATGGCAGCACTTATGTTTACATAATTTTACCTCTTATACTGAAGCCTTTTTAACGGTCATTTCTAGGGCTTTCTGCACATTGGAATTGAAATGTACTAAATTATAACAATTTTTAATAACAATGTAAACTAGTAAAATTACTATTGAATACAAGACAACTAATAAATACAAGATAACTAATAAATTCAACTAATTCTTAACTAATAATTACAACTAATTCTTAACTAATAATTACAACTAATTCTTAACTAAAGTTACAACTAATTCTTAACTAAAGTTACTTTCGTAACAATATTGTGCATAAAAAGTATCTTTATACCCTTCACCACCACCACTATTGGTAAATGAGGGTACTAAGTTTTTTTAAATAAAAAGTATCGTTTTTTTTAAAGTTCTCTTTTTAAATAAAAAGTACCTCTAAAAAGTCTTTTTTTAAAATCACCTTTTTCAATAGAAAGATTCTTTTTTTAAAAAAAGGAAATTTTTGAACACAAATATAACATTTTTCTTTAGTTTTTAACCATAATGAGACAAATAAATTACTACAATAAAGTTGACGTTTAGATTTCTATTTTTAAAAATGTTAGCCTGTTTATTACCGTCCATCAAAATTTACCCTTTTACAATTAGATAAAACAATGAGCACTTAACACTTTTTCTTCACTTTTTTGCCTTTTGAGTGAATCATTCAACATGAACCATTCGTCTAACCGTTTAGTCATTTTGCCATACATACATCTAGACATCAGTATTTTTATCCGTCTATCTCTTCATTCACTCTGACATCCATCGAATTTTTAGCCGTTTGTACGTTTGACTGGTTGTATATTTATTTATTCACTCGCTCACTCATTTATTTATTTATTAGCATACGAAAAAGTACTCGCTCAGACAGCAATTGCATGCAACAGCACCAGCTGCCATCATCATTTGTTGTGGATTTGGCCAATATTTAGTGGTTAATGGTGTCTTCTACCGTATTTTATGCTCAGCTTTATATTTTTATTTTCTGTCTTTAAGTTTTTGTTTTGAGTTTGCAATAGCAGATGTTTGTACGAATATTTTAAAGATCATGATGTTAAAGTTCTCTCAAGCATAAATTTTAGTGGCTTTCAATACAAAGAAAATATGTTTTTTTTTTAATACAAAATCAGTGTTGAATGGTCACATATAAATTTTCGATTTTTCAATCGAGAGCCAAATGAGAATGCTTAAAATGTTAGTGATAAAATACCCGCTACTCTATTTTGATGGTAAGGGATCATGCTCGAAATAGTTTTTTAACAAAATTCCTTTTTAAATGAATGTACATAAACCTGTTTGGTCTTAAAGTATGTTTTTCAATACTTTGCATTTTTAAATTATAAAGGTACTATTAAAAAGTATCTTTATAAAAAAAGAGGACTTGAATTAATCGATCCGATGCAGTTCTCAGCAACTCGGTCTCTACTCATCCACTATTTGGAAAAAGATCTTGACATACATCAATGTAAGATCCAACTGGTCCAAGAATTAAAGTCAGTTCGGTGAATGGATTGAGAATCAACTGAAAGTTGAACCAGATTTTTATCGTCAAGTGATCTTCATATTCAGCTGACGACTTTTTGTTATAGCTGTATAATCTTTATTATATATGAAATTAGACAAATTAATAATGTAAATGAAATAATTAACCAAAAATAGAGATTTATTATTATTATTATTACCATCTTCATATATAAAAATATTTAAAAATAGGCTTAAATAGCACACAAATCCATTAGCTCGAAACATTTTAAATGGTAGCGAACACACTTGATACACAGAAAAAAATAAAAATTGATTTTAATTAAAAAATTTGTGATATTAATTAAGAAATTAATTAAATTTGCACCAGTAAACAAATAAATAGTATCAATTAAACCAGTTAATAGTATTTATTAAACGTTTAATTCACTTGATTAAAAGTTTAATTCACTTGATTAAATTTTTAATTAAAACTGATTATGTTTTTGATTAATGCTTTAAATGGTGAAAAATTTTGGAGATTTTTTTCTGTGTAGTAAAAGGAGCGCTAGACACTTACATATGTGAATAGAAACCGTGATGGGGAACATTTTTGCTTGGTACTGGCAGGACATAAGATAAAGTATTTATTAGAATTAGATTTGATTAGTTATTGTATTTAATATATATATTTAATATATGAAAAATCAATAAACAAATTGTATTTAATAAATATATTTAATATATGAAAAATCGACGAGACTTATTTCTACTTTAACGGTTAAGTAAACAAGCAGAATTGTCATTTTTGGCGAGAACGCAATCCTCATGATACTCTTAAGACTCCATTACATTCCGAAAAAAAAAACACTTTTTGGCGCAGTTTACAAGCCGAAGCTGTCATCGGCCCATTTGTCTTTAAGTCCGAATACGGTGCCTACATAACTGTGAATGGCAAACTCTACAGCCAAATGATTCGTGTATTTGTTGTTTCTCATGTCATTGCCACACAGCTCGTGAAACCAACACTTTGTTGAGCCAAACCTTTGATGACCAAATTATCTCATTAAATGGACCTGGGAATTGGCCACCTCGTTCGTGTGACTTGACACCTTTGGACTACTTTTCGTGGGGATAAGTCAAATCTCTGATGATCTATGCTGATAAATCAGCAACAATTAAATTTGAAAGCCAACATTCGACAAACTATTGACGAAATAAGACCGGAAATGCTCGAAAAAGTGTTGCGAAATCGGACCGGCAGAATGGCGTCTATAAGGCGCAGTTGCGGAGGCCATATACCAGAAATTGTTTTTAAATATCAAATGCCATGAAATTTGTTAGATAATAAATCTAAAAATTTGTTCATTCCATTGCATTTGTTGTTTTTGTTTTTTAGAGTTGTATGCCCAGAAAAGAGCACCCTTTATATGAAGGTATAATTTAAAGCGCCCCTGAAGGCTAGGTGGTAATGAGCTAGTCTATTAGCTTCGGGGTTGCGGGTTCGATTCCCGCTAGAGACTATGGTTTATTTCCTTTAGACAAGAAAAGAGCTTCGCGGGATTAACTTAGACAATTAAAAAAATTATCTTGTGGAATAAAAAGTACTTTCTTGAATAAAAAAAGTAACTTTTCGAATAAAAAGTACCTTTTTAAATAAAAGGTAGCTTTTTTTAAAAAAGGACTCTTCCAAGGCGAATTCATGTAAACGGTGGTGTCGATACTACAACAAGTAACAACACCAAAAACACAACAATGTATTTTTTTGTTGCTTTCGTTGATCCATAAGTTAAAATCACAAGGAACTTTTGACATTTCTCTCTCTAATAAAGAAAAAAAAGTAGCACAGCTGTGTTTTCAACGCCACCTGAAAAATGAATTCGCCTTGGACTCTTCGAATTAAAAACATCATTTTGATTAATAAGTTTATTTTTTTGTTATTTAAAATCATATTTTTAAAAAGTAATTTCTTGTATAAATTTTACTTTTTAAATAAAAAGCTTATTTTGGAATAAAAAGCTAATTTTTGAATAAAAAGCTTTTTTTTAACAAAAAGTATCTTTTTGAGCAAAAATTATAGCATTTTAAATAAAAGTAAGCTTTTTATATAAAAAGTGCCTTTAAAAGTGCATACGTTTTTTTTAAGTAAGCTTGTTAATAAAAAAGCTTTTAACATATAATTTACCTTTTTGAATATATGTACAATGTACATTGTAGATAGGTCACCTTTTAAGTAAAAAGTAGGATTTTTTCAGAGCACTTAGGAAAAGCTTTAAAGTTCTCTGGCAACTCTTTATGATCAATTTATTAAAGACGAAAATTTCCAACTAAAATATATATCGCTTACGTTTTCTGAAAATGTCTGTGGGTTTCCTGCTGCTGCTGATCATAATGTTGTTGTTGTTTTTGTTATTTTTTCTGTGGATTAGTTTGCCTACCGATGATGTTGAATATCTTCTTTGCGGCTGTCATTTAACTTAACGTTAATTTAGTTTTATGCAACTGTTTAGGGCTTTTTGTTACCATCATCATCATCATCGTCTACGGCGGCCCGGCTTCCTCATCTACATCTTTTTTCTATTTCTGTCTTGTATCTATTTGTGTGTGTGCCGGTATTACAGATTTTTGGTATTCGATCATTATTACACTACGGAGGTTTAATTGCAGTGGAGCAGTAAGTGGAAGTGGTGTTGAGAGTATTTTACTTACAATTGTTGTACTAAATATCAACGTTATTTTGTTGTTTTGTCTTTATTTGTACTTCTGTGGATCTAAGAAAACTTAGAAGATGTCGACAAAGAAGCAAACGACTATGAAAAACTTCGAACGAAGCCATTCAACCTAAATTTTGTTTTGCGGTACACAAATGTACAGTAGTGTAAGAGAGTGAAAAATTTGTACCCCTTTAAATCTTGTTGTAGAAACTTCCCAATTTTTGGCGGTTTTTCACTTGTGCCGAATTTTCCGAGATTTTTCCAATTAATAAACTTCGAGTTCTCTTTAATTTACGGTTTTTTTTTTAAATCGTTGCCCATGCTCTGTACCTCCCGCGTCGAGAAACTTTTCGATTGAAATGTAAGAAATTAAACAAAAATGCCATAAATTGAAACAAACAACTGATTTTCTCACTTAACTGCGTCTGTAACATTTTCGGCGCGTAAAAGCTATCACGTAACGAAATCACTCGCCAATTTACAGAAAAAGTGTGTCTGTATAATTTTTGTGAGAAAGTTGCCGCTTTGAACTGTCAAATATAATCACAGATAAAACCGAGGTGAGAAAAAATGTTAGCCCTAAAAATAATATCAAAAATGTAAAATGCAATGAATAATAACACGGGAGAGCTAAGTAGTTTGTTCTTGGCTGACTTTTCATTGTTTAATTATTTAGCTTTTAACATTTCTGAAAAATATACGAATGTTTTCAAAGCCATTTTGTAAGCAACAAACATTGAAGTCGCAATAAATCTTATTTGGTATAGCCGACGGTTGTATTTCCGCCGCCGTTGTTAAAAATTTTTCAATTTTGGCAGGTGCCAACTCTATGTTTGACTGGCGTTTATAACGTAACGACGTAATCTCTTTTGATAGTTTTCGAAATGCGTTACAGGTACACTTTATTCGCACTTTTCGAGAAACCATGGAATATTATGTTTCAAATCTTTTCGATGCAAGAAGTTCTCACCATTTCTTTTCCCCTCTCTCCTAAAAACTCAAGACTTGACAAGTCACACTTGAGGTGTGTGAACCGACTGACAGAACATGGGAAGAGATAACTTTTTGCCGAAACAAAGGATATGTTTTATTACATTAGGTCATGTCTATGGTTTTGCGATTATCAGATTTGACTGATTATCCCCAAAACATTCTTTTTTTGTTATTTCACCAAGTTTTGGAAAAAACGAGATTTGAGCTTAATCTAAGCTATTTAGAACTGAGTTCTATTTAAGCATGTTTTCTGGTGTGAATTAGACCGATTTATGAGCTGAACTTGAATAAACTTATTCTAAGCCAGAACTGAACTAGAACTAAACTAGAACTAGAACTGAAATAGAACTGAACTAGAACTAAATAAGAACTGAACTAGAACTGAACTGGAACTGAACTAGAGCTGAACTAGAACTAAACTAGAACTGAACTGGAACTGAACTAGAACTGAACTAGAACTGAACTAGAACTAAGCTAGAACTGAACTGGAACTGAACTAGAACTGAACTAGAACTGAACTAGAACTGAACTAGAACTTAACTAGAGCTGAACTAGAACTGAACTAGAACATAACCAGAATTGAACTAGAACTGAACTAGAACTAAATAAGAACTGAACTAGAACTGAACTGGAACTGAACTAGAACTGAACTAGAACTGAACTAGAACTAAACTAGAACTGAACTGGAACTGAACTAGAACTGAACTAGAACTGAACTAGAACTAAACTAGAACTGAACTGGAACTGAACTAGAACTGAGCTAGAACTGAACTAGAACTTAACTAGAGCTGAACTAGAACTGAACTGGAACTAAACTAGAACTGAAGTAGAACATAACCAGAATTGAACTAGAACTGAACTAGAACTGAACTATAACTAAACTAGAACTGAACTAGAACATAACCAGAATTGAACTAGAACATTACTAGTACTAAACTAGAACTTAACTAAAACCTAAGTTGAACTGAAATGAGATCGTAACTAATTCATTCCTTTACAAACTGTTTCTTCTATTTTTATTGTTTGGTATTTTGCATTTAACTATGGTATGGTACTCACTCGTAAGTTAATGCCATTGATACGGGATGTATGTATACTTTGGTTTAGTTTAGTTTGGTTAAATAGGTATTATTTTTAGAAACCACAGAGCAGGCATTTGTATGGTTGGAACCACTAAGTAAAAAAAAAACAACAATATGAAAAGTGTAATAGTACTGCTGCATTAACTACAACAACAAACAGACCTGAAGACAGCAGCAGCAGCAATAACAGCAAACAACTAACAGCTGTTGTTGGTTGGTTGGTTTGATATGATCTGATTTGTTGTTTAAATATTTATTACCATTTTGAACAATTGACAATTTTGTCTAAAAAGAATTATGTCTGAAGTTTGATTGTTGTTGTTGCTGTTACTTCAACTAATGATGATTATGAAGATGTGGTTAACATTGTTGTTATAGTTTTTGTTGAAGTATTTGTTATTTATTTTTATCAACTACATATAAAAAATAAATAAAATAAAAATAAATGTATTTATTTTATTTGTCTGTTCATTCACGTCTAAAGTTAAGGAAATTATTTCTATAGCATTTTTGGCCTACTTTTATTTTGAGATAAAACGCAATACTGACAAAAAATGTATTTGCATGCGCTTGCCTTTAATAAATATTGTCATTGTTATTTGTTTATTTTTTTTTTCATTTATTCGAACTTTTTTTTGGAATATTTATATTTCCTTTTTTTGGAATCTCAACAAAATTATTGTTAAAAATCCAATTTTACAATTAAGAATTGCTTTCGTTGTTTATTTAATAATTTAAAGTCAATACAAATTTAAAATATAAAACTCACTACCAAATTTGTTTGCTGGCATTTCCAATAATAACTGGTGAATACTAGAAAAGTAATTATAAGTTATTTTTCTCTTCTTGAAAAACTTGTTATTTTAACGAATGGGTTTTTATTTGATCAAGTATACATTTTTTTTTAATTTGCGTAATATTTATTTGAAAAATAATTTTAAAATTAACAATATTTACTTGTATGTCTGTAGTATGTTTTGAATTAAAATTACATGTCTCGGGAGTCATATAATCGACTTTAAAAAGTTCGTTAAGGACAGTAAAAGCTTGTTGGGTATTAAAGATTCCAAATTTTTTATTGTTGATTCTAAATGTATTTAAAATCATTTGTACAAATTGGAAATTAATCTGCAAATTCTAAATGAAAGAAAAATATTTGTGTCTATTATAAACATAAAATCGGAGAAAGGTTGAACAAAAAATTAAATTTCAAAGTGGAAAAATAAGAAGGTATGATCAATAGGTGATTTACTTTGAAGGTCACCACGACCTCTGTTAAAGATAAATACAATTTTAAGTTTTAATTACCCATTAATTTTTATTTATTTCAATATCTTTAAAACTGTATTGGTTTTAAGCACGTCATAATTGAGACTTGCAATATTTGGTGGGGAGGGGCCCTCAGTTTCATATTCTGCTTTGTTTTATAACTCTCACATCGCTAACTAAAGCTTCTCAGCTAAAATGTTTGACGAATATTTTCTGGATCAAATTTTACTAGGGATCTTCTAAGATCAAAAAATCTTGCAATTTTCGAAATTCCGGGACATGAAATTTTTGCACGATTTTTTGGCCTTAAAAGACCCTCGTAAAATTTGATGCAAAAAATTTTCGTCGAACATTTTAATCCTCTAAAGTGCCGGCTAAGTATACATTTGTGCGGAAATTAAAAAAAAACAAAAATGACCCCTTAAAATGAGTGTTAGAGGGTTAATTTATTCTAAGAAATGAATCGCCATACTACTACACCATTCTACTAAAGACATCTGAAATAGTATTTTAGCTCAGAAGCACATTATGAACCGAGCCATTACTGTGGATTAAACTAGGTTCATTACGACAACCCAAAACAAAAAAATGGTACGTGCTATAAACCAGCTAAGTTAATGCCAAAGCCGAATATCCATGGCGCTTAGAAAATGCTCCGTATTCGGTGAAAGTGGAAGGTCCTATCTCCTAAAATTGGTCCAGACGATTACAGGAGACCTGTTTCAAATATAATATATTAGTTAAGGCAATTGGCTGAGGCTCAGTCACATATGACAAGACAAGTTAAAAGCTATTGAGAAAATAATGGCTAAAGAGTTCTGGTTTCCGGTTAAACAGTCGAAACCTTGTCCGTGCGACTATATTTAATTCTAATCAATATAGAACGCTTTTATTGGAACACGCTTTACTTTAAAACAGAGCATCCGAAATTAGCTTGAATAGCTTATAAAAATATATGCTGTAATTTACTCATACTTTCCTTAAAATGCTGCGTTTTCCAGCTATACGCCTAATATTTTAGTTCTAGTAGAAGGCATGGCTATATATAAGAATATGTATATAGTATTTTTTTATCTTACCAAACTTTTCCTACACAATTCCTACACTCCACGTCTCTTTGCATTTTCTTAGATTAATGCTTTAAACACATTCGAGACAGCAAGCTACCGACTTCAATATGTCAAAACTAGAATACATGTGTGCATATGGAAATGATTATTTTCACGACGACACGGATACATGGCTGCAGGTTGTTGTCTGTGCTTATTTTGTCGTTGTAGTCAAATTAAACTAATTTCTATTTTTGTCCACTACAAAACAGAAAAAGTGCTGCTAATATAAAAAAATATTTAAAAAATAAGTGCTTAAAATTTTTTATTTTTTTTTTTGTTTAACAGAAAAGAATCGGCTTGAAACAAGAATATTAACTCGGCTCAACACCAAATTGTTATTTATATAATTTTTTTTATCCTTGAAAGAAGTTCTTTAGGAAGATGTTTTTCGCGCCAACGCTTCTAGTTCAGGAGTTATAGGTCGTAAAGGTTTCAAAATACTTTATCCATATCTCTTTAGGTATAAAATGAATCTATAAAATATGGGAATCATTGGAAAATTCTTTAAAGTGTGTTCCACATGGCGTTTATGGCACACCGATTAACCAATTAAGAGCCAATTTTATATATTTATATTCCGTGGCTGACTTTTTTTTACAAAATTGGCTTTATCTTTAAATCATGTCGATATAACAATAATTATTTAACCCTAAGATATTTGCTTAATAAAGTTTTTCTGAATTGCGGTTTTTCGGCGTTGCAGAACACTTATTATTTATATACATATTACAATAATTCAATCAGCCCAATCATGAATAAAAATTCCCCGGGAGTTTTTTCCCTTTTCCTACTTTTACAATTAAATTAACATAGGAAAAATGAGAGAAGGGAGAAAACTCCCGGGGAATTTTTATTCATAATTGGGATGAATATGTAAGAAGTACATAAATTATTACCAGATATATATTTTTAATCAAACTTTTAAATAAATTGACTAATTTTCCAAAATAAAATTTTTTAAAGCTTAATAAATTTAAAATTTTATATGATAAAGTTACTAATAATATGGTATATAAAAGATTGAAGTGTTCTTCCCTAAAGATATTATGTTTTATAAAATATGTATATTGACAAAATTTTAAGTTTTGTAGAAAAATCTTAAAAATTTTTAAAATTGGCCCTTAACGGGCTAATAAATCGGAGTTTTTTAAAGATCAAGTGAAGCTATTTCGAAGTAGTTTCTAATAATACCACTACTTCTTAGATACAGTTTTTACCTAAAAAGTTATTGATAAAGGGTACGTTCGTAAATGCAGTTGTTGGGTATCACTTGCGCAGAAGTAAAGTTTAATGTTCGTAAAAGCATCACTTGTAAGAAACTTGGCATCACTCTCATATGTCAAAAGTTTTTATGCAGTAATGCCGCAGCTCTGCAGCAAACTTTGGCAATTATTGCTTCAATTAATTTTCTGAAGCAATAACTTTTGACAAAAAAGAAATCGTTTAATCGCCATTTATAAGAAAACTGTTACTTTTTGGTTCAATATTTTCAATTAAATTTGTCATCTTTATTGTGCAAAGTATCAGCAACACAACTGCAACTGGTAATCACGCATCAGCAACAACATTTTGCATCACTGCAGCAGTGATACATAGTTTTTATGCATTTACGTATGTACGCACCCAAAGTGTTCTGAAACTTTTGCGAACTATACAACGTGTGTTGAAAGAACAAGTTTTCTTATTTTAAAAGCATTTTATATGTATTTTTTGTTTAATTTGCCGTTAAAGTTATATTGCTTATTAGTTACAAAAACAACAAAATTAAAATATTTTAATTTTTTTTAATAAATTCATTTGTTGATAATCTTAAATTAAGTTTGAATAAGAGTCTACAATTATGCATGTTTTTAAATTTTATAAAAGAAAAAAAAAAATGATAGTGGCACCACTGAAATATAAAGACATAGTAAACAAACACAGCTGTTTGTATTTTTTCAATTGTAGCTGCCGTCTTCAACATAATTCAGTAGCTGACCACACGACTAAAATTTCAGCCAGCAGCATTTGTAGTATTGTGTTCGTGTAGCCTGCTGTGGTGAATGTGTTTAATGCATAAAGCGTTGCTAAATAATAAATCTCGACTGACGACAATATGTCATAGTCGTAAGTTATTTTTCACATTAATTATAAAATTATAGTACTTATTGTATTTTTTGTATTTTTGAAAAAATAAAGAACAACTAACTAATAAATAAAATAATTTTGTTTGTCAGTCTTATTAAAATTTATAATAATAACAAAGTAAAGTGTTAAATTGATATATATATCAATGTAACATTTTACTATAAATTTATTCTATTTAATAAAAATAACAGTCTTGATGTGTTTTCTTTAGTTTGATTATTCACAGAAAAAAATTACGACATATCAATTGTCATATTAAATACCATATTCGTCAATACAATTAATTTTTTAATTGAAAAGGCACCAACAACCGAATTTGTAAATATAAAAAATACTTTTGTTAATTAAAATTGTTCACAAAAAAAAAAAAAAAAAATAATTACAAATTTGTCATTTTAACAATATGTTTTGTTGCTTATTAATTTTAAAAAATTAATGGCAATTTTAACAGACAGAGATACATAAAAAATGCTGATCAAAATAATTTTTTATTTATATATAATAAAAATCTAATTTCAAATACATATCTTTAACATAAACAGACTTAGGAGGGGACGCAGAAGAAGGTCTTAACACCTGCTCAAAACGGATTCTTGACGCAATCATCAAATATAATTTGAAAACTAGAATAAATTAAACCGTGTTAAAATTCCGGTTAGAAGTTTCAAATAACAGATTTACTTACGCCAAAGAAAAAGTTTGTTTTCAATAAGTCCCAGCATTAAACGAGATTAAGGCCCGTTTTCACGACTTAACGATAGCTAATTGTAGGAAGTTATCGAACAGATAATGAGTTTTTAATTATCACAAGTTCTCTTTAACCTAAAAGTGAAGGATAACCTAAAGAGAGGAACGTTCTACCTTTAACTTTTGTCGTAAGGTTTAGATTTGAGATTGCCATATTATATTCACATATTTTTTATATATGGCAACTCCAATTATACGTATATTGTGTAAATGCAAAAAAAGTACGTAGTTGCCAGTTCGTATTTTTATTTTGGCAAAAATAATCGGTATTTTCTTTAGTATTGCCACTTTTTTAAAAATGTTAAGTTTATTTTATACAGAAGTTTGTGAAAACGAAAAATAGTTGAAGGTAACTTTATTCCTCACTAGTGCTAAAGGTAGCGTTAACTATATCGAAATTTAAAGGTAAGTCGCAGTGTTGCCGTTAGGATACGAAAGATACATTTTTCGTATCTTTTGACTACTTCAAGTATCATGTATAATCCTGACATTTCTCATATCTTTTGAATCTGTACGCAAAATGAACAGAAACAAAACATTCGAGAACTTTGAGCCAACTAAATCTTATTAAGACTGATCATCGTAACCGACTCAATACTAATACAATAGCAGCCAAGGCGCATTGACTAGAATGTGAGGTCAACTCTACAACAACACTGCTTCTGTGGTCGGATTGTCAAAAATATTGCTAGTAAAAAAAGGTTAGTTTACATAAAAAACTAGTTTGCATACACACTTTGAAAAGTCGAACACCGAAAAAAAAACACCATATGGGTTGCAACATACGATCCACCTAAATCGATGATTACTAGTAGTGCGAAGTTTTTCTGAGGAAATATTTTTTTTTTTTTCATTATTTATTTATTGAATCTTCATATATTAAATATGAACTAAAAATAATTAATCAAATCTCATCCTAATTCTTTATTTTATGTTTTGCCAGTGAGGAAATATGAAAATCTTTTTTATTTTCAGTATAAACGCCTTAACTAGTATATTAATTTTTACAAAAATGAATTTGTTTTGATAACATCCAAAAATAATTACATATAATTAATTTTAAAGTTTGCTTACTGTATTTTTTAAAAATTACATATGTACCTAATATTTATGACTTAAATAAATATAAAAATGAATATATACGAAATCATTTTTTTTACAATATTAATTAAAATATGAAATAAAAATTTTATGTTAATAAACGTTAAACGTTAAAAATGGATTTAAAAATTTTTTTCAAAACATATCTTTTTGGGAAAAAGTGTATCTTTTTGGAAACTAAAATGTATCTCTCTCGAAATTTCACCGGCAACACTGGTAAGTCGTGAAAACGAGATTAAAACAGAAAAACTAATTTTTTGAATTTTGTATTGAAAATTTTTTACAGAAATTTTTTTTATTTTTTCAACTAAAACAAATTGTTAATTTGACAATTTAAAAACAATTTAATTAAGAAAATTGTTGAAAATTTTAGAATAGTTTAAAAAAATTTTATTAATTACATACCTAATCTTGGTATTTTTTTCTGTGTTGATTTATAATTTATAAATATTTACAGATGATCATTTCCTTCTCCGTCATTTAAATAATTAATATTAACTATGGAAATTTTATAAACCAAAAATTTATTAACAATTTATCTTAATGAAAAGGTCTTTTTTTTTTTTGCTTGGTAGAAGATGAAAAAAATATGCAAATTAAATACAAATTTTGTTTCTTTTATTTCGGTTAGAATATTTCACAAATAATAACTGGAAAGATTATGACTTGAAATCTATTTAAGACAAACAATGTCAACAAAAAAAAAAAATATTCTATAAGGTTTCTTGCATGCTGTTGTTGTTAATTTGTATTCTATTCATAAATATAACTGTTTTTAAAGTGTTGTTGTAGTATTAATAAATGTTATAACAAGCATCTTCTCTTAAAATACGATCGTTCTTAAAATCCTCTCTCTTAGAACTCACTTATGCTCTGTAAAACTCTTGATGATATTTTCTTTTTGGAGAATAAAACAAAAGACTAAAGAAACAAACTTGTGTTGTAAATTGAGTGAGTGATAAACACACACAAACACACATATACACTCAATTGAATGGTTGTGTGCTCATTTTTTTGTTAAGAGCCAAAGAGTGTTTGTTGACCATTAAGCACCACTGTTGGGATCTGACAATTCTTAAATTGCAAAATTGTACCAAATTAACATAAATTGTACCAACATTTCGCCATAAAATAATTAAGCATACAAAGTAATTCATAAGGCATTTTTATTCAATAAAAATAAAAACAAAACCAAAACAAGTAAAAAAGTATTGGTGGTCAAGCCTGCCCTTAGATACCCTACACCACAGTATATAAAGACAAATTTTCGAAAGTGTATCGTTTTAAAGACCCATGGACAATCAGAGACCCGCCAGAACAAAAAAATGTTAGGAGATTAAGATTCATGTAAAAGTTCTTTGTGCCGATTATTATTTAGATATCTTCATCTATATGGGATTTGTGTGCCCTTAAGTGATTTGAGGAAGGGTGCTTATATGGGACCTATGGATAATTTGGGAAAGCACAACATCTCTCATGACATAGTAGTTGGGTTGCCAGACGACCTGGAATGGCCTGGATTGTCCAGGTTTTGTGGGTATCGTCCAGGTTTTAGCTAAAATGAAATTTGTGCAGTTAAAAAACTTTATTTAATTTTGAAAAATTACTTTTTTATTAATTATATTTATTGTTGCTTAGAACAAAATCATATACTAAGAAAAAATTGTAGGGAAAAAATTTATAATTTGCTGACAGACATTCAAATTAATGAGATAGAGGTCCAGTTTTTTAAAAATACGATAAAAATAACGTAAAAAACTTATGTGTAAAAAATTGATCTCGTTTGTTAGTCATGCCAACTAGAAATACTTTTTGTGTAAGGTCTTAAGGTATTTCTAATAATCTTTACACACAAGCATCCATTCAAATGACCGAATTAAGGCTATAATTTTAATAAGACTAAATTTTGATGAAAGTTGCAAAATGTTTCAAACATTTTTGCTTACATCTAAAGTAATAGAGTTATTAAATTCTTCAAATTACAATACAAAAAAAAAGTATATATATGGCTAAACAAAAAGTTATCAGCCATGCTCGGGAATCGAACTCGAGTGAAATCAAAATCGCACAAACTTTAAAAACGATCCAGTGTTTAAAGTTCGTTAAATAATTTTGTTTTATATACTTCATACTATGACTTCAGCTTATCTTCATTACAACTTATCTTAAAATAATAAATCGACGGTAATTTAAAGAAAAATTTAACTGGAAATCTTCATTAATTTCAATTTCACTCGATTCATAATTTGGCTGTTTATGTACTTTTTTTTATTTGATTTAATTTAAAATATACCAAGTTGAGTTTAAATATACGGTGGCAGCAATACTACAACAAAACTAAAACCACAGAAACGGAATATATTTACGGCTCGAAATGTCAACTATTTAAAAAAAAAAAATATTAAAAAACCAAAACAAATTGGTTAGAACTGTCAGTCAGCAGGCTTTTCGCTGCCACTTGTAGTGAATTCGCCCTGATTATATTTTTGTAATATGATATGACTGAATTTTAAGTGTTACGTTTTCTTGCTTTTTAAATTTTTTTTTTTTTTGTTGTTGCAAAATAAAATCTGAAGTAAAATTTTATTTTTTCTTATAGTTAAGTGCTTTTTCAAATTGTCCAGTTATTTTTTCAAAATCCAGGTGAATTTTTTCTATTGTCCAGTTATTTGACTTTCGGTATCTGGCATCCCTACATAATAGCTATCGTAAAAATAATTGTAGGCAATTTGTATGTCAATACCAAAATTTATAAGGAAGTTATGGCATTAAAAGGTTTTTCCGAGAGTAGTAATTGTATGGAAGATTTCGCTTAATATGGACCGATTCCAATAAAATTTTGTGAGATGGATTAGATGCAATAAAATATGTTTGGCCAATATTTAATTAAAATACCTACATAACAACAACATTTATAGGCATAAACACTATTCCGGAATGTAGTTTGTATGGGGGATTTGTAAAATTATGAACCGATTCTCACCATTTTCAATATGCTTCGTCCTTATGAATTAAACCCAAATTAAAATTTGCGACCTGTACCTTCCGTACAAGGTTTCATGGACAGACAACCAGGTAGCCACCTGGACTGAGGGGTATTGTTAAATTGGCTCAGAAAGTGATATTACGTTGATCAGCATACTAAAAGCGTTACACACATCAGCTAAAACGCACAATACCCTCTCCACTATTGTGGTGGAGCCAGAATTTGTCTGTTTCTCTTTTTCTATTAAAGGAATACAAAAGTGTAGAGAGTGTCACCAAAACAATCGACAAATGTATTGATTAGGAGACACTTGATCCCAGGATTTATACAGCGATATGAGTACATATCGAGTCCTAACCGCGAAAATAACGTAAGCGCCAAAAATCAAATTTTACAGGAGAGAGTTTTTTTTATTTTATTTTATATTAATTTCGTATGAAATTTGTCGCTTACGACAAAATTGTTCTTGCTATAAAATCGTAACGGTACCTTATGTGGCCATGACATTTTATGAGATGATGCAAGTGTTGCCAACAAGGTTATTTATTAAAAAATACCAAAATTAAAAATGATGTCGCTTACGTTATTTTCGCGGTTAGGGCTTGATATAGTTATGTATGTATGTACTTAATTTTTAAGTATAACATCATCATTCATGAACACAAATTAAGTGGCGGTTCACACACGTCAAGTTTGACTCGTCCAGTCTTGAGGTTTTAGGAGAGAAGAGAAAATATAATGCCATTTCTTTTCCCCTCTCTCTTAAAAACTCAAGACTTGACTTGTGTGAATCGGCACTAACGATCATGCAATTTTTGGTAGTTCTGGTCAGGGCTGGAGACATGTTATTAAAATGTTATTATTGAAAAGAAAAGTGAGTTAATCCATGGTGAAATAATACAGGTGGCAGCACTAAGGCAACAAAAACCACATTACAACAAAATTGAAAAATAAGTCTCCGTATACGTCAAATATAATTTTAAGCTAAATTCAAATTTTGCTGCCGAACGCGATGAAAAATATTAATTTTTAGCCAATATTTATTTCACTATGTTTACTATTTATTTAATTTAATTCAAAAACTTCAATGCAATGTAACAAACACAGCACAAAACGTGGACTTTTTGTAAACATAAACAAAAAATAGAGCAAAAAATCGTCATCTGGCGTGGTGCTGCGACCTATTTTTTATCAACATGAGTTAATCCACTTCAAAGAAATAATAAAACTTCGTGGCTTTTTATTTTAAACTTTACCAAAAAAGGATAAATTGTACCAGTGTACCAAAAAAGTTTCGATTGTACCAAATTTGGTACAATTGTACCACAAATCCCATCAGTGTTAAGCACTCTTTTGGTTTCTTCTTTTTATGGCCTTTTCTTTTAGAGACCCAGTCTTTTTTTTTCTTTTTATTTTGAAAAAACGAACTTGTTTTAAGCTGTTGTTGTTGCTTTTTTTGGCCATTAAGCTTAAATAAACAAACCAGCTAACAAAACAAGTATGGTAAGACTTGGTTTTAGAGCTAAATGCATTAGCATTCGTTAGTTAACTGTGGAGACGGTCGAACGTGTTTTTTGTATTTAACGGTTTTTAGAGCGTTAATTTTTTTTTGTTGGTGATTTTTCCTCTTGATACTGCTTTTTTTCGCCATCTGAGTAACAAACCAACGATCTGATTTGATTTCAATTTAAAAATTTTTATTTGTTTTATAAAAAAAAAAAAACAATAAAAATTGTGTTTGTTTTTTGGAAAATAAAAGAATGGTGTTAAAATTAAATAAAAAATTGTTATAAAAATAATATAAAGTTATTTTAAAATTAAAAAAAGTATTTATGTATGAATTTGGAAAAATATTTAAAAATGTATGTGATCAAAAAAAAAAAAATTTAATTTAGTACAAGTTTTTAAAATAACATAAAAAGGTAATGGCTTTTTTTACAAAACTTAACAAATTTATAGCAAAATATAAAATTAAAAGAAAAAAGAATAATAAATTGAAAAATTGTGCGGTTGTACGTTAATAAATTAAAAGTTTTAAAAGATAATAAAACTTCAATCTAAGTTTTTGCATTTTACAAAAATTTTAAAATATTATTCAACAATTTAAAAAGTGTTCAATGTCATGTCAGCTAAAAAAAATTATAAATAATTTTAAAACAAAAACAAAAACTAACGAAAAAAAGTTATAATAAAACAAAAATATTTTTAACGTACATAATTAAAAATTTATGTTGACATAATTTTTCTTTTAACAAAAATACCTGAAAATTACCAACAACATTTTGTATAAAACAAAAAAACAATATACAAATAAAAAGAAAAATAATATACAAATAAAAACAAAAAAATAATACCCATAAAGCCATTTTTGTGTAAAACAAAATTTACAATAAAAATAGTGAGAGAATTTAAAAAAAAAACTAAATTTTTTTTTTTTAAATCAAAAACTTAGTGCACCAAACCAAACTTCTTTTAAAAAACATTAAACATCATATCAACAGCAGCAGTAGGAAAAAAGCGCAGACGCTGCAGCAGCAGATATTTAAGTAAACTGCAACATCTTGCCGCAAATCACGTTTCGTGGGAATTATTTCCTTGGTGTACTCAATACTGCCAGAACTGCCACAATATTGCAGAAATAGTTAGAGACAATCTTCTAGAAAAAGAAAACAACACAAACAAACCATCAAACACACACACCAACCAGTACAAAGGCAGGCATCTATCCCATAGTGTTTACAAAAAGTAAAGACAAAAGTATAGAAACAAACAAACCAAAATGAAAAAAAAAACAACAACAAAAAATTGGCTTTTTGACTTCTTGTGGCACAACTACGTTGATAGCAATACAAGAATTACACTATTTCCTTGAGTTTGAAGCAGGATAATTTTGAAAATAAGAATTTTTTCAAAATCAGGGGGCTAATTCTGGCATCAATTCAATTTTCTTTCTAATTCTTCCAGACGATAGTGAACGAATCGAATTATTGTTTCAGTGTTTTAAAGCATTTATTAAAGTTTTCACAAAACTGAATAAATAATTTCGATTCGTTAAAGGCTAGTTTACACTATTATACTCTGTATTACTACATGTCAAAAACGCATGTAATATGTAAAAGTCTGATAGTGTGAATGCATGTGTGATGAAAATGACAAGTATTATAAAAAAAAAGTTTGACATCCCATACGACTGCATCGGTTTTTGAAAAATTTCTAAACAATAATACTTTGCATTGGATCAGGGTTGCATTCTATTTCATGTGTGAGTGTTTATACTTTGTGTGATGGTGTGAACACAAACTGTCATGTTAAATTAGATTTCTTGACAGTCGCAACAAAACTCATTAGATTTCTATCTCACAAACTATTATGGAATACGTAAGGCTTGTGAGATAGTGTAATCTAGCCTTAAGTAGCGACTGAAAGAGTATACAGAAAAAAATATCTCAAAAAATTTTTTACGACACATTTTGTTAAATACAAATTTTAGGTCAACAAACTTTTTATTTGATTCAATTAAAAAAAATTTATCAAATTTGCGCTTTGCGAAATAAGACTCAATAAAACATATTTAATAATGAAATAAATAAATATTTCTTCATATTCAATAAAAAAAATATTGGAATCAAAGTAAAGATATTATTTGAGGCCGTCAGCGCAAAAGTGGTGCAAGCCATATTACATTTATTAAATATTTGTACAACTTAGGGCTACTTTTGTATTACAAGCAGAGCAAAAATAAAAAAGTGCAAGACAAACTTTTGCAAAGCTCTCTGTTAATGATTAGTGAAACAAGAGATAAACCAGTTTCGGATTAAATTTTAGCAAGTTTTAATTAATTTGGCGTATAAAAGTCAGGATATGAAAAATTAAAGCTTACACCGCTTTTGCGCTGACCGCCTCATGAACACTTTGTTTGATTTATTCAAAATTTCCAACAATTTATTTTAACAAATCATGTAAAGATTTTGTTAAAAAAAATTATTTTGGGCAACAACTTTTTAATTGAATCAATAAACTTGGTTGTTGACTAAAATTCAATATCTTTACTTACAAACTTTTTTATCAAGACAGCAAAAATCATCATCGCAGAAAATTCAAAAATTTTTCCATCAAGTATGCGATTTTCTTATTCAGATATGAAAATAATTTTTTTCTGTGTAAGATATAAATAACTCACGAATCGAAAAAGTATGCGATCACGACTGCCAGAATTAGCCCCCAGATTAGTAATTTTTTTTTTTTAATATTCTAAAGTTTCATTAAAAAATCGAAAGTATTTTGGAAAAGCTTTATTAAGGGTTCTTCAGAAGTCAACACTTTTAATTTTAAGCTCTCACTTCAGTCAATGCCTTGGAAATGAGCACTTAAGCTTAAGAATTATCTTCGTAAAAATTTTAGATTTTAGTAAAAATTTTTTTAAGCTTAATAGAAATAGAACTCTTTGAGATTAGACAAAAGGGTGTTAAGTCTAAAAAAAAATGCCTTTTAAGTTTTTGATAAGGTTTAACTCAATTTGTTTACTCTTTTGTTTGGTATCGATAAGTTAAATCTAGCACAACCGCTTCTAATCGCACTCATTTGCTCTTTAGGAAATAAATCAATTAAATAAAGCAATTTAATAATTTTCAATTTAACATTACGGAAAACTAGAGTTTCTGACTAAATTACTTTTTGCTTAACTCCAAAGAATTCTAATCGCCCTATTGACGTTTAAATTCCATTAAAAAAGCGAACATAGTGAGAAAAGTAAAATAATTTAATTTACTTTTATCCAAAGAAAATTCAATAATTCGCGCACACATGTTAACACACAATCAGCCATTTCACAGATTACAATTCCGTTCGAAAACTGAATTTATGCCGTATTTTGGTGAATCCATTTTTGTTTTCATTAACGGAATGGGAGTTTTCTGCATCTTGAAGAGCAAAAAATAACTATCATAGTATACTTTCTATCAATAACCAAATATGTTTTCTTTATTTATTTAAAGAAAGAAGTGTATTTTAAATTATTTTTAGCGCTATATTTTACAAATATTTAAAACTCTTTACAAAAACTTTTACAAGAAAACAAACTTTTCGTAATGGACTTATGAAGAACTGCCATATTCCCTTTTTTTGTTGTCATATTTGCCAAAATGTACATACTAACATCAGACAAAACAAAAGAAAACTGAAAAGAACAAATCAAATTGAAAACAATTACAATTTTCTCCAAGTTATTTTCGGGAATACAAAATTTTTAATTAATAAGATTTGGTTTATCGTGCTTCATTCCCAATTTGTATTCTTGACAAAAACACTGATATTTATTGATCATCAGGAAACATTCTCTCCAAAAGTTTTGGAAAAGCCAAAGATATTAGAAAATAAAACTGCAGACTGAATGAAAATTAAAAACACTGCCAAATTGATTACTTTACAAACGCTCAAACAAAAATTTTCGGATTGATGAAAACGATTGGGATCTAAAGCACCAGAAATGATTTAGAATGAAATGGCAAAAACGGAACTGAATATGTTTAAAATTTTTAAGTTTCATTGAAGTATGATCAAAGCAAAAACCATACGAAAAATCCATTCCAATAAAGTAGAGAAATTAAAGAACATATAAAATCAAAATTAAAATTTCTACCCCTCACTTCTGGCACATAAAACTTTCTCAACTTTCATTAGAAAATGGTCTACAAAAAATAAAAGAAAATATCTAGACTCTAAATACGGTAACACGTCATAATATTCAGTGACATAATGTCTATGTCCATGACGCTTCGGGAAAACATTTTTAGAAAAACTATATTTTGCATACTTTTTTCTTTTGGTGTCCCTTCGAAACAGGCTTGCCAGTTAAGCACTCTTTGTGCTATATTTAGCACATTTTTTTCTGAATTAGCACTAAGAATTTTGAAAAAAGTGCTAAGTGCTAGTTTCGCACATTTTTATAATTATTTAGCATTTTTAGCACTTTTTTAGATCCCAAACCCACTTAAAAACTCACATAATCAATTCAAGTAAAGTATCAATTCTTTAAGTGTGTCAAGAAAAAAAACTTTTTACAATTTTTGCAAATAGGAAAAATGAGATTTTTGTCTCCATATAATAAATTACTTCAAAAAATTTATTGTAAAGTGTTTTCCACAGATGAAAATAGGAGCAAAAATTCTTCTCAAAAGCTTTTTAGGATTGTAATTTGACTTAGAATACACATTCGAATAATATGAAAATTTATATAATAAATGTTACTCACCATGAGAAATAAATTCCCAGATTCTATTTATTCAATTCCAAAAATATTAAGAATCATAGAGGAACATCAAATTGTTGCTGTATTTTACATTGCTTACCCCGCAGACGTCTCCAAAACCTTTGTCATCAATCAAGGCGAATTCACATGAAGGGGAGGTCAACTTTACAACAACACTGCTTTTGTGGTCCGATTGTCAAAAATATTGCTGGTAAAAAAAGTTTGTTTACATCAAAAGCTGAAGTTTGTATACAAACTTTGACAACTCGACCACCGAAAAAACCTAATGTTGACTTCTCCCCACCTTTTAGAGAATTCGCCTTGGACTGAATCATTTCAATAAATAGTGCATTTGCAAATACTTACTTTAGTTATTTATTTGTAAAAGTAATGCACTGACTAGCATGCCCAAGTCTCATGGTTTTTTTTCGTTGTTTTTGAAAAAAAAAAAAAATGATATACATATATATTATTTATTTTTGCTCTTAAGAGCTCGTCCTTGTGGCTAGTGTTCTTAAGAAATAGAAAAAATTATGCCATCAGTTTATACTGGATGTAGCGGTGGTGCCTAAAGCATCTTTCAATGATTTACCTCATTTTGCATGTGGCAACTTAGCTTTTTAGCATGACCAATAATTCAAAAACTTCAATTAAAGGCATGAAATTGCTTTTAGCCAAAATCTTAAAGATCGCTTCAACATTTGGCAATAATTACAATTGTTCAAATTTATTTCTACAAATTAAATAATAGAATCTAAGTGAGTTTTAAGTACATCATAAATCCCAAATTTAATTTAAATTTAAAGGCGAAAATCATGATAAAAAGAATTCATATGGCTGTTCCCAAAAGCCAAAAAGCAAAAAGTAAATGGTTTTATACAAATTGTAGTAAAACTAATTTTTTTTTTGACAAAAATTAAACAATTAAAGAAAATGTTTAATTTTAGTATACTAAAAAAAAATTATTATAAAAAATTTTTTTGGCGAGTTCCAGAAAAATTTGAAGTTTTAAGCCAAAAATTAACAAACAGCCTTAAGGCCCAACCAGAATGTGCATAAACAAACTCAAGCTACTGTCAAAAAGAAAACCAAAAGCCTCTTAAATGCATTTAAAATAACAAAAAGAAAATAAAAAAACATTGATTACGTACGGAATGAGCGATTAGTTTCGCACCTTGCTTAAGCAAATGACAGTTTTATAAAACTTAACATAAAGTTTCCTTAAGTTCAATATGGTTCTACACATATGATTTACATGTATTTGCTCAGTTGCTTAAGTCACGTTATTCACATTCTGGTTGGGCCTTTACAAATGTTTTTTAAAAACAAAAACAAAACAAAAAAGATTTGATTCCGTATGGAATGTGCCTTCAGTTTTGCACTTTGCTTAAGCAAATGACAGTTTCATAAAACTTAACAAAAAGTTTCCTTATAAGTTCAATATGGTTTGACTCATATGATTTACATGTATTCGCTCATTGGCTTAAGCCAACTTATGCACATTGTGGTTGGGCCTTTAGTTTTCGATTCGGTAAAGTGTTTTTACTCATTTTTTTTTTACTATTTTTGATAGAACAATTGTGATTTTTTTAGTTAAACTGCCGATTTTTAATTTGAAATTTTGATATTTAGTTAGGCTTGAGTTCATCAAATTTAATTTTAATTAAATTATTTTACTGAAGGAAGGAATTTTATAGCATGAAATTAATTAAAATTTATTGATAATTTTTATTCTTGGCTGAGCTGGGGATCAAACTCGGGTTGAATTTACGTTTCGAGAATAACCATCATCAGAATTCTTTGCAGTTCTACCCTCTGCACCACTGCGGTGCCTGCCAAGCCAACAGTCAAACATCAATCTTTAACCAATCGTATTGGTGGTTCGAAATTTTCTGTAATTAATTATCATTTTTCAATTTATTTACATGTTTCTTCCTTTTTTTTTTGTCCATTTTTGTCGACATTTTATTTGTACAACTAGAAGTAAAAATGTAAACATATTAAATATTTCATTATAAAATAAAAAAAAAAAAAGTTAAGCCAAAGAATAAAAAATGCACTTTTATTGGATCATAAAAATATAATTGTTTCGAAATTTTTTATAAAAACTTTTTCGTTTTATGTAATAATTTTAAACACTTTCTTCATACATATTTTCCTTAAGCAAAGTAATTAAACTTTTTGTCAAGATTTATTGTATTTAATTATTATTACAACTAATTAAAAACATTAAAATTACAAGTGCAACATTTTTATGTCTATGAACATTAAAAAATTTATTAACTGAAAAAATATTAAAATAACATTCGGCTGTGCCGAATCTTATATACCCAACACTTTAGTATGAAAAGCCAATTGTTCACTAGCTTATACCATTAATTTGGGAAGAAAAAAAAATTGTTATTTGCTTTCAACTCGGCTATTTATAAACAGATTTTGTATTTTCACCATGATTTATGCTAATTATGACAATAAAACTGTCATAATTTTATATTTCAAAGGCTTCTTTTAGGCATAACGAATATTTTTTTTATAACATTTTTACTGAAACAAATTGCAACTTACAATTTTAAATGTTTACTTTTTGAAAATCAAATACACAACAAAAATCAAATGTGTGTAAAAAAAAAGTTTGTGTATACTCGCAATGACAAATGCTTTGCATTGCTGTTCCTCGCACAATTTAAATAGTGTTGTGAGGGTACAACCAAATGTTTTAATAAAGTATCCTCACTACTACAACAATACAATAATAGAAACAAGATAGAGTGCTATATTCGGGTGTGCCGAATCTTTGCTACCTTCCACCGACAATTTGAGTTACTCAGAAGTGGGCTCTATATGAAATCTATATATTATAAATGTATGTTTATAAAAACGGACGTCGACTTTAAAATTGGTTGCTGTTTAGACCTCAACTAAATTATTGACCGACAATCAAAAAGATTTATGCTTTTCTTTTTAGAGATTTAAACTAGCTTGAGTAAAATATTGTGATTCGTTACAGTTTTAGCCGAACTTAAAGGATTTTCAAAAGAGTATTTTATATTGGGTTATTTATCATCCCAAAATTTTGTAGAGTACAGCGGTGAAATAAGTGAAATTGCATGACATTTTTCTGGCCATATGAAACCAAGTTGGAAGAAATTTTACTGCAAAATCTATATCTGCTACGGTCTAAGGCGAAATTATTTAACTTCAAAGAGTATGGTTTGTATGGGGCCTATAGTAAATTATGAACGGATCTTCACGAAATTTGACAGTGTGATTTCTAGTCTGATAAAACTGTGCGGTACCAAATTTTAGTATGATAACATTATTTGTTTTCAGTTTCATTTCAAGTCCTATAAAAAAGTGAACTTAGCTAATTTTATTATGATATAATTATCTATTACGGTTTTATGCGTACTAAACTGTTTTCCGAGAGTAGGGTTTATATGGGGCCTAGGGTAAATTATGGACCAATCTTCAAGAAATTTAACAATATGATTTTCAGTCATATAAAACGATTTTCTGAAAAATTTTATATCATTCCGTGTATTATCCCACCATTTATGTAAGTTCTTGTAACGAAATTATCAATTTTTTAGGGTGATGGTTCCATATTTTGATTCATAGCTCTGATCCTACTGAACCAATTTTGCTGGATTTCAACCCCAAACTGCTTAGGATAACTACAAGCAATTTGACACCAAGTTTGTTCATTATTTTTGAGTTTTTCGAAAGTGAGCGTGTTTTAAACGGACGGGCATGGCTTAATCGACTTAGAATTACTCAAGGAGCCAAAATATATCGTTAGCTAAAATGCAAAAAGGCGTAACTAACAAAAATTTAATTTTACAGGGGAAGAAATAAACTTTATTTAATGAAAACCATAAACATGTTAGGAAAAAATGCTTTGATAAGTCGTCCATGGAATTCTTCAAACAATTTTCAAGGAAAACCATTTCATTATATTTTGTTAGAAAAAAAATGTGTAATTACATGGTCTTGTAAATTATAAAATAAACATACTTGTAGTTACGTCCCTTTGTTTTTTGTTAATAAAGGCGTCATTTTGGATCGCAGAAGTATAAAATTTTGTCAAGACATGTAGTTTAATGGCCCTCATAATAATCAATCAAAAACTCGATTTTGAATTTTTTGTTAGTTACGCCTTTTTGCATTTAAGCTAACGATAGATACTTTATGGGGTCTTAGATGTCTATAAAAAGTTTCGCACGGAATGACAAACTTAGTATACCCTCTTCACAATTGTGAAAACAACAGGCATTTTGTTGGTAGAATTGCGACGGTGAATGTCAAAATGTCTTTAAAAAAAATGTTAATAAGCAAAACTAAGACACCAAACGTCAAAACACGAAGAAAAAAGATTAATGTTTTCTTTTTTTTAGAACTGAGGCCACTTTAGAGGTACATTCTGGGTTCAATAATGCAAAGAAAAACAATCCAGACAATACTTGTTTTTCAAAACTCTTAAGGCAGTTACAAATTTACGCTTACCCCCAAAATTTAATGTTAGAGAGTATTTTTTATATCCGCACGTTCACTATAGTAAAGCATTTGTTTTTGGCTCTACACGTTCACACACGTTAATTCTTCGTCTACACTTACATACCATCAGTGAATGTTTGTGGCAGCGACACTACAGTATGGAGCTTTAAACATTTTCAATGATTTAAATAAGTGTTCAATTTGAATTGTGCCAAAAAAAATTATTCTTAACTTCATTCACTGCTTGTTTTTGAAACACGAGTACAAAAACCGTCCGTTTGACTTACATTTTAAACATAACCTAGTCTTGTTTTAGTTTTTAATGTAAAGGCTCAGTTAGCCGGGAGTAACAGTAACGTTGCAAATCAGATGATTCATTTTGTTGTGTGTAAACCAATTAGAACGATTATAGTTAGCAGTCAGATGTTACGTCTCAATCTGTAAAAAATAGATTGGTCTTACTTTTTTATGGTAAGGTTACTGTTACTGTTACTGTTACTCCCGGCTAGCTGAACCTCAAGTTAAACGAACAAATTTTGCGTTCGTGTTCTAAAAGCAGGCAGTTATTTCGCAATAATATTCTTATCTGTGGCATTTTGACAAAACATCGAAAGTCAAATTTAAAAAAATGTTGGTAATTATACGAATTTTCATTCAAAAAACATTTTTGCTTACGTTTTTAAAATTTTTTATTATTAATAACCATGATTTTTTCACCGAGTTTCTCGACTTAAGGTGTTTTGTCCAAATGCCACAGAATATAATCTAAAACCTTTTTTTTTTGGAACTCTGGGATTTTCGTTAACAAATTGCAAAATCGTTTGCGTTTTTGCTTTAAAGTAAATCATTTTCTACGAAACTGGTTATAAATAAATTTGCACCACCCTAAATTGTATTCTATATGTTTTGTAATAAATCACGACTTGCAAGAAATTGACATCGCATGTGTTCATAACACTGTAGTATTTTACATATATTGTTTGTCAAAATTTCCAAAAATTTAAAGTTGTGACGTAGGCCGCATTCAATTTTTGAGCAATTTACTTTCAAGATGTCATCAAGAAAACAACTTATAAAGACAAACGAAAAATTTGCTCACAATTGAAACACTTACTGGAAAGAGAATTTAAGAGGCAAGTTCCCCGGTGGCGTTTATGAGCGACATTGTCATTATGACATTTTGATCGATGAATAATCGCACCACAGTCAGTAACAAGTTGATATTTAGGGAGTTATGCATGACAACGGCTTTGCAATGTCACTATTTTTTATGGCATCTTGAAAGTAAATTGAGTGCCACCTACGTCACACCTCTCAATTTTTGTAAATTTTGACAAGCAGTATATGTAAAAGACTATCAAGAACAACTTGATCGTGTGGCCGCAGGGTAAAAGGAAAAACTAAGCGACATTGTCTGTTATGAATAGATCACGAAGTGATCGCTGCAGGACTTTGTCTGCTACATGTCTCCGTCAATGAATAAATCAGAAATAACGGACCGTTTCTTTTTTCTGTTTGTTCTGTTCCATTTATTACTTGAGTTTATTCTGTGTTTTCCTTGTCACTCTACCTGAAAAATTCACTAATGAAAGTTGATGATATTGTCTGTTAGGACTCACAAACAAATGGACGCCTACAAGACAAAATCAACATTGGTCATCTATGACAGTTTGGACAAATACTTTAAAAATTCATATATGACACCAAAGTAAAATCAACACTTGTCGTCGATGATTTAATATTGTCAGCGTTTGTCACGCTGAATCACTATGACGTTCGCCACCGGGTCGTTTCAATTTTTAAAAGTATGAGTGTATTGGTAAAAAAGTGTGAGTGTATTAAAACTTGATAGGCAAAACTTGATCGTGTAACCCTCGTGATCGTGTAAGTGAATTAAAAAAGTTGCTTTTTTTATTTTAAACTGAAAAAAAACTAAAGTTTATAAATTAAAATTACTTTTTTTGTTAAATTTCAATAACTTTAATATCTCAAGAATCATAATAAAAAATATTACTTTATGTTCAAGTTAAAATGTGAAAAATATTTTAATTTTGTTGCAAGTTTTAGTTGCTCCCACTTAATATTCACAATGAGTTTTGTTCTAGTGATCGACTATTCATGGCTGTAATAATTTAAATCAATAAAATAATTTTAAAATTAGTTTGTTAGTTGGTTTGTAAACAAATATTTTTAACTGAAAAAATAAAGACTGGACAAAAAAATTTTATTAAAAAAGTATTTGTTTAACTTTGATTAAAAACCAATAAAAAAGAGTTTTTTTTTTAACTTGTGTAAATTGAAACTAGTATGAAAGTACTTACCCAAAGGCCGACCTCCAGAAATTTGTTTTTTTGTGCTGAATTCTGTCTCTGTGCTAACATTTTAGTTACTTACTAATTCTGGACCTTGCAGCCTAGATGTTATTGCAAATACTTCTCCACTTCAATCTATCTTGTGCCGTTATTTTAACAGATCAGTGAGCATCTTGTTGGTTGTGTTCTACCAAGTTGCTCTTTTCCAAGGGCTGACGAGATTTTCAGGAACTGGGTTTCAATTAGACCTATTTTAAGTGTAAATCTATTTGAAGGAAATCTTTTGCATTCGTTTGTGTTAATATAAAAGTTCTAGTGCAGGAAGAACATAATATGGTTGGAGGAAGCCTTATTATGGTCAATGTTAACCATATTATTTATGTTGTTTTCATAGGCGCAATGCAAGTCAAAGAAATTTGACGCGTTCAAATAATATAAAAATAATAACGATAATAATAATTCTTATTCTTTTTTTGGAGTTAAGAAAATATACTTGATTTTAATAACATTTACTAAACTTTAGTAAAGTAGACATAGCATATGCATACGGTGACCATATTTTTTGAACGAAAAAAGGACATTTTGATAAATAGTATCAAGGTTATTGGATAGGTAACAAGATAATTCAAAGAATATAATATTAGTAGAAAGTAGAACAACTACTAATACATATACATACTTATTTTATTGCCGATGAAAAAATTAATCAAATATACCTAGAAATTCATATAAAAAAATTATTTAAAAGTCTTTAAAACAAAAAAATTTTATAATTAAAAATAACTGATATATTTCTGTAGAAGTAATTTTTTTAAATATGACTGTTTTTACATTAAATTAATTTAAAATCTGCACAGTAGTTCATTTGAACTTTGCACTTTGTTATTAAAAGTGATTCTTAACCATTTTTAGTTGGGACTTTTCGATAATCGAAAAATTATTAGCAATTAAAAGTAATCGTTTTGTTGGCGCTACCGGACGGCAAATACAAACAAAATGCTACAAGCTTTATACCGTGTTCAGATATGCACCTTAATTGAGTTTTACGCAATAAATGACATTATTGAGCTCAATTATCCATATAAAATTGCAATTTAGTTATTGCTCAATTAATACGAATTTGTTATAAATATTGAGTAAAATTAAAATGCGACCCTGTCACAAGTGTGTTTAGTGAGCAAAACACAACTTACTAAACAAAGTGTTTTGACATTTGGAAAATGAAATTACAACAAAACAAAGGGGTATCCATTAGGTCTGCGCAAAAGAAAGATGTTTTTTCCTTAAAGATGTCAAAAGTGGTTTACATTTTGCTTATACACGTACATTTTTGTTTACGTTGAATGTTGTATGTAGTAGTAATATAAATTGAGTTAGCTAAATTGTGTATATGTGAACAGAAAGATAATTATGTCAATAAACCGAATATTGCCTCAATAAAAAAGGTATATCTGAATACGGTATTATTTTATTTTAACCTCCAATATTTTTTTTTATTATTGAATAGCCATCTACATATATTTGACCTACTGATAAATCATCTTTTCTCCACTTCTCAGCCAATCAAAATGTTAAATTTTTGTAAACACTGCACTTTAACTGCCTGTTTAACGATATCGAACGTCATCGTTCGCATAGAAAATTACATTTAAAACAAAAACAAAGTTCGTACAATGTTCGAACTTTGTTTTTGTTTTAAATGTAATTTTCTATGCGAACGATGACGTTCGATATCGTTAAACAGGCAGTAAATCGTCAATACAGAATACTACCTGCCAACTTAGTATGCCAAAATGGTTTTAATAACCAATGGTAAAAACACATTTTCTTTGCGTGCAATTCATTTTAATTTAAAGTCCTTTAAAGTAAGAGCAGCCTCAGGCATTGAAATACCTATGTTGTGACTCTAGACGACAAATATATTTATGGAATTTAAAGGCTTGACCATTTGCCAAAAGTACCCACAATCCAGCAAATGGATCATCAAAATAATTTTTGCAATGTCATCGGGCTCCTTTGTTGAGAAAGAAAAAATTCTTTCAATGGTAGAAACTATTTTAGAATTCGATCTAACGCTGGCATTAATGTTAACCAGCGTGTTTTGCTGTATTAATGTTGAAATTTTGGGGTTTTGGGGAAATAGAACTTATAGTTTTTGAGTTCAAAGAAGAAGTCATAATTTAACAAAAGGACAATTCACTAAAAAAAGGACAATCTACTGTCCTTTATTTGGAAAAAAATCTTAAAGGACATCGTATAAAAAAAGGACAATCTACTGTCCTTTAAAAATAAAAAATCTTAAAGGACATCGTATCAAAAAAAAAGGACTGTCCTCTAAAAAAGGACGAATGGTCACCGTACATATTCACTCATTCATTACTACAATTTACGAAATGTATTCTTTAAATAAGAATATTTATTTCTTAAATTGATTATGTTAATATCTTACAAATAGGTTAATTTTTCACATGTTCTTACTTAGACAAATATTTGTGCTAAAGTTAAGTTTTACTTGATTTTTAAATTAATTACTTGTAAAAAATTTATCTTTACAAAAATTATTAACGGAACAATTAAGAGCGCGATATTCAATTGCCACGAGTTTTGTGTACATTATATTGGTGAGAGGGGAAGAGAGTATGCCACTTTTCTCACCCCTGTCTCTAACAAACTCAGACTTTCTACAAGAAAACTTTTATAGTGTAAACCCGGACTAAGAATATCTTTTAAAAGGCGTAGCAACATTATTTTAATAACTATTTTATTAGCAATATATGTATTTAGGTAAATCCATATATTTTCAATGAGCTTTTTTAAATGAAATTTTCTCAAAATGTTCTTTCAAACAGTCAAAAAAGTAATATTAAATGAAGAACCCTTAATACTTCATATGATGTATGAGCTTCACACCTCCCAAATTAAAATCTTCTTGCCAAAATTAGTACATCTCTAATTTTAGCATTAAATTACTTTCAATGCCACTCCTTTATTTAGATGTACTTTTTTACGTTCTTATTTATTGAAAATGGGTTTAAAATGAAATTTTAAAAAAAATTTTATGGAAAATACATATGTATATATATATATATCTTATAAAAAAACTAATAATTTTTACTTTTTTGCCATTGTTATAGAAAATTTGCAGTTTTTTCTTTTCGAAATAAGATTTTTTCGCCAAATGAAGATTTTTCTTCTAAATCTTCTGGCAGCGCTGCATATACCTACGAATGAAAACACAAAGCGTACTGACGGAGCACAGGCATCTCTGTACCAACCCCCTTTCTTCTTTCTTCTCTCACCATAAAACACAAGAGTTGAGCATCAAAAGATGAAACGTGTGAAAGCAGACTATATAACTTCTGAATGATTATAAGATTCTAAGGCAACCTAGCTATGTATTTTGATGTGTTACAAACGTAATGAAAAAGTTAATATAGGTACCCACCATATTCTTTTTTAGCTGATGAATAAAAAGGGACAATAAATTATCCCATTATAATCGTTGCTTATTAAGTTTACTTGATTCAAAACAAATTCGAAAACCTCAAAAATTCACAATTATCGCTTAAAACATAGGTACCATGTTTGTAGCAAAACAAAAAGTAACTTCGGGCTTAAGAAAACACGGAGAAAAAATTCTTTATTTAGAAAAAATACTTTGTAAATTTTATTGCTGATATTACTATGTAAGAAACCGTAAAGTAAAAAATCTTGTATTACGAACAAGATCACCAGTCATATATTTTAAAAAAAATGATCAAAAATATGATTAAAACATCATTCTGGCAAAGCTGTTCCCACCTTTGCTAAAATCATAAAAAGCTGAATACGAGAGAATACTAGCGTGGCCGTTAGTTGTATGGAGAACTTTTTTTTTTTGATTTCTTATACTCTCCCCCTCCAAATCGGTTCAGTTTTATGTAAAAAAAAATACAAAAAAATTTCGTAGCGATAAGTTGTGTTTTAGGGAGGGCGTCCGCCCCTCAAAGTTTGCCATCAAGCCATTTATTCAAATGTAATTTGTTTGCGTATGACTATCTTCTAAAAACAACATTTTACAAGAATATGATATATGGCAATATTTTAGCTCTTCTAGTCAACAACATAAGCCTCCAAGAAAGTTTTTTGCTAAGACTAATATCTTAGAAAATAATTAAGAAAATAACAACAAAATACCAAACATTTTATATACGTTTTATATATATAAAAAGGCGATTTAATGTCAAGTGACACAATTTTGAAATCGATGTCTTCCGATTTGGATGAAATTTACACCAAGGTTAGTCCTATTAGATAGTAGTTTACACACAAATTTTCAACAAGATCGGTCAACATGTTTCAGAGGTAGAGGGGGTCAAAGTTTGTCATACAGGTGTTCTTTCTCATCCATGTAACTTATTACCTATTGGTGTTAGCAAAATTTGTCCCAAGTAGCTTAGATAGCTATTTAATCAATCTTTTTTAAAAATATTTTTTTGTTTATTTTAAAAATTTTTTAAATTATTTTTTTTAAATTTAAAACTTTTTTTTTTATTTTTTTTAGTCAAGTGTTAAATTTAAAAAAAAAAATTTAAAAAATTTTTAAAAAAAACAAAAAAAATATTTTTAAAAAGTTTGATCACAAAGCTATCAAAGCTACTTGGGACAATTTTTGCTTACACCAATAGGTAATAAGTTACATGGATGAGAAAGAACACCTGTATGGCCAAAATGTCAAATTTTGAGCCCCTCTAACTCAGAAACTTTTTGACCGATCTTGTTGAAAATTTGTGCCCTAAGCTACTATCAAACAGTACTAAAATTGGTGTAAATTTCATTTAAATCGAAAGACTTCTATTTCAAAATTGGGTCACTTGACATTAAATCCCCCTTTTATATATGATGAATTTCATGTAAAAATCGAGATGCATTGAACCCGACCCCCTCAGATATCGATGAAATTTTGTTCATAGCTAAATTTGATCAATACAAACAAACTCTCATTTTTAGATTTGACTGTTTTGCGATATTTTGGGCGTGACACAGTGGGAACGTTTTCGAAAAAACGCGAAAATGGTCGAAAAGAGACCCATTTAAACTACAATAACTCAGAATCGGCTAAACCGATTTCCATGATCTTGGTATCATTAAAAAGATATTTTAACAGGCTTTATGACACGTTTAAAAAAAAAAAAGAAATACACTGTAAAAAAATTTATAACAAAAAAAAATTTTAACTGACGAAAAAACCAAAAAGATCAAGGGTTTTTTTACAGTGTATTAATTTTTTAGAAAGGTTTATCCTTCATCTATACCATATCAAAAAATAAAAATGGGTTCTTTTTTAGTTTTTTTTATATAATTTTTTAAGTAGTGCCACTTCTAGTAATTGCCCTTATATTTTATTACAAAAAAAAATTTTAGGTAACGAAAAACCAAAAAAGATCAAGGATTTTTTACAGTGTATTACTTTTTTAGACAGGTATTTCCTTCACCTATAACATATCCAAAAAGTAAAATGGGTTCTTTTTTATTTTTTTTTTAAATAATTTTTTAAGTGGTGTCACTTCTAGTAATACGTACCGAAAGTCTTTTTTGAACTTTTTCACGTAAGTTTCCTTGTTTAACAGTAATTGAATCTTGCGATCCAGGCATCATTCGGCTAATTTCATCATCTTCATAAAATAACTTGACTGTGCTTAGAGTTTCGGTTGGTAAACTACGTCTGCTCATTTTAAAAAGATTGATATCTGCAAACTTCGTTTTATTCCTTTGGATATCTTTACTTTTTTTGATACAATCGTGAGATATATCATCCCCAAAACGATCTTTAATTTCTGCGTGACTCATATTGATTGGTAAGAGAGATAAAAGTTTTTGGTTTTCCAAAAGATTTGAGCTGTTCTCTATTTGATATTTGATGTTTTCCAAAATTTCTTCGTAAATGGCTTTGACGTTTTCAAGTTGCGCTGACAAATCAGATAATGGATCAGCTCCAAGTGAATCTGCTATATTTTCGAAAATTTGCAGTGATTTTCTATTTCTGTATGCATCTTGTTTCATATATTTCCTTTTAAGAGGCGACATTTGGTTTGGTAGATGAGGAATAATATGATCATTTATATTTTCAATGACTTCCGTCCTTTCGATGTTTGCATTACAAGTTGGAAGTTCATTCAATTCTTCGCTAACTTCATCGCTGGGCGTTGTTGGTAAATAATTTGAGACTTCATTCTGCTCCACGTTGGATTCATTACGACTGCGCGCTTTTCTCAGTGTATTCCGGCAAGTTTCGCAAATACGGCTACAATGAATGTTGGCGACAGCTGGAAAATATTCAATTATATTTGTAGCCTCGTTTTCACTTATTTTACGAAGCGAAGCGCAACACTTATTAGATATTTTTATGCATCTGTACTTATTGTTTGAACTCATATTCACTCAAATTTTTAAAATATACGCGTAAAAATTGTAATGGGATATCTTGGCTTCTCGAAATTGTTTATAATTATGAATTATGAATTTTTTGTTCTATATATATTTCTCTTTATTATGGGTAAAGTAATAAATGTTTATGACAAAATAGAAAATTATTATGAAGAATACATTGATTTTTTTATTCAGAATTTTGCGGAATTACTAGAAGTGACACTACTTAAAAAATTATTTAAAAAAAAATAAAAAAGAACCCATTTTACTTTTTGGATATGTTATAGGTGAAGGAAATACCTGCCTAAAAAGGTAATACGCTGTAAAAAATCCTTGATCTTTTTAGGTTTTTCGTTACCTAATTTTTTTTTTTTTTATAAAATATAAGGGCAATTACTAGAAGTGACACTACTTAAAAAATTATTTAAAAAAAAATAAAAAAGAACCCATTTTACTTTTTGGATATGTTATAGGTGAAGGAAATACCTTTCTAAAAAAGTAATACACTGTAAAAAATCCTTGATCTTTTTTGGTTTTTCGTTACCTAAAATTTTTTTTTGTAATAAAATATAAGGGCAATTACTAGAAGTGGCACTACTTAAAAAATTATATAAAAAAAATTAAAAAAGAACCCATTTTTATTTTTTGATATGGTATAGATGAAGGATAAACCTTTCTAAAAAATTAATACACTGTAAAAAAACCCTTGATCTTTTTGGTTTTTTCGTCAGTTAAAATTGGTTTTTGTTATAAATTTTTTGTTTTCGAAAACGTTCCCACTGTGTCACGCCCAAAATATCGCAAAACAGTCATTTCTAAAAATGAGAGTTTGTTTGTATTGATCAAATTTAGCTATGAACAAAATTTCATCGATATCTGAGGGGGTCGGGTTCAAAATTCCAGTTTTATCTCGATTTTTAAATGAAATTCATCATATATAAAACGTATATAAAATGTTTGGTATTTTGTTTTTATTTTCTTAATTATTTTCTAAAATATTGATTTTAGCAAAAAACTTTCTTTGAGGCTTATGTTGTTGACTAGAAGAGCTAAAATATTGCCATATATTATATTCTTGCAAAATGTTGTTTTTAGAAGATAGTCATACGCAAACAAATAACATTTGAATAAATGGCTTGATGGCAAACTTTGAGGGACGGACGCCCCCCCTAAAACACAACTTATCGCTACGAAATTTTTTTGTATTTTTTTTTACATAAAACTGAACCGATTTAGGAGGGGAGAATATAAGAAATCAAAATAAAAAAAATAACGGCCACCCTAGAGAATACATTTCCCCGCTATAACTCTTGCGAATGTACATGAGCCAGCAGGGTTGTCGACTTTGGAAATTCATAAAACAAAAAAGGAAAGTAATAGTAGCAAAATTGTATTTGCCTTTAAATTCGTTTATTAAAAAAAACACAATGAAATTTTTATTAAATCAGTTATATGGCAAAACAACGTTTGCCGGGTCATATTTGTGTAATATATTTATCAGGTTACACGCACCCTTACAAAGTGTTACATATTTCTAAATTACAATGGAACAAAATAATAGCTATGTACGTTTTTCACTCAACACTAATGTCTATTTAGCGTGTTAAATATTGCATGCAAAGTTTGTACTAAAGCAATATTCATCACTGTTGTAGCGGTTTTAAAGGTTAAATTTTATTTGAATTCCAATAAGCGTTAACAACACTGATCTTCGATAATTAAAGTCAGCTGTTGTTAAAAATTTTTCGACAAACAAAGTACATAAGTAGTTATTAAATAAAAGTAAAACAAATGAAAAACAAAAAGTTTTTTTTATCCATCACAATATAACCATAAATCACAATATAACACAACTTGTACGCAAACACAAGAAAAGACATATTTAATAAGAAAAATACTTGCTTGCATAAAAAAGTATTTAACGCAGATGCAAAAGGGTATTATCTCACACTCAGTTATAGCTGGGGGTAAGAAATGGAACAAATATGCCACTTATTTTTGCATCATATTTAGTAAGGAATACGACAACTTCTCACATTTTTGCATACTTTTTTAGAATAGAACAAAACCCGCGCGAATGGTAAAATACAAATAGTTTTTTGTGTTTAATTTATTAATCAACTGTCATCCTAAACAGCTCAAATGAAATGTGAACGGCTTTGATCAACTTAATCAACATTTGGCTTGAACGCTCTTAAAAACCCAAATGTGAACATAGCATACCAAAGTTGAAAGTTTTCTTAAAATAATAAGTGTCGGTTCACACACTTCAAGTTTGAGTCGTCAAGTCTTGAGTTTTCAGGAAAGAGCGGAAAAGAAATGGCATTATCTATTCCCTTCTTTGTGTGTGAACCGGCAATACTGATATGCCTCTCTTTGTCTGAATTTCAGTGATGCCAACTTAGCTACTTTGGGGCCATATTTAGCTCTTTTTAATTACTCCTGGCACGTAATTTTTCCCGTAATCTCTTTTTTAAAAAAAGAGCTAACAAGGGCTCTTTTCAGACGTGATATTGGAACGTTTGACATTTTTTGAACCAACAAAAGATCCGTCGAAATATTACAATTTAATAACAAAAGCTAAACATTTTCATTTAGTACGCCATTCCTTTGTAAAGCAAGCGTGTTTGTAAAAATTCAATTGAAACATACCTACATATATAAAAGTCAAAATTTTTTACATATAAAAAAATTATGACTTTTTGAAAATGAATTTTTATATTTTTAATTACTATATTTATTGAAATGTTATATATTTTAATGTTAATTTAAAATTTTAAAGTAGTAATTTTTTAAACTTTTTTAATATAAATGAGTTTGAAGTACAAAAATTAATAATAAATGCATTTTAAGCAGAACAATCTTTAATTTTTAAATTTACCACTTTTTAGCTCTTTTTGACTGCTAGGTCGGCAAGTTTTGCCATTAAATAGTTGGCATCTCTGCTGCATTTGCACGTTTAATTTTCTGATGCACAACTTCTTTTCAATTCCCTTTTAAAGATGCCAATATAATCACACGCAGCAATCGGTTTCAACTTTTTTCGGTTCAAAACAACAACAATTTTATTAACAGCGAATCAAAGGGAAGAAGAACAATAATTACATGCTGCGTCGTTGTGCATATATCAACGAATAAAAACACAAAGCGTACTGACCGAGTACACCAACCCCCTTTCTTCTTTCTTCTCTCACCTAAAAACATTAGAGTTGAGCATCAAAAGATGAAACGTGTGAAAGCAGACTTTGCAAGAAGTTTTGTTTGACAATAGGTGCGTTTGAGTACTTTTACAGTAAAATGCAGTAAATGAGAAAATTGTAAAATTTGCTCTCACAAAAAGCTGTTGTCCAAAAAAGTACGCGAACGAAAATTTTGTAAAAATTCGTAAATTAAAGGCAACAGCTGATGACAAATAATTGAAGGGTTGATAAATGTTTACACTTTTGACTACTTAACTCGTTTTCTTATACTCGATTAAATACTTTTTATAGCACAAACATTTTTGGAATATACAAACAAATTATTTAATGTAATCTTTCATATTTGTTTGTTTTTTATTTTATTTGATGTTACTAATTTGTGGCGGGTTAATTTATTCACAAGAACATAAATAATTTTTTGCTATTGATTACTTAAGTACCCAAGTACTTAACACTTTTACAGCTCTAAAAAATAAATATAATAACAAAAGTTTGAAATGTTGGTATTTAGCCAAAAAATGCTTCACAAACAAGTTTAATTAATTAATATTTTTTCACATTTTCTTTTTGTTTTTGTTTAATTTTAATTTCAACTTTTCTTTTATTTAACAATTTTTTCACAATTTGTAAGCATTTTGTTTGTAACTTTTGTTTGTTTACCTTTTGAAACATTTGTTTTTTTGTTTTACTAAATTTTACTGCAAAAATGTCTGCAGTAAAAATTTTTAAATACTCAGACAAGAACTGTCACTTTTCGCTCTCAATTTGTGTTCTCATTTACTGCATTTTGTGTACTCGAACGCAATTTCCTAAAATGCAGTAAAGTTCAGTAAAAAATAGTAAAATTTGTGTGTTCTCGAACGCAGCTAATGTTGTTTTTGTATTGTGCTTTGATCACTCACTTTACATATGTATGCATATTTATCATGTGCTCTGTGATATTCATTTATAATAAAGTCGTTAAAGGGATGAGACGTGGATTTGTGAAAATTTTTAAAAAAAGTGTTGTGTGTAAATAATAAAACGTAAGTAAATTGTTATACATCTAAATATGTGTATAAAGTGTGAAATAAAAAACCCAATCAATAAATATTTATATTTTGATGTAAACGTACATATAATTTTATATAATATGCATTTTTATAACGGGTACCTACATCTTATACATATGCACATACCTACATACATATATAAATACGGGAACAATTTTTTTGTCGATGATTTTTAAGTATCTTTTCGTCCACCGATTTTAATGAAACATATGTACATACTACATATTTCGTTTAAAGAGTATTTTTGTGTAGATACCTATGCACAGTAGGTAGGTATACATTTTTCTTCTAAATTTTCAGGATTAAAGAGTTTAAAAAGCGTTTTTAGTTTGCTTGCAAACACACGCACATACATGTATAAAAAGTGGTTGAGTTTTTTGTTATTCTCCCAAACTATGTTTTTTTTTTCTTGCATAATACTCGCAAACCAGTGGTGCCAGAAGATTTTGAGAAGAAATTTCGGCACTTGATAAAATCGGCAAACAATCGCAAATCTAAAATACTTACTTTATATACAACAATACATATTTTTTAATAACGAAAGAGAACGATTCAGCATTAACTAATGTAAATAACATATAAATTGACATTAAAAATCAAATTTTTAATAAAGAGATAATCAGGTCTGTGATGGAAAACGATTTTGAAAAGAATACGAATATGTATATTTTGTATTTAGGGTAAATTGTTTTTAAATTGAAATCAAAGCATTTTTTAACTTTATTTATTATAGACTAATATTTAAGTTTAACGTTTTTATATTTAATCCTTTTTGATTTCAGTTTCAAAACAGGTCGAATTATTAAACTTTTAATAATCTTTAGGAAAATAATTCATTGCAAATTTTAATTTTTCTAGGAACATTGATATAATGTTTTATTTAGGTTGACTTGGCTATAATCCTTTCCACATTTTCGAAAGAATGTGAAAGGAAAATAATTTTTTTGGAAATGCACCACTAAAATTCACACGTCTTAAATCTGAATTTTCCTTACATTATATTGGCTATCGGATGTACCTGCATCAGCCTCAATTTCGTATAATAAGTATTATAAGAATAATTTTCTGATTGAAATTATTTTTTTGATAGTGAATATAAATTTAGCTTACCCTTACTGTTGTGTAATGTGCTCGCGTTCTTAAAAATCAGTTGATGAAGTGTGTGGCCAAGCATCAACTCAGTTGACAATTGAATTGAAACGTGTATGGGGCGCATAACAGAAATATTATTTACATGTGTACCTCAAATATAAATACTCTTTGCTATTACATACTCAGATAAATGAATTCCAATAAAATATTTTTTGTTTCTTTTATTTTCATTAATTATTTTTTTTTGTTTTTTAACAAAAAGTACTATTTGGTGGGAAAAATACTCTTTTAGTTGAAGTTTAGTACCATTTGCAACACTGTACACTACAGTGGTACAGAAATCTTTAAATACTCTTATAAAAATGCATACCTATTACATGAAATTAAAACACGCTCAACAATGGTCCTTCTTTGTTTTTCCCCTGACACTACCAATGCAAACTAATGGCGAAGTCTGACAGATTTAAGATAAAAAACAAAATAAAAGCTTTTGAGGATTGTAATTTGACTTAGAATCAGTGTTGCCAGTGGATTTTCCGAAAAACTACCTACACATGCTAATAAAAATCCGATTTTTCCCTACACGTTGAAAAAATTTCCCCTACAAAAATCCCTACGCTTTATAATCATAAATATAGAAGATAAAACATTAGTTAAAAAAAATAAATTTTATTCGAATATTTAATATGTATTAAAGCTTTGACAATAAATAAGTAAAAAACTAAAAAAATACATGTGTATGTACTTTTAATTAAATTCAATTAAGTCTTTCAACATAAGGTGTGGTCCGGGAGCCCGCGGGATCCCAATCTTACCGAAAACTTTTCCCGTACTCAAAGTTTGGTATCGTGATCTTTTAAGAGAAAAATATTTTTCTCCTTGATGGGTCAAGGAGTTTCGTTTTTTTTAGTAATTTCAATAAACTAAACCGTTATTGACATTTTCGAAATAACGGTATATCTTGAAAACAAGAGCTACCCTAAAAAACGGTTAGCACCACTGGATTCAGCGCGCCCTAGCACAGTGTACTTATTGCTCAAAATTACAATATTAAAATTCTGTTTTAAGATTATTATTTTAAAGGTTGCGAAAGAAAAAAAATCATATCTTAAAAAAGAAAAAAACACCTCCTTAAAAGCTTCAGGATTTTTAGAGAACAGTTTGAGGTATTATATAAAAAAAAACAGCCAAAAAAAAAAAAGAGGTTTTTGTCTTATTTTTTTAATATATGGTTTATAGCCCCAAGTATTCTCTTTAAAATGACATTAAATTCATCTTTGTTTGTAAAGTAGTTTTCGAGATATTGAAGAAATAATCTCAACACATTCGGCTAATTCGGCGAAATTATGACATTTTGAATGACATAACTTTAAAAAAAAAATTTTTAATATTTTTCGTTCATATATGTTCCTTATAGCATAAAACCTTCTCACCAAATTTCATCAAAATCGAAAGGGGTCGTGTCCGATTTGACATGAAATTACCCCAATATATATTTGGTTTATTTTCTAATATTGTATTGAATCCTAAATTGGAGTTAGTGTTTTTCGTCTTTGATGTGCCGCGGCGTCTCTTAACTTTTCAAACGGTATCAAACTGTTATATACTGTTAAAAATGGATTTAGCAGGTTTACACTCTAAGCCGACGATATGTAGAATTAATACAACGCATACAATAGTAGCAATAGTAATGTAATAGTATAGGTTGACTATCGCTGGCCAAGTTTTATTCAAAATTTTAAAGTTTCAAATTGAGACTTCCAATATCCCTAATAAAACATTTCAATGCACTGAAAACAAACTTTTAATATTCTCTGGGAAATGGTGTAGTACATGTGATTTCATACCCATACTATTGTATTTAACATTTAAAACTTTTTTGTTTAGCATTAATGTACCCAGTTTTTTTTCAACAATTTTTTTTTTATTTGCTAAAGTTTATTTTATAAATAAATTCTGTTATTGTCTTTTTTTTTCTTCTTTTAGCCATTCGGTATTCCTTGAACTGTGGGGATTTGTTTCTGTCTGTTTGTTTAAGAAGAGAAAAATCTTGGCTTAAACAGTTTTTTTCTAGCAGCCACAATAACTACAACAACAGCAATAACAGCATCTAACCAACTAACTAACTAAGAAAAGGTAAGTTGTCGTTTTATGTTTTATATATTGTTTTGCCTTAAAGTTCTTGTTTTTCCCCTCATTTTTTCTAGGTTTTTGTTTTTTTGCTTTTTTTTATAAACTTTCAAGTAGGCCTTACTGTAAGCGTTATAAATTTTCGCCTAGTTGAAGCCGATTTAGCTATTTTGTTTTCTTTTTGTTGTTGTTGTTGCTTTTGACTGACTGACTGACTAAATGAATGGCTGACTAAAAGTCTTAAAGTTTTTTTTTGCTCTGGCTGGTCTAGTTGTATGTGAATGAAAAAGTAAAGTTTTGCGTCTGAGTGTTTGTTTCCAAAGGCATTTGAAAATAATCTTTTTTGAAAGAACAGGAATTTCCACTCCTACATTTTAAAATTAACGTTCAAATGTTTTCAGTCGTTGCCGTTTAATCTTTTTTTTTTGCATTTTTCTCCTCTCAATAATATTTTGTGTGTTCATTATTTTGAAAGTAATTTTTTAATTTATACTTATTTTACATTCCAATTTTTTTTTTGATCGTTCGTTCGCTGTCTTAAAAGGCCAAAATAATTGTGGTGTGTAATTTGACATTTTAAAATTATTATTAAGTCTTTTTTTGTTGTTTTAGCGTTAAACTACTAACAATCGTTAATAAAAAATATTCGTGCATAGACGTGTTTTGTAAGTGATTTCAGGCATAATAAAATTTGTTAATAAAAAAAAATTTTTGCACAGAATTAACTGAAAAATGTCAAAATTTGTTGGTTGGCAAAATTTTCGTAATATTTCGTTAATCATTTTTGGATTAAGGCAAAAATTAATGATAATTTTTGATTTTGATATTTCATGGTCGCTAGAGATTTTAAAAAAACTTGTACAATGGTTGTGAAATTATAGTTTTTCCGGAAAATTAAAAAAAAATAATTTAAGCTTAAAGAAAATCAATAGCTAAAAAAATCGTAGACAAATTCCTAACTTCAAAATAACTCTTTAAAAGAAATAAATCACCAAACTAAAAAAACAATCCAAAATCACAGAATAAATGATATAAAATAGAAATAAGTCACAAAAAATCGCAAAAAAAAAGAATTTAAAATTGTGTTTGTTTATAACGGCTACTCACACTTCAAGTGGGACACATAGAAAATGTTATTCTAATATAGCTGGAACTAAACATAAAAGCTTTAGTTTAATTTAAGAATTTTTATTTAATACACTCCATTTTGAATGAATTATATGAAATACATTATTCCAATTCATACCTACAAAAAATAAATTACATTAAGACGAAAACTAAGTATGTATTTGTATGAGGTGTCCATTCATAATGGGAGTCCATACATCGACTTCGAAATTATAAAAAAACAGCTTCTTATTTAATCTCTATATAGGTATAAATCGGCAACGGCAAAACAGTTAAGGGCACTTTCTTCCTCAGTTTTTCCAACGACTAGAACAAAAATTACACAATTTTTAAGGTATTTATTTGCAGAAGTGCACAATATATATTTTAATTTAATTTGTTCAATGTTTTCCGAGGTATAAGCGGTTTAATTTGCCACTATAACATATGCAAAACACATAAATAAAAAGTTGTTTTCCAATAACACAAAGTTTTTTCTAATAAATAATAAAAAAAAATAGGGTGATTGACTATTCAGCATTATTCAGAAACCGGGTTTCGAATAGTTCGACTATATAATTCGGCAAATTCAAAGCAGTTAAGAACACTTTTTTTATCTGGCACCTTTTGAATTTTTGTTAATATTGGATCCATTAAGATAAAATAAAACATGCAATGTCCTCAGTAAATAAGAATCTATAAGAGGAAACTTTTAATACTTTTTTTGTTTTTCAATTGATACTTTCTGATATTTTTTATATTAAACTTACAATATTATACCTATTAAACATTTTCGGATTCAGGTTTAAGATAACCAAATCCTCACCAAATCGATCCACTTAAACGGAAAAAAATGCTCGAAACATGTAAATTCATATATACTAAGATGTTCTATGTTTTTTTATATTTACAAGAACATTTGAGGAGGTTCATAACAAAACGCAATAATTACACCATAAAATTTTTTTTGGATAAACGACAAAATGTAATTTAAGTAAGTAGCACATAATTTTTTTAAAAAACAATTATTAATGTAACGGGTTATCCATTTTGCGGTTTCAAAAGTAAACGTAAATAAAACACATATAAAATATTTTTTTTCATGATATTTCTTTTTTATTATAAAGTTTGAACGTTGACATTATGTGTGAATCAGAAGATTTCGATTCCCTAGTTTTGAAATGATAAATATTGACGCTTTATTTTTTTTTCTTTTGCGTTTTTACGTTACACTTGTTACATACTATACATGTGTACATAGATACGTAGAACTCAAAGAATAAATAAGAAAATGTGGGGATTTTTGGGGATAAGAAAATAGCTATTTTGGGGATTTTTGGGGATCGCAAATTGGGGATAAGGCTTAAAATGAATCTGGGAACCCTGGTTATGATGTATGTACTTTGTATTTATAACATCATCAGGGAAGCGGTAAATATGCAGAAGAATGCAGAAACAATATATTTAACTGTTTTAGAGAGAGCTTTTTACGAATTTTGTAAATGGATTTGTTAGAGCATATTTTTTGCATATTTTATCCTTTGGAATTTTCGTAAGCGATGACATATTTTTATTTTTTTCGCGTTTTTAGCACTAAAGTATCAGCTTTTTTTAGATTTTATTATTCTTTCTTTACCATTTAATGCTGTATAAGGAGCTCTCTTATTAAAGCGATCGATTATGTGCTTTTTTTCTTAAGTGCTTTAAAAAACTCAATTTTTTACTGGGTTATTATGTTTATTTACTCCCATAATCATAAAAAATTTTAATTTATTAAAGGTTTATTGAACAAATTTTCATAGAAAATTAATTTCTGAAACCTTTTATAAACCTGAAATGTTTTTTATGAATATGAAAGTTAGTATATACCTATTTACTAAAAAAAAAATTTATTTGAAATTAAAGAATATTTTAACTGGACAAATTGTATTTGAGCTGGTAACTGGACAAGACCCAAAAACTGGACAATCCAGGTCATTCCAGGCCATCTGGCAACCCTATTTACATATGTATGTATTTGTTATGCCACATCACTTATGTGTAAAAAAAGCAAAAAAAAAATCTGCACATTCAAATATAAAAAACAGTAATTTTTAGACAAAAGCAAAACTTACCGTAGCATATGTGACAAAAATATATAACAACCTGGTTCTGGGGTCTTCGGAAAACCCATTTCAACAGACAGACAGACGGACATCGGTAATCAGCTTCGCTTTTCAGAATATACATTCTTTAAAGTATCTTAGATCAATATTTCAATAGAAATTTCAAACGGAATGACAAACTGAAATATACTCCGTCCTCCTGTGCTAAAGGGTAAATTTAATAAAAACCTTAAAAGAATAAAAAAAAATGGCAAAAAAATTCCCGAAAACAAATTCATTAATTTTACAAAAAAAAAAAAAAAAAAAACGAAAAAGTCAATATCGAATAAATAGCTTAAATCCAAAACAAAAAAGTCTTTAAAATGTTTCTAAAAGTCACTGGAAAAAAACATGAAAAACGTGAAAACATAAAAAAAAATCGTAAAAATCAATGAAACAGAAAAAACTTAATTTGAGAAAAAAAATTAAAAAGATGTTAAAATAAAAAAATCTTCAATTCAATGATGTCAAAATTAGCCAAATTTACAAAAAAGATTTTGTTTGATAGAAAAAATTGATTAAAGCTAAAAAAAACAAGTGAGAGTGCTATATTCGGTTATGCCGAATCTTATATACCCTTCACCATGGTTGGGAAAAACAGAAGATTATATATACGTGTATCTAAATACCTATATGCATATTTATATATGCAGTATTAATCGCTTAATTGCATTTAATTATTTGCACATTCTTGCGTGCTATTAAATATATTAAGAGATAAACTTAATTGTAATAAAAAAAGAGTAATTTTTTGATTTTTGTATTTTGGTTATAACTCAGCCATTTTTTAACCGATTTGACAGATTTATATACCGACGTGCTGAAGAATTTTCAATTTACTTGGGCTATTAAACTTGGACTTGAACAAGAAGAGATCAATCGTAGCAATAGATTCCATTGCTAAAACTAAACACAACAACAACAATTAGTAAAGCAATGCCTACATACATAAGTAACTTTTGCCCATACATACACATGTACTTTAGAGCGACACAAGTTGTATGGAAGCAAAATTCGTGCTCGTGTACCCTCCTAAAAATGAACCTTGGACTTTTTTAAGATGACATTTTAAATATTTCGGCTCCAGCTTTGACCTCTCGTTTATTAGTTAAGAATTTTTCAACGTTTATTGTCTATAACTCTAATGGCCAATTTTCGGGATTGATATTAAAACACATTTATGTTTAAAATCGTTTTAAATACACAATTCTCTTCTTCACTAAAAACTTAAATCGAACTTAATTCACCGATGTGGTACACTTAATTTCAACTTGAGTTTTTAATATTTAAGCAAGGTGGCCTCAATATCACGACAATACAACAACAAGAGGCAAAGCAATAACAATCAGTTGTTTTTTGAGACCACCTTGTAAATAATTATACTTTTTTATGATATTTTTTTGTATTTAGTAGTGCTACCATACTTTTATCTTATTTAAATAAGACTTTTCAAATAAAACTCAAAAAATCAATCTGTATTTAAATACGATTTAAGTTTTTATGAAAATTAACTTAATTTAGATTTAATTACTATCCTCAAAATTGGGCATAAAACAAAGTTCTTTGGCCAACATTTTTATTTTCAAAGTCTACTTCTAAATTGATTTTTTCGTTCCTTGTTTGCCGATGAACTAGAAAACTTGATAAGTTACGTGGTTCTGTACAAAATTAAGCAAGTAATAGAATAAATACCAATGCTCATATATTTTATATGCTACTAAATTTGCCGTATGCTGAAAAGCTTGCATACGACTTTCAACAAATAACATATTTGTCAACATACGTAGACAATTTGTTGAAAAGCAAAAAATATTGTGTCTAGACGATATGCTATAATTGTGTACAAACGTTTGCTGAAATCGTCAACAAAAAATGCCTGTCATATGTTGGTAAGCATACGTTTGTTGAAAAAATTCGGTGTCTACACGATATGTTGAAAAATTTGCTGATTCAACATATCGAGTAGACTAAGCTTAAAATATTGAATAATCCAAAAATTCAATTTAATTTTTTGTTTCTATACATTTTATTTATTATACATATGTATATTTAATTTAGTGTACATTAGAAATATTTAAAACTTAATTCGACTCTTAACTACAACATTTTCTTTAAAAAATTATTAAAAATTACACTAAAAACATAAAATTAACTAAGCCTTAAACTTTGTTCCTCTCCCTCTTTCACAACTCCGTACTTTGGGTATTGGGATTAACATTCTTCATTCCCAATTTCTCGAATTTGCGAATGCGATGTAATTGAGATTTCAGCTTCCGTTTAAAATTGATCTCCCGCGTAATGGCTTGTAAGTCATCAGATGAGCAGTTTTTCAAATTACGAAAACTTTTCGAAATCAAACCATCCGTTAGCGTTAATTTCGTTTTATTTAAGCGCTTGTAATGCATTTTAGCACGTCTCAATTCTAGGCGATAAAGAAATAATGTATAAGTGACTGAAGGTTGAAAACTTAAATCCATTATTCTTTTAACAAAATTTAGCGAAATTTAATTGAGTGTTCGGCTAGTTAGTAAGTTCAGCTAAGAATGATGCTTTATGTTGCCAAGCAGTAAGTTTTATACTAACAGACTGAGTTGTACTAAATCTATTAAAATTACCTGGTTGCTCAACTAGGTAAAAGAGCCAATAAGATTTCTCTTAAGGTGTGTGTGTGTGCAGGTACTTTTTCTTATTACTTTTATTTCGCATGTTATATCGCTGTGTTGTATAAGAGGCTGTCATAAAATTTTTGCTACTCTAAGATTCGTCGGAGGTTTTTATTCTTAATCCACTTTTTTCTTTCTTTTTAAATTTAAATCATGAGTTTTACAAGATTCCAGGGACAATAAATATTGATATTGTGTGTAAAATAGGAAAAAATTATTTTCATAGAACTGTACCAGTGTTTTCGAAAACATGCTTGAACATGTTATTTCTCGAGTAAATGCAAAAAGGAGGCGAAGTTACTAAGGGCCATTATTACAACCTAATGATAAAGTTGCTGATAGTTAACGTGAACAATAGCTATCTTGAACGATAAAGTGACCAATAAGTTTTTTCCATTATTACAACTGTCCGATAAAATAAAAAATGTAATTTATATACTGTGGCAACATTGCAGTATATACCGACTACTTTTGGTTGTTTAAAATACATAGTGGCAACGACTTAGTTTTGTTTTATTTATTAATTAAAAACAAAAGTAAATTTTTGTGCTTTATTTTTGGTTTTAATGGTAAATTGTTTTGTTTTTTGTGTTAAATTGTGTTTTTTGAAAAAGTTGAGTAATTTAAGACTATCATTGAAGTTACCATATCTTCAGCAGAAAATATGGCATCTTCAAGTTCTTAAAGTTCACTTGTAAAGTTAACATGAGGACAAACCTGATGTTAGCTTATCAGTCACTTTTTAGGTTAATGTTAACTTGTAATAACCAAAAACTATTTATCTGTCAGATAGCATCCTAAAAATAACTATTTGTAAGTTGTAATAATGGCCCTAATAGTATTTAGTGTAAAGGTATGTTCACACATAACAGATATTTGTCTAAAAATGTTTACTTAAAGTTTCGACGCAAAATGCAGATTTAGCCGAGCGCATCTGTACAGATACTGTTTCATATGAATTAGCTTTTTGTCTTAAATAGAAATTTATAAAGTTGTTTTTATTGTTACAATTCTTCCGTAATGTTATCCTGCTTCGTAGTAAAAGAGTGCAGTGTTCCTGTAAATGTTATTCTTTAAATAAAATATTTTCAGAAATTGTGACGTTACTGCATCTCTATGTACATATGTCTTATTGCGTAGCGCATTAATGTGCGGTCGTAAGGACACAATTGCCTGAAAACTACGTCCAGAGTTTGTAACCATCTGTCATTTGCAATGTTCACGTTTGCAGGAGAGCAGAGGCGCTCCAACGCCTTCCAATTTCATTGGGACCCGTAAGGTAGTGCCAAGTCTAGCAAGCTTATATGCCCTAATGTTTAGCAGTATATCCCTGTGCCTAGGACCCATATGATTTTAATATCAAACTGCTCAGCCATTTCGTTTAGTGAAAAGCGGCAGTCAAGGCCTGCTCTCGTTCTCATGGAGAGAGAACCCAAGGCCATTACGGCGGCACAGCTATCAGTGTAAATAAAAAGGCTTTCAATCATAGTTCGAAAATAAACATTTTATACACAGAAAACATTTTTTAGGCCAGTAAAAGAATTAATCAAAAATAAAATCACTTTTAGTTATATATTTAATAAGGTGAATTAAACTTTTTAATCAAGTGTATAAAATGTTAAATTGACAATATTTCAATTAAAAGTTTAATTCACTTGATTAAAAGTTTAATTCACCTGATTAAATATTTTATAAAAACTGATTTTATTTTTGATTAATTCTTTTACTGGCCTAATCTGTGTACTGTAATTTAGTGTTCTGTACCAGGGATGTTAAATGGGGTTTTAAATATTGTTCCAACTACCTTTTTTTCATTAATAAGATTTCTGTATGACGTGCTAAATTCCCAATTTTTCATATTTGATAAATACACTGAATTTTATTGTTGAGGGAAAGCTAGCTTCTATGCGCATTTCACTGGTTGCTTAGGCCAGCTCATCAGGAAACCTTTTCCTTTTTTTTTTATTTATTAAAACAACAAAAAAAGTATGTACATAAAAATTCAATTGTATACAAAAAAACAAAACTTAACATTTAAATTTTAGTTTCTTTTTAATAAATGACTTTATTGGCAACACTTGCACCATCTCCTAAAATGTCACACAGGGTACCGTAATTTTATCGTAAGCGACAAATTTCATACAAAATTTATATGAAATAAAATAAAAAAACTCTCTCCTGTAAAATTTGATTTTTGGCGATTACATTATTTTCGCGGTGAGGGCTTCTTGATATGTATGAATAAAAAAAGGTACATAAAAGTCTAATGAATATATGTGATCAAAATCAGGCACTTATTTGTTTAGTTAGTAAAATAAAAAATTATTGTTGCCTCGTCTGTGGGTACCATAAGCCCCCTTTTACAATGTGGCAAGTGAAAGGCAGACAGACGAAGTTCATTAATGCAATGAAAAGGACTCAATAATTTGTTTTCTATACTAAAAATTGAAAAAGGTGGACTATGAAAAATTTTTAAATTGTATCAAATGGGTCGCGGGTAGTACCATGGTACTTTAGATGGTCAATATGTACCAAAAATGTACAATTGTACCAACTTTAACATCCCTGTTCTGTACGGTAAAAATATAGAAAACACAACACTGAAAGTGTGTGTGTAGTGAAAAATACTTAAAAATAAAAATCGTTTATCTGTTTGCGATATTCGTTCACAATAAAGTCCTAACTATAATATGCTTATGCTAGCTTAAGCTACTGTCAAAAATTAACGAAAAGCCTGTCAAATGCTTAAGCAAATTATTGTGGACTTTTGGGTGAATATAGTGTACTTTTTGAACAAACTTTGTACTTTTGCAAAAATTATTTTCTTCTTATATTTCTTTAAAATATCAATTCTTTGACAACATTTTTTTTAGTGTCGACAATTGAAAAATTTACTTCCATGAGCATGTTTATTTTTTTTAATTTTAAAAATGTATAAACACAAAAATAAAAGAGTTCTAAAAAAGGCAATTGTGTTTTTTTTTAAATATTTTTCAATATGTAACCAAGAAACAGCTGATTCCTTAAGCAAAGTACGATAAATTTCGCTTTTTGCTTAAGCAAATGACACTTGACGAAACTTAACGAAAAGTTGCTAAAGTACATTATAGTTGTGTACACTTGATTATATGTATTTGCACACTAGCGTATGTAAGCTTAAGCATATTATAGTTAGCACTTAAGAATACTGTACTAAACCAACTGAACAAAAAGATGAGCACATTCATTGCGTTTTGGTTTTCGTAAAAAAACCCAATCTTCATTGTGTTCCGTTCAGCATATTAATGTTTGTTCATTTCAGTTGGGCACGGCGCACTTTTAAGCGTGTGTACAAGTGATTTCATGTTTATGTCAAAATTTTAGTTTTACATATAGTTTATAATTTACATGTTCACATGTTGGTATGTTACGTACATCTGACATAACCTATCAAAAATAAAATAAAATACATACTTATAATAAATTTGTGTATTTTTTTATTTTTTGTATGATTTTTTTACTATGATAATTTATATTTATTAAATGTTCAATTAATTTTTGCCACCACAAACAATTTTGGTAATAAAAAACAGCTGATGCCAGATGCTTTGCCACTTGTAAATAGAACTCGTTTTAAATCAAAAATATCTTTTGTACTGTACACAGAGAAATAACACATGATATTGTTTGGAGGGGTTCAGACGATATGTACAAATTCAACATGTGAAAAAGTGACAGTCCACATCACAAATACACGTAATGTGAACATAGCTGGTAATGCCAACAAAAACTTTTTACACAAATAAAATACATATCGTCACCTAAAATACAAAATAACGTAACAACACTTCTTATAAGTTTACAGGAGAAGCAAAAAACTTTACAATGCAGTAGCAACAAGATGAACTTTGCGTGTACTTCGCCATTTTTGATCACAGGGATCAAATTTTTTGTGAACATGTAGTTTAATAAAACGGACAAAAATCAATTAAAAATTCAATTTTGAATTTTTTGATGAGACATTGTTTTGTATTTTAAGTGACCAAATGTGTTTTTAACAAAAAAAAAAAAAAAAAAAAAAAAACGTTCATTAAATCCTTCTTTGGAACTACTAGCGATATTTAAAGACTGCTTCGTATCCCCATTACCTTTCAGTTCGATTGCTCGAACATAACGCAATTTCATTACACTGGATAAAGTCTATCAAGATAACTCTCAGCTAACAGTTTCGTGAGATCAGAATTTCATTAGATATTCGAAAAAATTATCTCTTTTTCTCTGATAGGATATTACCCAGCGGCAAAATGTAATCAATCGGAATTGAGAAAGTAATACATAGCTTGTAAAATATTTGATTCCAGAATTCATTATTCTTAACACAGACCATGTTAACACATGCGAATGAATTAAATAATTCATCCATGATAATAAAAATTAGTAGACGACATAAAAACAGCAAGAAATAACGGATTTTTATTAAGAAAATATGTAATAGAAAAAGACGAATAATACTAACGAAAGGAAACAATTCATTCCAAGTTCTGCAAATGTGGGAATATACGTGGTAATCAATTCATAATTATTTTGTCTGATAAAATTACCTTCTCGATTGCAATGAATGCATTATTATTCTTTCGAAAATAAAACATTATTTTTTAATTATTTATGTAATCAATTCCTCATTTTCCCGCTGGGTATATACATACATGCTTTTGTTGGCATTAATTAGTGAGAGAGTTTTACAGAGGAATTCCGAGCCTTTAAACTATTAATTAATTAATTGGGGGACTCTATTTATAAAAAAAAAATATTATTATCCTAATTTAATATTTCGCTAAAACAATAAATAAATTTAACATTCTCTCTCATAAAAGATAGTTTCCCCTGGTGTTCATTTCAAACGCAACAAATTTCGAATTTTATTTTTACTCTCACTTTTTAACCTTTTCATATCTCTAAGGGTTTGAGTCTCCTCTAAATTTACTCTATTCCCCTTAATTACACGAGTACCTGGCTTCACATATTCTTTTAAAGTGTTTGCTACCAAAATATTTTACTACCTCAATAATAACGTTTTATTTTTTTTTTAAGTCTCACTCATACAAATTAGTTATTTACTTTTTGAATCCTACTAAATTTTAACTAGTAACCGCGAAACACTCTTCAAAAAAAAAAAAAAAAGGATTAACACGACATTTAAATCCATGTTTTGGCTGTGTGTTTGCATGTTTTTAACTGTTGCATAAATAAAAGGATTAATGGCAGCAGCGAAAGTATATTTTGTTACAAGCCAACTAAATTGTGCACAAATATTTTGTAAATATTGAAAGCTGATAAAGATGTTGTTGCACAAAGTATTATTGTTGTATTTAGTAGTTGTGCTGTTTGTCAAAACAAGTCCATAAAATGTCATTATTATTGAATTGGAAATTACCATAATTTGAGACAAACGAAACATCTGTGGCAATATATGAGTAAGATGGTGCGCGTGAGTGTGTTCAAATGTGGCATTAACTGTTAAAAGGTCACGCTAATGTTCTTATTGTGGTTGAAAGTGAATGCTAATCAGTAGATTTAAAGAAAGTCGTTTTTACTAATTTGTAACGAGTGTTTTTCAATTAAACGATTAAAAGTATTATCCTATAAGCCCTGTTACTTGGAATGGAAGGATTTTGGTTGAGTTGAGTAGCTTGGACGAAACTAAACTAAACGAAACTAAAACAGTTAGTTACTCGATTTGGAAGAAACAATATGCTGGAATAGAGCTAGAATAGAGTTAAAGTGGAGAAACAGTAGAGTTAGAGTAGAGTAAGAGTAGAGTAAGAGTAGAGTAAGAGTAGAGTAAGAGTAGAGTAAGAGTAGAGTAAGAGTAGAGTAAGAGTAGAGTAAGAGTAGAGTAAGAGTAGAGTAAGAGTAGAGTAAGAGTAGAGTAAGAGTAGAGTTAAAGTAGAGTAAAAGCAGAGTTAGAGTAGAGTTAGAGTAAAGTTAGAGTAGAGTTAGAATATATTTAGAGTAGAGTTAGAGTAGAGTAAGAGTAGAGTTAAAGTAGAGTTAGAGCAGAGTACGAGTAGAGTTAGAGTAGAGTTAGAGTAGAGTAACAGTAGAGTTAGAGTAGAGTTAGCGTAGAGTTAGAGTAGAGTTAGAGCTTGTGTAGAGTTAGAGTAGAGTAAAAGTAGAGTAAGAGTAGAGTTGAAGTAGAGTTGGAGTAGAGTTAAAGTAGAGTTAGAGCAGAGTTAGAGTAGAGTTAGAGTAGAGTTAGAGTAAAGTTAGAGTAGAGTTAGAGTAGAGTAAGAGTAGAGTTGGAGTAGAGTTAGAGTAGAGTTAGCGTAGAGTTAGAGTTGAGTTAGAGTTTGTGTAGAGTTAGAGTAGAGTTAAAGTAGAGTTAGAGCAGAGTACGAGTAGAGTTAGAGTAGAGTTAGAGTAGAGTAACAGTAGAGTTAGAGTAGAGTTAGCGTAGAGTTAGAGTAGAGTTAGAGCTTGTGTAGAGTTAGAGTAGAGTAAAAGTAGAGTAAGAGTAGAGTTGAAGTAGAGTTGGAGTAGAGTTAAAGTAGAGTTAGAGCAGAGTTAGAGTAGAGTTAGAGTAGAGTTAGAGTAAAGTTAGAGTAGAGTTAGAGTAGAGTAAGAGTAGAGTTGGAGTAGAGTTAGAGTAGAGTTAGCGTAGAGTTAGAGTTGAGTTAGAGTTTGTGTAGAGTTAGAGTAGAGTAAAAGTAGAGTTAGAGTAGAGTTGAGTAGAGTTGGAGTAGAATACTGTTAATGTAAGCTTACAATGAAGTAAGAGGCAATGTTTAAATATACATTTAAAAAAAAATTCATTAACAAAATACAATATAAAGGGTGGTTAAATTTCAAGGGCCGATGTTGATTTTGAATAAAACACAAACTATTTAGGAAATTATTGTAATATTATTTTATTATTATTACACCTCCATCCGATGGTCCAAATTTTCGATGACCCTGAGGCATAATGGAGGTTCTATGCCGTTAATGTGCCGAATTATCTCATCCTTTAGCTCTTGAATTGTTGCTGGCTTATCGACGTACACCTTTTCTTTCAAATAACCCCAAAGAAAAAAGTCCAACGGTGTCAAATCACATGATCTTGGCGGCCAACTGACATCGCCATTACGTGAGATAACACGGCCATTGAATTTGTTGCGCAAAAGAGCCATTGTTTCGTTAGCTGTGTGGCAAGTGGCACCGTCCTGCTGAAACCACATATCGTCCACATCCATATCTTCCAATTCGGGCCATAAAAAGTTCGTTATCATCTCACGATAGCGAACACCATTCACAGTAACTGCCTGACCGGCCTCATTTTGGAAAAAATACGGCCCGATGATGCCGCCAGCCCATAAACCGCACCAAACAGTCACTCTTTGTGGGTGCATTGGTTTTTCGACAATCACTCTTGGATTCTCATTCGCCCAAATGCGGCAATTCTGTTTATTGACGAATCCACTGAGGTGAAAATGTGCCTCATCACAAATCACGAAGTGCAGGATATGCATTTTGATTTGAACGCCCATTTTCATAATAAGCCTGAACAACTTTAACACGTTGTTGGATTGTGTATCTCTCCATGGTTCAAATTGAGTAAGTCTGAAATAGAGAAATGTCAAATAAAATTCGGAAAAAAACTTGGCGTTTAGGTGTGGTTCACATTCGACATCGGCCTTTACAATTTAACCACCCTTTAATTAAAATTTGGTTCGTCTTTATAAACTGTTTAACGTCTTCAAATTCTAATCTATACATAAGAACAAACAATATCTTCACTAACAAATAAAATCCAAAAACAAAAAGAAAACAGTTAAATAAAATGTAAATTTTTTAACAATGATAAACAAACCAGAACAAAAAAGAACAAAAAAGACAACAACTTACAATCTAATGTATTAACAATCAAATTAAATTTAACAATCAGCAGCAGTAATCACTGATTTTCGTCACAGACATGTTGGTTATCCAGTAGATTTGTAATAAAATGACTTAACAAAAATAACTTGACTGATCGCTGTCTTGCTGTTTACACTCTTGTTTATTGTTCTTGTTGTATTTATTCCCAAAAATCAAACATAATACAAAAACTGAATTTTAAAATTTAAATATTTTAAAAGAAATAAAAGAAAAATCGTGTTCTTAAAAGTTCATTATCACTTTACAAGCCAATAAAACCAAAGTCGAAGAATACAACAGATACTTCAAGGCAAAAGAACTTACAATTTAAAAAGAAAAGAAACAATAATAATGATGATGTAAATATAAGGAGAAGCATAATGAAGAAGACTACCCAAAGTAAACAACAGACTTGTAAGTGAAAGTTTGTAAAAAGAAATGCAATTTTGGTTTTTAAACACTCTAAGTTATATGATTAGAGATATTTTGTAAAAAATTCTGTAGTTTTTTTAGATTTAGATTAGAGTAAAGCTTCGTACAGACGGTGGTCAGATCTTACAATGTTGTCATTAAAATTGACTAAAAATGTCTTGCAACTGTGTGAACATTGTACGCTATTTTCATTTTGCAGATGTGATAAATTAATGCATCTGACAATGGCACCATTGTCAGAAAAAATGACAACATTGTAAGATCTGACCATCGTCTGTACGAAGCTTGAGAGTATGCGCCGAATAATGGTAGTGTAAGAGAATAGTTGAGTTGATTTAGAGTATATTTAATGTAGAGCTAGAGTAATGTTCGAGTATAGTTTAAGTAGAGTTATAAAAAGAGTAAAGTTAGAGTGCAGTTAGAGTAGAGTTAGAGTATAGTTAGATAAGAGAAGAATTAGAGTAGAGCAGAAAAACAGAAGAGTAAGTGTAGAATTCAAAAAAAGTAATATTATAGTAAAAGATAACTGAGGTAGATTTATTGTAGACTTTTAATAGTACAATAAGAAGATGGTTAGACTAGAGTTCGATTTCTTGGTGTTAGACTTGGTGTTCGATTTCTTGGTGTCCGGAAATTTGTTCTAAGCTTTATGCCCAATTTTCAGAATATTATTTAAATCTATATTAAGCTAATTTTCATTTAAACTTAAATCGTATAAAAATACAGATTGATTTTTTGAGTTTTATTTGAAAAGTCTTATTTAATTAAAATGAAACTATGCACTAGTAAATACAAAAAAAAATATCATAAAAATGTATTTATTCTCAAAACAACAGCTGTCTGTTATTGCTTTGCCTGTTGTTGTTATATTGCTGTAAAATTGATGCCACCTTGCTAAATTATTACAATGGAAACTTAAGTTGAATTTAAATGTACCAGCTTGGTTAATTAAATTTCATTAGTGAAGAACAAAATTTTGTATTTGAAACGATTTTAAACATAAATTTAATATAATATCAAATCTAAAAATTGACCATTAATCTTTTTTATTTTATAAATTTTATTTGGTAGAGGGCGCTGCAATATAGATCTACGCTATTTTGATTTAGTGTAACAATAGCCGTGCATGTTATTTTAAGTTTGATGAGGGGGATTTTCTTTTGAAGGTATGTACTTAAACGCATATGATTTTCTTTCACACTGAGTTAAAATTTATATAAAAAACAAATAATAAAACAAAATTTGTTACATTGGAATTTTTACCTTTAAAAATATAAGTACATAGTACATGAAAAAAGGCGTTTAATTTTTAATTCATTTAAAGTTTATTTAATAAACTATATAAATCTTAAACAATAACTTCTCTTAAATTTTAATTAATTTGGTCGTGAAATCTATAATTTTGTAGTCTGACCATTGGGATTGGCATTTTCGATACCCAAGTTTTCCAATTTTTGTATGCGTACAGTTTGTTTCTTCAACTTCTTCTTGAACAGCATCTCTCGGGTAATTGCTTTTAGGTCCGCGGCAGTGCACTTCTTGAAATTACGCACGCTTTTTAAAATTAGTCCGCTGGTTAAAATGATTTTGGTTGTATTTAAGTGCATGTAACGGGCTTTACGTCTTTTCAACTCCTCGCGATATATGAATAGAGAATAGCTGACAGTGGGTTTAATTGTAGTTATGGTGATCGTGGAGTTGGTGGCTGAAGGCATTTTTTGTAGCTTGATAAAAGTTCTTAGTTTAAATGATGTTACTCTTTTGGCTCGTAGGAGTAAATGATACTTTTTTTACATTTACATTTACTTTTTATATGTTTACACGTCTCCTTTGAAGGGTTTCTTCTTTCTATCTTCCATTCATTTGGGTTTGATGTCACAAATTCGTGTGTGTGTGCGACAGGTAGATATTTTGGTTTCTTAATTTAGTGCAACACTTTCATTCTTAATCTCCACTGTAGCATTTTTTACATGAAAATTCATTAAGCCGTTGGTGTATGTTATAAACAATAATTTTAAGAATATTGTGTTACATTCTTATTGCTTTAATATCGCATATGAGTAATATGTTCTTTGAAATGTTTGTTGTTTTCAAAAATTCCCAATTTGTTAAGCAGATGTCTTTTTCGTATTTAAATATTAAAAATATGCCAACTGTTGTTGTTTTTTGTTTGGCCAACTATTAAAATGTCATTACGCCAAGCTGAAGCTTGTTTAAAGTAGTAAAAGATTTAAAAGGAAAGATTTTGTTGTGTTTACGATAAAGTTATTTTCTAAATGTGAAAAAGTCTGTTAAAAATCTTAAATTAGGATGTAGTAAGTAATTAAAGTAAGAGTAGAATAAGACTAGAGTTAGAGAATAGTAAGAGAAGAGTTAGAGTAGAGTTAGAGTAGAGTTAGGGCAGAGTTAGAGTAGAGTTAGAGTAGAGTAAGAGAAAAGTTAGAGTAGAGTTAGAGTAGAGTAAGAGAAAAGTTAGAGTAGAGTTAGAGAAGAGTTAGAGTAGAGTAAGAGTAGAGTTAGAATAGAGTTAGAGTAAAGTTAGAGTAGAGTTAGAGTGGAGTTAGAGAAGAGTTAGAGTAGAGTTAGAGTAGAGTTAGAGTGGAGTTAGAGTAGAGTTAGAGTAGAGTTAGAGTAAAGTTAGAGTAGAGTTAGAGTAGAGTTAGAGTAGAGTTAGAGTAGAGTTAGAGTAGAGTAAGAGTAGAGTTAGAGTAGATTTAGAGTAGAGTTAGAGTAGAGTTAGAGTAGAGTTAGAGTAGAGTTAGAGTAGAGTTAGAGTAGAGTTAGAGTAGAGGTAGAGTAGAGTTAGAGTAGAGTTAGAGTAGAGTAAGAGTAGAGTTAGAGTAGAGTTAGAGTAGAGGTAGAGTAGAGTTAGAGTAGAGTTAGAGTAGAGTTAGAGTAGAGTTAGAGTAGAGTTAGAGTAGAGTTAGAGTAGAGTTAGAGTAGAGTTAGAGTAGAGTTAGAGTAGAGTTAGAGTAGAGTTAGAGTAGAGTTAGAGTAGAGTTAGAGTAGAGTTAGAGTAGAGTTAGAGTAGAGTTAGAGTAGAGTTAGAGTAGAGCTAGAGTAGAGTTAGAGTAGAGTAGAGTTAGAGTAGAGTTAGAGTAGAGTTAGAGTAGAGTTAGAGTAGAGTTAGAGTAGAGTTAGAGTAGAGTTAGAGTAGAGTTAGAGTAGAGTTAGAGTAGAGTTAGAGTAGAGTAAGAAGGTTTGGTATATTTTTAGATAAGGTTAAGAGCAGATTTAGAGAATAGTAATAGTTTTTAAAATTTAGTGAAGCAAAGTTTGGCAAAAGTAATTCGATTTTCTAAGACCCTAATGAAGGAATTTATTTTTTTTTTTTGATAAACCTTGCGAAACCTGAAGGAACTTAAACAAAAATCTTACTTGGTTACTGCAATAACACTTTTTTACAAAAGTTCCCTTTTTTTAAACAAAATAACTTAATAATCTATACTTTTTACTTGTTTAAATATTTTGTTATAAAAACACGTACATTATTTTAGCACGTTCTTGAGTTCACAAAACATTTTTTTTTAAATTTATTTTAATACTTTTATAACAAAACAAACGAACCCTATAATAATTTATGTTCTACAAGCAAACTCTAATCTTAGAATTTTTTTAAACAAAATTAATTTGGCTCTTATAAGTTAACATTTAACGGTCATTTATTGATTTAGTGCTAAATTTATTTAACAACATAAACAAAATAAAATTTTTAAAATAAATTAACGAATTAACTTAAACAAATACATATATAAAAAAAATAGAACGATTTTAAAAACAAAAACGATCAGTTCTGTTTTCTTTAAACAGATTTTTTTAAAAAATTTTATATTTAAAAAAAGACTCTCTGTCAAATATTGGAACCGTTGTATCTTCTGGAACATCTGTAATAAAAATAAATTGAAAAAATTTACATTGATGATATCCGTTAAAACTTATGTGTAACCGATTCTTTGATTTTGAATATTATCTTGCTTTTTATATGTTAAATGTAATTTTTTAATTTGTCAAAAATTGAGATTATAATTATTGTTATTATTGACTACTTTTTACTTTGTATTTTTATAATGTTGCCAGATTTTAATAAAAAACTCAATCGCTGAAGAAGTTGGAAAGAAAACCAACGAAACGTCGGATTTTATTGAGAATGAAATAAATAATCTTTTATTTACATTAAATTAATGACCTTGAAAGCCTGCATATAGGAAACTATATAAACTATTTAGAGTAATTTTTTTAATTTGGATTTTAAAGAAATTAAAAATTTTTGAATCCACGAATTCATCGGACGTAAGACTGTTTACACATTGGAAAATTAATGCAATTTTCATTTAATTACTTTGTATGAATTAAAAAAGGAAAATCGAAAAAAATATATAATTGGGAATGTTCTATAAATCGAAATGAAGTGGATTTAAAATCGTACTAATTTCGACAACGAGCCTGTAAAGAAAGTTCGTAGATATACATATTAATTTTTATATACTTTACACCTTAAGTAGCGTTTATCTTAACAAAAACATTTATTAAAAACTGATAAAACAACAGTAATTTTGTAAACAATTTAAATTAAAATTTCGTTCGATTTCAATTCCACTTCATTTCGATTTCTAGAACATGCCCGAATGTCTGAAAATCGTTAAAGCTTTTAGATGTAATGGGTTTTTTCTTTTTTTTTTTTTTTTTTTTTGCAAACACTTTTTCTAAATTTACTCCAATGGAAAAATGCAAAACCATGGCATTTTTCTGGTCACATAGATTTTTTTTTAATTTTTGAGACTAAAAGCGAATCAAGGCAACTTTGAATACCCTGTTTTGAAGTAAAGTTTTTTCCAGTGAGAGGGTGCTCTATTGATACAAACAAATGACGGTTAAAGTTCTGGACTATAAGGCAGCTTCGGTCACACTTCTCAACCATTTGGCTAATTAGTTAGATGACGTTACACGTTTTGTAATGTCGTACTGTCTAGATTTTTCATCACCAAAAATTATTCAATACAAAACCGACTTTTTTATTAAGGAGCATTTCGAACTAGCAAAATCACATGTATCATATTTTGGCATTAACTCGTTTAGTGACCAATTTTCTTGCTTTTGAGTGAATCTCGAAACTTTCAAACGTTTTAAATGGCTGAACTTCTTCTTAAGCTTGAAAACAATTTTCATCTAATAAGGCGTAGAATTTAGCACTTTTGAACTGCTTTCGGTGACCTGAGCGATCTTTGCCTTCCATGCCAAGTTGAATATATACATACTTCTCAAATGCACAGACCATTTGTCGCACACTAAAATCGACGGTATATATTCAGGATAAGCTGCGATGAGCAATCGATGTACGTCAACTACAAAATAAATTTTGATTGACGGTTGACTGAAAAAAATAAGCAGCCACATTATCAAGCAGGAAAAAGCTTGAGCAAAATTTTCACTTATGATCGATAGTGAGTACCCCACTTTATTATGGTCTACCATTTGCCACTGTGCGTGAGACCGGCTAAGCGACTTTATTTGCCACTGATATTCTGCGTTGGTATAATTGCTCGTTATTTTGTTACCTACTTGTATTTAAATTTTCAGAATTTAAATTAAATCAAAATCTTCCCAATTTTAAAATCTTTAACCCTGATAATACAATTTTTGTCTCAAAAAAAAAAAAAAAAAAAAAAAAAACATTAACATCAACATCAACTCTGCCTTTTTCGAATGTCTCAAAAAACCAATTAAAAAAAAAAAAAATAACAGTAATGAATAATTAACAAACCAAATCAAGACTTAAAATAATTTTCAATTTTCGTTTTTGTATTTTTTTAAATTCAAATTTAAAAAAAAAAAAATTCTCAAAGCGATTAAAAATTATATACTTATATGTTTGTAATTTTGTGTATAGAAAAATTTGAAAAACTGGTTCATTGCATAAATTAAGTCCGGTTCCAATTAGTATCAGCTTAAAATCTGTTTTAAAAAAAGTTTAAATAAAAAAAAACAAAAATCACACAAACTCTGATCGTAAAAATGATTTCAAGTTGGCTACAAAATCAACACGCAGACACCTAAAAACAATCAAATTCATATAAAAATTTATTTTAGAAGAAACAAAATTTTTTAAACAAAAATAATTTTATTAAACGAAAATTTAACAAATTTTGCGATAAAACAAACAGTAACCTTTAAATTAACACTTGAACGTAAATTAAATTAAAATGTTTCCAATGATCATTGTATGGGTACACGGGGGTAAAATATATTTTTATGGGTGGTAAAATATGATTGGGTGGACTTACCGATGTTTGTATGATGGTGTTGATATTCCGCTGCTTACTGTTGGTGGTCAAGGGTCATGGTCTTGTTGCGGCCGTCTTGACTTTCACGTGAAGATGATTTCCGATACACTACGTCTGTCTGATGAAATCGTTCTGGGCTTGGATATGTCCCACAGCCAACCACAAATAAATGTACGCTATTCTCACTCTTACTTTTTAGCCGCCAGACCTGGAAATGGTTGGTGGTCTAATCAAGACAACGAAACAAGGAACCGCACGTTTTTCCCACTTTAGGCCAACAAAAACCAAATGATTTTCCGATTCTTATTTTATGGGGGAAAAAAAACACTTGATTCTTCAATGTATAATTCATACGAAACACTTTTTTATTTTATTCAATATATGATTGATAATACACTTTAAATTTAGATATTACTTAAGACACGTTTAATTTGTTTAAACAATTACAATCTGTTCTATACGCAGTCGCTACTTAGAATGTAAAAGGAATAATAATAAATCACTCAACAGCCTGTTGATGTTAAGAAGGAAAAAAACGACGAGTCAACGTACTCGCTAGTAAACCATGTAGGGTTTTCATGCCTAAGCATCCCGCAAACCATGTAGGGTTTCCGTGCATAAACATCCCGCCCCCCTTGTTATATCTAAGATAACAACGAGGCTAGGTTTGTCAGGCCTTAAATTCTTAACAACAGGCAAGCAGTTGAGTTCTAATGCAAAGATGCAAATAATTCATATGAGTATAATTCAATAGGAATATTAATGAGATAAATATGAATAAAGATTTTAATATAATTCAGGATAAGTACAAGTATAATTTCAGTAATTAGGATGCATAAAGTTGTATAAATGTTTTGGATGATAAAATTTCTGCCAATTGACGCCAGTTGTATTCCGCTTCGTATAATTCGTGGGTAGATGTCTGCTCCGAGGATAAAGTTGATGATTGATGATAAACTTGCACGTTCGGGGGGTAAAAAGGCCATGAACTGTTGACCAAGTTGGTGTTTATGTCCCACGCGTGTTACGCATTGAGATAAAATTGTTTGTATCAACATTTTGAGTTTAGGGACGTAGTAACGTAGTCTCGTCCGGCGATGCAAAAGCGCATTTTGACAGTGCAGGGTGTGTTTGTGTAGATACATGAGAAACAGTCTGGTGAAGCGCGCATGGTAAGGCAGTAAAATGGGGTAACGTTCATCATAGCGCAAGGTAGGGAAGTCTGCCAACCGACCATTCATTCTCATCATTCCGTTAGAATCGAGAAAGGGGTTAAAAGTTAAAAAACGAGCTTTTTCGGGACAGTTGTTTTCTTTCAGATGACTGTGAGTATTCTCTGCTAGAGTGCGATTTTTGGCAGGCGACTATTAGACGATTTTTGACGAAAGCTATTTCCTTGGCCGGCAGCTCTTCTCGACTGACCTCTTCTGCTGTCAACTTAGCTCTCGTGCGGTGGTAAAACCGGAAAATATAAAGTATGACTCTAAACGCTCGAGGTAGGTCTGAAAAGTTCCCAAGAATATCGTCCTGCTTTATTACAGTTGTATGTGCACGGATTATTCTAATGACTTCTTCCGTGTCAAAATCCTTTACTCGTGATGGCCGATCTAAAGGGGGTAAATTTGACTGCAGAACTGGGCCAGGATGAAGCAGATCATTAAGGTTTACGCCATTGGATAAAGGGCTAGAGGTATTGAATACCACGCGCAATTTTGTTGTGGTGCTGTCAGGTTTTAACACAGCATGGTGGGGCAGATAGTATGTGCCGCTGTCACCATTTATGGGGGTTACTTTGGTCACTTGACCCAGAGTAGAGTACTCTGTGATTACCTGATCGTAATTAGTTTTAAGTTGGGGTTTTTTGATTAATCTCGCATCGTTTCGTAGAAACTGGGAGAAATCAATTTTTCGAGAGGGGCCAATATTTAATTTTTCGGGGTAATCTTTCTTAAAAGTGATTGAAACAACGTATCGACCTTCTTTATTTCGGAAAGTAGTGGATGTGTACAAATTTTCGTAGTATGTGTCCTCCGGGGAGGACGTTTTCCTCCTCGGGATGTACTCGATCTCCCAAAACCGCTGAAGTTGATTGTTCAATTCTATGGCGCTAAAAAATGATAATACCGCCTTTCTGCACGGGTGTGCGGGTACCTTTCCCGTAATTATCCACCCGAAAACTGTATTTTGGGCAAGCAAAGATTGTTGTGTGTCTCGTTGTAGACCGTCCAAAATAATTTTTGGGTAAACATCTGCACCCAACAGTAAATCTATCTCACGACAGCTATGACGATAAGTATCAGCCAATCGCAAATTGGAGAACTCGCTATCTCTTATTGCCGACGAGGGATAATAGGGAAGGTGGCCGGTAAGTCTGTTAATGATTAAGGCATCCGAAAAGACTTCAAACGATTTGTCAGCCGGGGATTCAATTTTGACGTGACAGCTTTGGGTTGAGGTTGAAGTGACGGAGTCACTTAACCCGTGGACTTGGGCTGCTGATGGCCGAGTATAAATACCATGATTCCCTTGCAATTTTCTTGAAGGGAATGTCGCCTCCGAGGCAGAGTCGATTAGGGCACGAACAGTACATTTAAGGTCGTTATTGTAGACGTCAACTAACGCTGTACAGAGTACTACAGATTGTGTGGTGGATTCAAGGTCAGTAGAAAAAGATTGCAGCGTTCTATCTGCTGCTTGTGACGAAGTAGAAGTGGGCACATCTAAAACGGGAAGGGGGTTATTAGTTTGATGAACTTGGATATTTTTTACGGTATTGTTATTAACTGGGGTTTTCCTCCCGTCTACGCGATGAAGCAGCGAATGATGTTTTCCCCTACACACCTTGCAGGTGTATCTGCTTCGGCAGGTCTTAGCTCCGTGAGATGTTCCCAGGCAGTTAGTGCATTTAGTTTGTTTTTTCACCGTGGCGTATCTGTCTTCAACTGACATGGCCAGAAATACGGCGCAACATCTGAGCGGGTGAAATTTAGGACACAGCGGGCACTTACCCTTATTATCTGGGGCAATATTCGTCTGGTAGCTTTCCACCTTGGGGGATGCAGTTCTGGCATTGGCTTGAAGAGCCCTAAGGAGTTCGTGAATCTTTGCAATCACGGCTGTGTGACTGCCAAAAGTGGAGTGAAAACGTCCTTTTAAGATTTTTAAATCGATCTCCTCTTTCATAGTTTCATAACTATCCATCGCAGCTTCATAGCAGGACTTGAAATTTGACCAAAGACGATCGATGTGCTTTTCGTCAACCTCGAGGGTGTATCGCGTGTGCGATTCTACCTTTAGACCGTCAAAATAGTTTTTGAATTCGACCACACGGTCAGAATAACGAATGACATTTTTTACCAATGCCATTTTTTCAGGTGATTGGGTTTAGACGATTTTGAAAAATTTCAGAAATTTTATTTGAGAAAATTTAGAGAAGTTTTCGATGGTGCCTCGTAGAAGCGACCAGTTAAGTATTGAACAAAATTCAAGCGGAATTAATAGCGGTGCTTCGTGAAAGCGACCCGTGTGTATTAATCTAATATTCGTACTTGAGGTAATTTCTAATGGTGCTTCGTAAAAGCAACCAATAAGTATAATTGGAAAAAAAAATATTTAAAGAAATTTTCAAAGGTGCTTCGTAAAAGCGACCGAAGAAAATTATTGGAGAAAATTTAAAGAAATTTTCGGAGGTGCTTTGTAAAAGCGACCTAATAAAAATTATTGGAGAAAATTTAAAGAAATTTTCAAAGGTGCTTTGTAAAAGCGACCTAATAAAATTACTGGAGAAAATTTAAAAGAAATTTTCAATGGTGCTTTGTAAAAGCGACCTAATAAAATTATTGGAAAAAAAATTTAAAGAAATTTTCAAAGGTGCTTCGTAAAAGCGACCGAAGAAAATTACTGGAGAAAATTTAAAGAAATTTTCAAAGGTGCTTTGTAAAAGCGACCTAATTAAATTGTTGGCAAAAATTTTAAGAAATTTTTAATGTTTAACTTATCGTTGAAAAGTTTAACGAAATTTTCAAAGGTGCTTCGTAAAAGCGACCGATGAAAATTATTGACAAAAATTTAAAGAAACTTTAATGATTAATTTTTTATAAATTTATTATTAAAAAAAAATGTTTTAAGAAATTTTCAGATGAGCTTCGTAAAAGCGGCCGATGAAAATTTGTTGATAAAGTTTAAAGAAACTTTAATGATTAATTTTTAATTAATTTATTATTAAAAAAGTTTAAAGAAATTTTCAGAGGTGCTTCGTAAAAGCGACAAAAGAAAATTGTTTGCAAAAATCTAAATGAAATTTTCAAAGGTGCTTCGTAAAAGCGACCGATGAAAATAGTTGCATAAAATTTAGAATTTTAAATGGTTAATTTATAACATGTGTATATACGGGTTATAATAATTCGCAACAAATGGGTTATCATGTGTCATAGGGTTTATGATGCTTTACCTTTTGTTTTATACGTTCATTTTATTTTTATAATGTAGGTATTTATTTCAATAATAAATATTAAGAAATAATATAATAGTAATCGCATTAAATCTCCAATGATTTTTCGAGCTGCCCTCGTGTCCAGCTGTGAATATATAAGTTCCTATGTACAATTCAGTTTGTCCCAGTGACCTAGTTATTTTTCATTTACTTATTAGACACCGTACATACATACATTTACTCTTTGTCTGGTTCTTTGATATTTTGTTCTCTCACCAAATATCAAAAACCAACGAGTTGATCGACTGCGTAAAATTATGAAATGATATGATATAAAAAATAAACGAACTGCAAAGGGAGATGTAATGCAGTTGACGATTAACAACAACTAAAAGAGATGCGTACTGATTAACCTTGAATGTTAAATAGCAAGTGCAACTCACTTTTTTTACTTATTTTTCGGTCTTTTCTTTTGTGTGTTTTTTTTGTTCATCAACTTGAGGTGTTGATGCTTATGAAGTTGTCAATGTTCAAAAACTGCGGGGGAAACGTATGATGCAATTGCCCGTAGATTTTGTTGTTATTTTTGTACGGTACAAACTTGTTTTAATATTTTGCAATTAGACCGACTGTTGCTACTTCTTATGAGTAGGTATGTTTGTTTGTACTTTGATGTATGTATGTATGTATATAATTTTTGGTGGTGGTTTTTTGCTTTATGTAAATAAAGGCAAATTGTACATGAGTACGTATGTAGTTATTTTCATATTATTTTTGGCGTATGCAAGTAAATGCAAGATTTTTTTTGTATTTTTGTGTGACCGTTAGGTTTATCGTATGATTTTGGGAAACAACCTGACACATGATAGGTAGTCACGAGGGGGGAAATGATGATTTGGGAAAAAGTTGACACATGATATTTAGGTAGTCACGAGGGGGGAACAAATTATTTGGTTGATTTTTTATATTATTTTGTGGAAACCGCGAGAACACGATAGGTACATATGCACATACATATGTAAGTATGTATAAATTAAATTTAGCACGTTATGCCACGAGGGGGGTAATGTGTATTATACGTATATTTATGGAGGTAAGTATCCACGTATTGATTTGGACCGGGTATTGCGAGGGTTGTAATATTTATTATAGGGGGTTTTCCGGGTTATAGATGACCCGGATCCGGCTCGAAGGACCAAAATGTATGGGTACACGGGGGTAAAATATATTTTTATGGGTGGTAAAATATGATTGGGTGGACTTACCGATGTTTGTATGATGGTGTTGATATTCCGCTGCTTACTGTTGGTGGTCAAGGGTCATGGTCTTGTTGCGGCCGTCTTGACTTTCACGTGAAGATGATTTCCGATACACTACGTCTGTCTGATGAAATCGTTCTGGGCTTGGATATGTCCCACAGCCAACCACAAATAAATGTACGCTATTCTCACTCTTACTTTTTAGCCGCCAGACCTGGAAATGGTTGGTGGTCTAATCAAGACAACGAAACAAGGAACCGCACGTTTTTCCCACTTTAGGCCAACAAAAACCAAATGATTTTCCGATTCTTATTTTATGGGGGAAAAAAAACACTTGATTCTTCAATGTATAATTCATACGAAACACTTTTTTATTTTATTCAATATATGATTGATAATACACTTTAAATTTAGATATTACTTAAGACACGTTTAATTTGTTTAAACAATTACAATCTGTTCTATACGCAGTCGCTACTTAGAATGTAAAAGGAATAATAATAAATCACTCAACAGCCTGTTGATGTTAAGAAGGAAAAAAACGACGAGTCAACGTACTCGCTAGTAAACCATGTAGGGTTTTCATGCCTAAGCATCCCGCAAACCATGTAGGGTTTCCGTGCATAAACAATCATGAAAGTTCACTAAGTGAGAGAGAGACGAGCATTTCATACACTCGTGCATATTTATTTTTTTTATGATGATCACCAAGATTTTTTACGTTGATATTGAAATAATGATTAAAAAGACGATTAAAACACGAAATATTATTGCAATTTTATTATTAAGTAAACAAAAATTGTGAAATTCTTCTTATTCATTTGATTTGGGCTTGGAGAAGCACTTAGAAAGAAAAAGTTGCAAATTTCAAGTTATTTGGAGACGTTTAGCTTAAAGCCAGAATAAACTCGATATGTAATTACATACATATACATGTAAATTTAAAGAAATAACGAAATCTTTTTAGCGTTTATCCTAAGATTTTGTTATTTTACTTAAGAATAAATAAATAAAAAATTTTAAAACAATCACCAGAAATAGGAAGATTTTATTTTTTAAATAATTTAACAAGATTATCAGGAATTCTTTATCCAATTTTTTTTTTTTTTTTTACTTTGGTAACAAATTGACCTTTTAACAAGTAAGGGTGCTTTATTTGCTGCGCTTAATCTTTAGTACCCTTCACCGATCGTAATGCATCGTCTTAGACCATTCACTAACTATCACACCAAATCAAACAGAATTGAAAAAATTAAAAACTAAATATGTTGATTGCATTTTCGTTTTAAACACATTTATCTATTTAAGCGACAAATCACATTTACAAAAAAAAAAAAAAAAAAGAAAAAAAATAACAACTAAGTTATGAGCAGGTTTTTTGCTCATAACTTAGCAATATATAAACCGATCTTGCTGAATTTAAATAGCAAAATTTAACAAAGCATGCGTGACAGAAATGTATAACAACCTGTGCCCATGTTCTGAAACTCTCGCGTCGAGAAACTTTTCGATTGAAATGTGTGAAATGAAACAAAAATGCCATTTATTGAAACAAACAGCTGTTTTTCTCACTAAACTGTGTCTGTTACTTTTTTGGAGGGTAACAGCTGTCACGTTAGGAAACTACTCGCCAATTTACAGAAAAAGTGTTTCTGTAACATTTTTGTGAGAAAAGTTTCCGCTTTGAACAGTCAAATAAACTAACAAAAAAATGGGGCGGGAAACAATTTATACACAAAAAAACGAATTAAAATGCAAAAGCATACAGTAATCATAATAATATTTTGTTCTTGACACATTTTTCCATTGTTTAATTATTTTGCTTTTAACATTTTTATAAAATATACGAATTTTTTCAAAGCTCATTTGCAAACAACAAACATTAAATTAAAGTCGCACTTTACATTATTTGGTATAGCCGACGGTTGTATTTTTGCTGCCGTCATTGAAAATGTTTCAATATTAGTAAATTTTGATCGCCGTCAACGATAAGTGTGACTGGCATGCTCAACGTTTGCAATGTCACACCGGCTTCGAGTGTAATATTATGACTAGGGATGAGATTTTCATGAGATTTTTTCTAATTTAAATCCCACATTTGATTCCAGATCAAAAATAGTTGAAATTTGTTTTATTTTTTGAAATCCTTAATTCTTTTGCAAGACATTTGGATTGTGTTTTTAATTGGTCGGGCAACTCTTCCTTCCACATTGTTAATTTTACTTTCTGCATATCAGTTTATTTGACTAGAGTTGTCTTAAGTGAACAATATTCCTCAAATTTAGTTATTGTTACACGAATATATCCGTAGTTGGAAAATACAAATGCTAATTGACTTTTAATGTTATTTAAATTTAATATTTCGTTTACCTTTTTAATTGCAGTAGCCCCGTAGCAATAAGTTCTTCAATAACATTTTTAAATTGTTCAAAATTTTTTGAATAGTATTCTACAGCATCTAGCCAGATTAATACTGACTGCGGTGGTAAGGGTACCAGGGGTACATTTCATTAAAAAAATGCAACTCGTAAAGGAGTTTTTAAAAATATATTTTTTACATATGAAACCAATAAATCAGTACTATCGAATTGGCTTCTAATTTCCTCTACACCTAAGTACCACCCATATACCAAGCAAGTAACATCTGAACCGTTTTGAATTAAATGTTTTAAGCTCATTGGCAGCCTTAAATATGTAAGGTGCTGCATCGGTTAAAAATAGATGAATTTTCTGTCTAAATTTTGAAAATCTTTCCCCGAAAAAATTTATTTATTGATCTTAAAATTTTTTTTTGAAATATTTTTTTGTGTATTTGGAAATTTTTTGTAGAAATTTATTTTATAGTATGGAAATTTAGAAAATATGTCACTCAAAAATTTTAAAATATGCAAAAATATGCATTTAAAACCAAAATATGCAAAAATATGCATTTTCACAAAAATATGCAAGAATTTGCAAAAACAAATCGATGCCATTTTAACGCAAATTTAATGATTCGGAAAGATAATTGGTCGACATCGATGTTAGACTATCGACAAAAAACATGAATTTGCATGGAAATCGCAACCCTTATTATGACATTTATAACGTAACGATGTAATCTCTTTTGATAATTTTCGACATGAGTTACAGACACAGTTTTTTCTCACTTTTCGAGAAACGATGGAATATTTTGTTTTACATCTTTTCGATGCGAAAAGTTCTCATTAAAGTTACAGAACATGGGTACTGGTTCCCATAAGTTTTTCATTTGAACAGGCAGATGGACAGACGGTCTGATGGACATTGTTCAAACGATCATAATGACCCAGAATATATTTATATACTTTCTAAAGTCTAAGGTCAATATTGTAGAAAATACGAACATAATGACAAACTTATATGTGCCCCTACCACCTGTTGGGAAGGGTATAAAAAAAAAACAAGTTGATTTAACGATGTCCGTTGACCGTCTTTCCATCTGTCGTTTGAAATGGAAAACTCGAGAAATTATGGGAACCAGGTTGTTATACATTTCTGTCACAGTTCGGTTATATCAGTCCACAAATGGCTGAGATATGATAAAAACAACGACTGCCGTTTTTACCCATAAATCTCAATATTCCCGTGCCTTTTATAATGTCCTTAAAGCCGATGAACTTTTTTTGCACTTTCACCTTAAGTAAACTCAGTTAAGTACTAACTACATTCTTCTTCCCAAAATAATGGTTTCGGCACAATAGCGCCCACACCATATGAAGGAGTACTTACATTCGCTCAATCATTAGAGGTTTGGAGGCTATCATAATATGGATGGGCTTTTGATGGAGGACTAGTTTTATCATAATATATGGTTGCCATCAATAATATTATTATTCAATTAGCCATGTTTGTAGGGGATAATTTGTGCAGACCATGTGTCTCATTATGTCCCCTTGAAAGTCACCAAGGCGGGACAGCAGCAGAGCAGATGCTCTGACGTTTCGTCCACAAACCTCACAAAATCTTCATATCCTAGTACATACAATAGCCATTATGAACTGGTGGTATCTAAAACCACAGTGCCCCGTAAATAGGCCAACAAGCAGTCCAATTTCCGCCTTCTCAAAAAAATTTGTTACCTGCCTTGTTACTGGACAACGTCACAAATCTCTTGGAATGTCTTAATCCATGTGTGAAGGAATTCACTTTCGGACCATTTTGTGACCGACAGTGACTCCGAAGAAATGCTCAGGGCAAGTGAATGTACGGCGTGCGCCCCTGTTGGCTAAGCAGTTAGCCCGTTTGTGCCTGCATGGCCGGGCACCTAACACAAATTTAAGTAGTAAATTAACCATAATAAATTTTCGTTTAAAATAGTTTAGATGGAGATGACTATATTGAAAAAGGTTTTTTCTCTGGTGGCTGAAAAGTTACGTTTATGAGCCGCTAGTCTATTTTAATCATATTTACTTTTTCTTTTTGGTAGGTTTTTTTAATAAAAATTAAAATTATTTAAACAAATTATGTAAAGTTTCATAAATCTAAGACTTGATTCTGCATAAAACTTTAGTGAGTTGGAACTTTAAGGATTTTGTTATGCAAATGCAATGTTTGTTAACTTAAAAATAATAATTTTTTTTCCTTCTTTCTTTGCAGAATAACTTTTCCAACTCTCAATGGTAAGTCATACAAAATTAGTTAAAGTGGACTTTAACTTTCAAAAAAAGTACTTCTTCTCAAAAAGTTCGTTTTAGAGAAAATTATTCTCTCCGAGTAAAGTTTGATGTCTAAGATAGGGTTTTTGAAGAAGAAAAAAAAATATGCTCAGTTCCTATTAAAACCTTGCATTTTTTAAAAAAGTACTTTCCGTTAACGAAACACATTACAGAAAAAGTACTTAAAACAAGTAAAAGTGCTATATTATAAAATATTTCATATAAAAATATTTCATGAATGTGTTTTATATGGGCTCTGTAAATGATAAACCAATCTTTATGAAAATTGACTTCACTGTATTTTAATTCGTTGAAGTTTTTGGCGTTTTAAAGTCTTTTCCACAGTGCAATTTACATAGGGCCAATGGTAAATTGCAGACTGAAACTAACCCTACAAGAAAAGAATGAGCGAGTTGTCACTTTTTCACGTTGGTGTTAAGAAAATGATATAATGAAATGACCGAAATCAAGTTTTCTGTCATTTCTTTCTATCATTTTCTTAACACCAACGTGAAAAAAGTGACTACTCGCTCATTCACTTCTTGTAGGGTAAATTAATACAATTTCACGGCAAAAACGTTATTCGTTAGGGTCTTAGGCATACTGAAGTGTTTTTCGAAAATGGACTTTATATGGAGCATAGTCATATAAAAAGAATTTGGTCAAAATTAAATGAGAAGCCGGAGATTCCGTCTAGTCAATTTATGCTAGTTTTTGTGTCAAAAATATTGTGGTCGAAGGGATATTGTGTCATATTTGGGTTCTCTTTACTGACTGAGCTGAGTATTCAAGAGTTCAATCCCAAACGACTTAGGAGAACTACGCTCACTGACAACTGACGGACAGACAAAGAGACAGATGGGCATAGCTAAATCAACTTGGAGTTATTCAATGAGTCTGAAAAGATAAAACCATTAGTATCCCCCTAAAAAACTTTTCAAGAAAACGTGCCTTTTAACAGTTAGTAATTATAGCAAAATTTGTGCCTTTTTTATCTCAAAGGGTTTTTTTACAAAATGCCTTCAGAAACAGTACTTTTGAAAAAAAACCAGTGCAAAAATAGCTTTTTGCAAAAAATTGCTTTTTCAAAAAAGAATATGATGTAGGAGCCGATTAAGCGGTTGAAGCCTATTTTGAAATTTGAATTTTCTTAACTTCTCTTAACCATTTAAGATGTATTTTAGAAAAATTCGCTTTATTATTTTCTCTCAAACCATCTAAAATTACTAGTTTCTTAAGATAAGCCCCATATGAAAATTACTCGAGTGGCGTTGGATCACTTGTCCGATAGTATTTAAACATTTTTTTCTCACATTTTTAATATATTATTATTGGACAATTAAGAATAGTAAGAAAAAACCCAATTTTTTTAACAAATATGTAGTACCTTTTTACCTTAAAGGTCCTTTAATAAAAAAAGTACCTAAGTACTTTGAAAAGATTTTTTTTTTTTAGAAAATACAAACCTTTTATAAAAAACAGTAACTTTTTGATAAAATATAAAACTTTGTTATATAAAATGAACAAAAGTACTTTTTTACGAAAAACCATTTTAAATAAAAAATCGCCTTTTTATTATTCTCTAAAGTTAAATTAAAAGAAAAAAATGAAAAAAATGAACAAAAGTACTTTTTCACGAAAAACCATTTTAAATAAAAAATCGCCTTTTTATTATTCTCTAAAGTTAAATTAAAAGAAAATTTTCAAAATTCCCTTAAAATACCATTATATTCTATAAGTTTCCTTTAATTTAAATTTTTGCTCATTAAGTAAATTACAAATTCTAATTTCATCTTTAAATTTGACCTTTTAGTTTTCCCCTCTTAAGCAAAGTTACTTTTGTTCTTTGTCATTCTAGACAACTTCTTGTTAAGTGGCTTTGAAGTACTTTTTCGCAATGCATTTGTTGCTGCAATACATTTGACATTTTCATAGTTATTTTAATTATCAGCTAAAATAACCAAGTTGTTCTGAGCTGGCAGTTGCCAGTTGTTGTAGTCTTGTTTTATATTTAAATATTTGTTTAATTGTTTAAGGTTTTTTAATAGCTTAGATACGAGGGTTGATAGGAAAGAAAAAAAAATAATTGATTTTCATTTCGAAATCCACTTCTCTTAGTACATCAAAAGGCTGGTTGGAAGTTAGCTAGTCTATTATTAAAAGTGGGGTCGCAGGTTCGATTCCCGCAAGAGACTTTGATTAAGTTCGCTTTAAATTGCTATGTTACTATTGCTAGGTAAATTGAGTTAAATATGATTTTAAACATATAAAATATAAATTACTTTTCTAAGCCACCCTCGCATGTTCCACTTTAACATTTATAAGAAATATATGTATGTATTTGTTTGTAAATTCTATAATTGCATTTAAATTAACGCCATCGATAACGGTTTCGCATTTTTGGTTTTAGCTTTGAACACACTTAAAATGAAAGAGACAAAAAAAAACTGGAGAATAGGTACTTAAAGAAAAAAAATCGAATTTGCATTTTTAAATAATTATTTAGATATTGTTATTTGCATGCAATTAAACTTAACAAAATAGAAAACAATTTTAACAAAATAAAAACTTGTTAAGACTTTAAGTGGAGAATTTTACTGTCAAGACTCGTACAAGTTTTTAGTTAGAAAGAACAGCAGAATTTCCGGGGAGTTACATTGTTTTTTTTTTTTTATTTGCACTCATAATCATACACTCTCGGAAACACAAACACCATGAAATGTTTGTGGGTTAAAAGTGAATGTTGTACAGTTTCAAGTGAATAGATATTTTTTTTAGATATTTTAGTGTTTGTTGGCTTTAAAAATGCATTTCGTTTTTTAAATGACAATATTAAGATGTAAAATTATTATAATTATTTGCCATATTTTTTGTTTTGTTTTATATAAATTTAATATTTTTTTTTTTCATAAATATAATAGGTATGATCTGAAAAACTGAAGGTCTTGAAAAAGCTTAAGCTTAAGTTAGTAGTAAAAACGATAGAAAAATAAAGAAAGGGAAATGCAATAATAATTTTTTCTGGTTGGTCAGCTAAAGAGAAAGAAGGGAATGAAAGAATACTCAGAGTTCTGATATAAAGCCCTTGAAATAAATTTATGTTTTTTGTTAAGACTGGATTTTGATATTGACTGTTTTGCTTAGAGGAAAAAGGGGTGACTTAAAATTTAAATTTCATGCAGTTATGGATTCCAAAGGGGTCCTTGTATAATGTGGGAACCCTTTAGATTGCTTTAGAATATAATTAGAACAAATAAATTGCCCCATTATGCAATTTTAGAATTTGTAACAAAACTGAATTACTTTTTTAAACATTTTTAATAGATCGTTCTTTAAAATGTCGATATCAAGAATGTTTTCTTTTGTAGCTATAGAATTACAGTTTTCCAATACCATTTTTTATCGAAGTATAATAAAATATTTGTCAAGTGTCAACCAAAATGTTTTCAATATTTTTCTTTAAATTCAAATAAAAAGATATCAATTAACAACAAATTTCGATTCACAAAGTAAAAGTACCATTTGGTTTAAAGATTGAGACTACACAGTGCAACACGAAAAAATATAACCATATACGGACACCACTACGTGATAAAAGACCAAAAAAAAAAGACCCGTGTCTTCCAGTTTTGCCCAAAGTCATGCACTTTTTTTAAGGGCTCCCCAAGGTGTCATTTTTGCAAAAAAGCAATGATTTTCTCAGGCTCATATCTTTCAAACCATCCGGAATTCTCTCTGAGGCAAAGTTGTACATATAAAATTAAAAAAAACTTCATCTTAAAGATCAAAATCGCAAAAAACTTAAAAAAATTCGATTTTTTCCTTCTTCAGGTCCACAGGTAGCAAACCATTCAAAGTTCAAGAAAACAATCAACTACACGCACCAACCGCAGCAGCACAGGCAAAGCAGTAAGCACAGCACACGCATCAAGGGACGCAGCACACAATATAAAAGCCACACGACGCTCACATCGAGGCATTACTCAGCGCGACGTCAACAAGAGCTCAACGGTGAAAGTTATAGAGAAAGTGCTACAGCCATAATTCGAACACAACATTTCTGACAATTTCAATATGCAGTGTGAAAAAATTGATTTATTTTGCTACGTTTGCGGTCATCAAATCAGAAAAAATAGTTTTACAAGATTTAAAAAGGAAAAGAATCTTTTAACCAGTGAATTAAAAAGAGCATATATGTTGTTTTTCGACGAAGAAGACTTGACCGGTGAAAATTACACACCTAATACAGTGTGTCGCCAATGTTATAACAATCTCATGGCATGGTTGAGTGGAGGCAAATATAGTATGAAGTATTGTAAGCCGGTAAACTGGCTTAATCGCCCAGGTGATCATGATGCAAAAAGTTGCTATGCATGCGTAAATTACACATGTCGTCTAAATCGATATGCTTTGAAAAACAAAATTTATAAAGCAACTGTAACAGCCAGACTACCAGTGCTTGCACCTGAAAATTTTGTATCACCAAGGCCGCCAACTCCAGACAGTGAAGAATAAAAAAATTATCAATAAATTTTAATTCATTTCATGTTGTAAAATTCGTTTTTTCATAAATATAAATATAATTTAATAAAAACTAAATTTGACGAACTTAAGCCTGATTAAAATAAAAAAAATTGGATCAAAAGCCAAAATATTTAAGAATTTTATTCCAATCGGCCATTAGAAACACTTTTCAAAAAATAAAAAGGTAAAATTTCTGTAAAATAGAATATCATATGGAATATTTAAAAATAACAACAAAGGTAAAAACGATAAATAGAGTCCCAAAGATCAAAAGAAGTAAAGTAATTTTAATATTTCAAAAAATAGAGTTTACTTTGTGTCGAGTTTTAATCGTAACTCCAACATTAATATGCAAAAAATGTTTCTCTAATTCCACTTATTTTGGGGTTAGATGTTGACTGACGAAATTTTTGATGTTACTCAAGTTCGACATTGTACACCCCGCTTCAAGCCCTAAAAGTGGTTTAGGACGACATATATGTATTTAGCAGTGTGCTTGCCAAATTTCCCAATGCAAAAATTTGCTTCTGTAAATTTGCAGTGTAAAAATTTCCAATAAGATAGAGTTCTATTTTAAGCTGACAAACCATCTGACATTAGCTGTTTGGCAAGTCATTTATTAGTGGCGGCAAACATACATTTAAAACTTTTTTATGCATTTATGGCTGATAGGTAGTCTTGCATTTTTTTTTTTATTTATTTATTAAATTGTGTAATAAAAAAGCCTTCAATGGCCAAATATATGTACATTTATTACAAGAGATATTTAAAAGTTGTTTACTATTTCATAGTAACCCAATTAATTCATCTTATAATTAAGTATGTATATCCTTATAACTAAACTAATTAATTTTTGTGAATTTTTATCTTGGGTTTACTCTTCTCCTTTTTTTTTATTTTATAAATAAATATACATAAATACACCTACAGCCAGGGCTGCCAGATAAATTTGTGAGGAAATCGTCATTTTCCTGAGAAAAAATAAAAAAATCGTCTTTATAGTTTTGAAAAATCGTCAAAAAATTCAGACAATTTCTTTGAGTTTTGCAAAAAAAAAAATAAATAAAAAACGGACACAAGCCAAACTTTGAAAAAGTGAGAATTTTAGATAAAGAGAAAAGGGAAAATAAAAGATACACGTTGGAGAGCTTAAGAATACAACAAAAATCGACAAGTGCAATAAACACAAAAGAAGACATAGACAATACAAATGCAAACTACACCATTGCAATACTTTAGTAACAACTGTGATCAAAAAAGGACAAATTTTCTGTGATAATTTTTATATTAACATACATCAATTTTAATATTTTAAGTTTGGTGTTGTGCTGTCCACCTTTACAAAATACTGTGATATCATTTATAAATGATGTAAACTGACGAAAAAGATTATTGTAAGTTAATTTGTCAAAAATTAAGATTATAATTATTGTTATTATTGACTACTTTTTACTTTGTATTTTTAAAATGTTGCCAGATTTTAATAAAAACTCAATTTCTGAAGAAGTTGGAAAGAATACCAACTAATGGTCGGATTTTATTGAGAATGAAATAAATAATCTTTTATTTACATTAAATTAATGACCTTGAAAGCCTGCATATAGGAAACTATATAAACTATTTAGAGTAATCAAAAAAGGTCGATCAACACTTATAATTAAAAAAACATTCAAACAAAAACATAATTACTTCATATCCACTGCAGCTAGCATTTTCAATCGTGTAAGAGTTACTGGGAGTCTCATGAAGAGCGTTTTCGATCGTCGATGACCGCATTTTTTAATCGAAGAAGATTTCTCACACGGGAAAAACTTTAAAACGAGTGAGATTCCTCCATAGCACAGCGAAAGACGCTTCTTCAATTGTTGTGGGAATCGTTTAAGACGTGGGTTAAGATAATCTAACGAGACTTTCATGTCAAGAATCGTATGAGACTCATGTAGATATTCTCTTACAACTCGTGAAATGCTCGCCGTATAATTGTTGAAAATATGATTTATACAGGGAGTCGTAAAAGGTTCATTCGATGATGGTTTGACGAAAGATAAACAAAGTGTAACGTTGTTGTTTTCGTACTCTGAAAATAATCCAAGATTTTCTTAAGACTTGCATATTACAGCCGTACCTAAAAAAAATCGGCACGCGTTTCATAGTTTTTGAATTGAGCGGCCTGTACGTTTTGAAATGAGAAAAACCGATTTTGACAGCTCGTTTAAAAGTGAAGTTTGCCGCTATTGTTAATTAATTATGGCAATTAAGCTATTTTTTGGTCAATCTTGCGTTTTTATCTCTATATTTATTTAGAATTTTTTGTGGGTTTAATTTAACAAGAAAGATATCACTACTGTTCGTGACACAACGTCGGCGCTCTTGCCTTTGTATGGCATATCAGCGTAACAGCTAAGCGAAAAAAAACGTTCCGCCTCCCGCTCTTGTTAAGGTAGGGCTTTTAAACATTCCAAGATTAAGAAACGAAATTGTCAGAAAATGTAATATTTTATTCAGACTTTGGAGACTGAAAAAATCGTCGCTTTTTTTAAAAAAATCAGCAAATCGGCACTTTGCTAATTTCGAAACAAAAAATCGTCAAAATGACGATAAATTGTCAAATCTGGCAGCCCTGCCTACAGCCAACTTCAAATTTAAAAGTGTAAGAATAACAAAACAAAACAGAATTGCAGAGTAAACGAAACTGATTCCCCTTTCCAAATCTTCTCATCCCTCTCGCAAATAAACTCAAAAATTGCAAGTCTGGACGATGACTTTGTTTTTGCAACTAGTATCTGCTATTTCCTTCTACTATTTACATGCAAGATTTTCGTGTCATGTTTGTTTACATTATGGAATTATTTATATAAAAACAACAAAACATACATTTTGATTTTATTATTTAGATTTTCGTTTGATAGTTCATTCATTCGTTCGGCAAACGTATACGTGAGTGTGTGTGTATCATTTGGTTTTTTTTTTGGTATTGCTTTTGCTATTATTATTGCAAGCTTTTGTTTTTATGCTATTGTTGCTATTGTGGTCAGGGCTGCCAGGTACTTTTTTTCGTCCTCCCCAAACTTGAAAAAATTTTCCCCAAAAATCCCCTGATAAAAGAAAAAATCCTTAAAATAAGCCCCTGTAAAAAAATACACCATTTTTAACTGATGTTTAATATTTTTTTGAGTTTTATTTGTACCATGATTTACAAGAGTTCATTTTTATTGTAAGGAAATACGAAGTTGTATTTAAGATGTACATTTACAAAGTGGCGCAGAGTTAGCTATAGGCTTAAATTCTTTATAACTTTTGTAATTATTATTCTTTCTTTGTTTTTTTTTCAGCATTTTGTGCTTTTGTTAAAAAAAAAATTAAGCAGTTCTAGCTTTGATTACACTCCCACGTGCAGCGTTTATCCATTTGAGCATTGCTTCATTAATTTTCCTTCAAATACAATAAATACAAGGTCGCGTAAATGTAATTCCATAAAGAACAGCGTGCCGTAACGTACTGTATTTTCTGTAATTGGTTATAAATATATAACAATTTTGAGTCTTGAATAAAAAAATTATATTGCACAAATCATTTGCAAAAATGTTTAAGGTATTGCTCGCGTTTCACGGTCAAGTAATAATTGGCACATAAGTTGCCTGGCACATTATTTATTGCTGGGCTATTTTGTACGTTTTTGAAAACCCAATTGTATCTACAATTTGATTAATTTATCATCTAGAAAAAAACTTTAACGACATTTAAACCATTTGACAAAAACTAAAACTTTCGCCTTGTATTCACTATTCAACTTTTTAATCTATTTCTGCCTGGACTTTTCTTTACCCAATTGGCACCAAACTACATTTTCAATGTTTTTATATACAAAGGAACCAAATTAGCAAATTCATTGACATAAGAGTTCACTTTAACTATTTTAAACACCATGAATATGAACTTTTCTCGGAAAATACAAATTATGAACTTATTATACATAATAGAATTTGGAGATCCATCAAGTATTGACAGATCAGCTTTAAACTATTTAGATATTTTATAAGATAAAAAAATTTTTTTTTAGTTGGTGCTCATTGATATTAAGTGATGTTGCAAAATAATACATGGATCTTAGTTGTCTTTTATAGGAAAATTAAACTCATATTCCTTATTTCCCCAAAAAAATTCTAATTTCTTTTTTGAATAACCCAAATGCAAACCCCAAACCCCAATTACAATTTTTTGTCCCTTTCAGCTACAAGAATACCCCTTATTTGGGGCAAACCCCCGAAAACTGGCAGCCCTGATTGTGGTTGTTGTTCAAAAACTTCTTTTGTTTGTTATTTAAGGTTATGTTTTGCTTTTATTTACATTGATACTTTTTGTTATTTGTTCACCTATTGCTGCACAGTGGTTTGTTTATATACAAAAGAAAAAAAAATTTAATTATTGCCCCTATTACGGTTTACTACTCAACTCAGTTGAGTTGAAATTTAAACAACTTGATTTTAAAACTGCTGGTGTTGAGTTGTAAATGTTTGATGTTTTTGTTGACCGAACTATCACAGGGTTGTAAAAAATAATACGAAACCCAAAAGTTTTAACTGAACCAGAGTTGAGTTGTAGACAGTAAAGGGGGCATATGTATATTAAACAGATGAATAAAACTCATAAGACAAAGAAAATAACAAGAATTTATTCTATTTAAATGACATAATTTCATAAAAAAACGTTCAAGTTTTAATGGAATTTACGAACTTACAGCATATTTTTATAATGATTATACAAATGGATTTTAATGAAACAATTTTACTTGACTTTTATTGCCTGTTTAACGATTTCGAACGTCAACGTTCGCATAGAAAATTACATTTAAAACAAAAACAAATTTTAGAATTCGAAATCGATGGACAGGCAATTAAGCTTAAGTATGTAAATATAAAACCGATATTTTTTTCTTCAATCCAGAACACTGTGCACCGTGGGACTCCATTAGCTGCTACCGTCACTCTTGTTGCTGTTAGCGGTTGGCAGTTTCCCGCAAACGTGACGTGTTTTTATGTCATGTCATTTCAGCTTTTATTGTTGCTTTTTTCTGCAATGACCATTTTACATTTTATTAAATATAATTTTAAAATTTTTTGCTTCATTTTTATTGCAATTTTAATATTAATGGTAAATAATAGATTTTCTCACCATCGAATGTTATGTGTGTGAAAATGAAGAATACAAAAAAAAATTAAATGGTTTTAATTCAAATTATTACAAAATCGTTAGTAAAAACCTTAAACAGTGGGAAATATTTGAAAGTTTATTTCTTGCAATTTAGTTAAATTTAATAGGAGTTGATTGTTTTCATGGTCGAGAATGGTAGTGAAAGTCTAAAGTAAGTTCAGTTGAAAAATTTTGTCTTTACACATTCGCTTCTTCGATTTTTAAAGCAAGATTTTTTTTACTTTATGAAAAAAGTTACCTTTTAAGGACAAAGTGATTAAAGTGAACAATAACCTTTTTATATTCTAAGAAGTGACTTTTTGTGTAAAAGGTTCACTTTGTTTTTTTTAAAAAGTCGGCTTTTTCTATATGAAAAGTGAATTTTGAGTTTATAAAGGTGACATGTTAATTGAAAGAATATGATTTTTTTTAAATGGTAGTTCTTTATAAAAATTAGACTTTTTTGTAAAAAAATAAAATTTTTATGAAAAAGTGAGATTTTTGATGAAAAAGTTACATATTGAAAAAAGGGGCATTTGGACGGGAAAAAGGGAATTTTTCGTAAAAGAAGTGAACTTTTTATAAAAAAGTAACTTTTTCGTCCTAAATAAAGTGCATTTTTCTCGTAAAAAAATTGACTTTTTTCGGTTAAAAGTGACTTTTTAGTAAAAAAAAACAGTTACTGTTTAGTAAAAAATAAATGAAAAAGTTAAAACCATAACCATTTGGAGAAGAACAGAAATGTTGACGATAAAAAATTTTAATGAAAATGTATCTTTTTGAGATAAGAGACATTTTGATAGGAAAAGGTAACATGTGGTGACTTTTTATCAGTGTTCGAAAATAAAACGAACATTAATTAGCCTACAGATACCCAGAAATTATATGTATTATTTTAGTGTTTGTATATTAGTACACAACACTTAATACCTTTCATAACTATTTTCACAAAAGTTACAAACATCATAAATTATATTCTGCTTTTTCGTTATAAAATTTAGAGCTTTGTTTTTACTTTGAAAAAGGAATGAGCAAACAAAAAAATTTAGCAGCACTTCTCACCAGGGTTGTCAGATTTTTTATGACCTTCATCGCCAAATAGTATACCGAAAATCGCCAAAAGTCTCCCAAAATTTATTTTTTTAGATATTTGGCAAAAAAAATTCGCCAAAAATCGCCAAATAAAAGTTTTATATAAAAAGAGTATTCAAGTTTATTTTTTACCTTTATATAAATTTTCCATATTTATCCTTATTCTATCAGTAGACAATCGTCAAACGCTTAACATTTGTGATTCTGACTTGAATTCTGTAATCTGTAAATCATAAATCGCAATCGCAAGAAGTATGGCGACTTCAAGTTGCAAAAGTATGCTGAAGGGAACAAGAATTTTTGTAATCATAAGAAGGCTGATCATCTTAAAACCTAAAACTTGTGTGATCAGTTAATTGAATTGTGCCAAAACAGTAACTTTATCAAAATGAGTAGAGTTTGATGCAAAAAAATCAGTTTTTATAAGCGTGATTTCTATGTGAATATAAGAATATGGTAAAATTTTGTATTTGTTTGAAGCAAAGGATAAATATCTTAAAAGGTGTATTCAAATATCTTAAGTCAACTCAATCTTCTAAACAAATTACATGAATAATTTTTAAAAATTACCTTCTAACCCAGATTCGTTTTCGATACTATATAAAATCAGGGTTTTCAAAAATTTTTAATATTTTAAAAAAAATTTTAAGGTTTAAAAGAAATATTTGAAATATTTGGCTGTGTAAAAAAACTACGCATTTTTTCGCTTTGCACACCTCATTCAAAAATACGCTTGATACTGATATATAGAATCCGATATCAATTTAAAAAATTTTCTGATTTTCTGTCGCTATTAATTTAACTATTTTTGCATACTACCCTTTATACATTATTATTTATTTATTTAAAAAAACCCATTTCATATGCAATCGAAAACAATTGCGTTTTTTAAATTTATTTTCTAAAATAAGTTTTTCGGTAAAGATCAAATTATTGATAACCTCTGATCAGGAAAATGTGCGAAAATCTAAGAAAGCTTAAGCTTTATTCCAAATTTCTATGGCAACAATTCGTTAATGTTTTCAATGTAATTATCTGACAATATTATCAATTTATCATTTAAAACAATCGCATTCGTATTGCGATTTTAAAACTTGTTAAAAATTGAACAAATTTATGTATTTTAGAAAACGCCAAATAATCGCCAACTTTTTTTAATTTCGCCAAAAAAATCGCCATGTCGCCAAACACAAAATTACATCGCCAATAAGGTTTATAAATCGCCATGATTGGCGAAAAATCGCCACATCTGACAGCCCTGCTTCTCACAAGTATTGCTGTTGTTGCTTGGCAATTAGCACGACCACGGAACGAATAGCCTGTGCGTGTATTGTATACATGTTTTGCTTTGTAAAAAAATTATTGTTGTTTATACCAGATAAAAGTGTACGGAGCACAACTGAAATGAACTAACGTTAATATGCTGAACCAAACACAACGAAGTTTTTGGCTTTTTACGAAAAACTGAACGCAATGAATTGTTCTCATATTTATGTTAAGTTGGATTAGTAAAGTATGTTTATTGTACATATATAAAGATCACAAATAAAGAAGGTATTTATTACACACACACTACAATGGGTTTGCTATCCATATATCTACAGTACTAAACACTAAAGAACAGTATACATATAATCAGGGGTGTATTGGAAATCGAAAACGCAAGAATTTTAAACATCGTTTTTTAATAAGATTTCTGTAATAAATAAAATTTATGACAATTATTATACAAATATTTCTCTATTTAACAAAACTGTATTAAAAACCACTTCCAAATTCTTGCGTTTTGCATTTTCGATTTTCAGAACACCCCTCAATGTTTATATTCGAACACTGCATTTTATGAAAAAATTGAGTTTTAAATAATTGTTTTTCCCCTTTTTAAGAAAAAAGCGTGGTTCAAGGTAATAATTTTGTTTTTCCAAGAACAGTATTTTTGTTTCATAAATGACGACAAATTTTGTTTAAGGAAATGTTAATTTTTTATACATTTTTTATTGTTTAAGCATTGAATCGTGTGGAAAATAAGACTTTTTGAGTGTTTGCAATTCTCATTCCTCTGCAGTTTTATTTGCTAATATCTTTGGCTTTTCTAAAATGTTTTGGGAGAATGTTTCCTGATGATCTGTCTTAAGCAATCAGTAAAATGCACATAGAAACTAGTTTATCCCCAACAATAAATTTCAGTGTTTTTATCAAGAATAGATTTTGGGAATAAAGCACGACAAACTAAATTCTTATTAATCATTTTTAATCATTTAAAAAAATAAATAGGCGTTATTTAACTCGAATGTACTATATATACCTCAAGAAGAATTGTTCTTTTGTTATCTTTTTAAGAAATTTTTATTTGACACGTATAAATTTAATGGGAAAGTTTTTTTTTTAACTTTAGAAACATTTTGCTTAGTCCTCGTCTATAGTATGAAACATTTGCTGCAAGAATTTTCTTCAGTTCTTCTTTGAAACTGCATTCGTATCCATGGAATGAAATATTTCTTTTTCAGCACTTAAGTATTTTGTATGCCTTCTCTCTTTTTTCTTCTTCCTCTCAATAACAAACTCACAAAAACTGCTTGTACACGAAACAAACTAAACAAAGAAGAATATGTATGTATAACAATTGATTTAAAGTTAACAATTGGTGATATTAATTAAAAAATTAATTAAATTTGCATAAGTAAACAAATTAATAGTATCAATTCAACATTTAATTCACTCGATTAAGCTTTTAATTCATTTTATTAAACGTTTAATTGACTTAATTAAATTTTTAATTACAATGATTTTATTTTTTATTAATGCTTTAATGGGTGGACAGTTCTAGGGAATTTTTTCTAGGCACTTTTTCATTCTTCTTTCCCGTCAGACTCAATTGTTTCATAATATGGACGAGGGCTTACTTTCTTTGATATTATTAAACTTTAATTTAAACACAGTTTTTATTAATTTCTGTAATTGTGAAGGATAAAATAAAAATAATAACTTTACTTTAAATATTTTTAATTAGGCTTAAGTTCATAAAATTTAATTTTCATTCAATTATTTTTATAAAGAAAGGAATTTTACAACATGAAAATTAATTAAAATTGTTATTGATAATTTTTTCATTCTTGACCGTAGCCGGGCTCGATTAAAAATATAAAAAATTTGGATTAAAAACCATAAATAGTTCAACAAAATAACCACAATACTAATTAATAATATCTTTATTATGTAAAGCCAGACTAAAATCTCTTACACTACTTAACCACTTAATAAATCTTGGAATGCTTATCATTTTTATTACATACTTAGTTGACATTAAAAAAACTTTCTTTAATTACATCATCCGTTATTAAAAACAATATTTTCTTTAGCATAAATTTCGAAAACAAATGAATAATAAGTTTCATTCTTTCATTCCTATATACTGTCAGCGTCAAAATAAAGTGTACAACTGGTTTTGCAATATAAAAAGTGTTATTTAAGTAAAAAAGAATTCAAATTTTTAGAAGTTTTTTATCATTTACAAAACTTTGGACAATGTTCTTACAAATTAAAATTAAAAATTTGAAATACTTCAAAAACAACAAAACCAGTACAATAAAAAAAACAATTTACTCCGTTTTTAAGGCGTCAAAATAAAGTGTACAGTTTTAAAATACTAAGAAAAGTGAAGTGGCTAATACTTTGTTTAATTTCTTTTTGCTTTAAGGACGGCTTCTAGTTTCTATGGCATCGATTCCACCCATTTTAAAGTTAGCGCGGTAGACAATTTTGGCTACTCTTCCTACAGAATTTTCTTCAGAGAGTGCTTGCTGGTTATGTTTTTTTTTAATTTGTCTGTCCAAATGTTCCCAAATGTTTAGGTGAGTTGATATTGAGCGACTATTGGGCTGATTCATCAGTTTAAGGACGTATTACAAAAGCCAACACTATCACGCTTCACTATAGATACTGTATTTTTTCCTTTGAATTTCTTATTTCCACCTTTTATCATGTTTTTTTTTTGTCCAACTTGCTTTCGTCAATTTTTGGAGCAGCGTATTTTTCACAGATGACAGCAAGCTTGAAGTCTGATCAAATTTGACAAAGTAGAAATTATACTTTTTTTTACAACTTACAACACTTCTTACATTGGAAAACAAGCTGTACACTTTATTTTGACGCTCACAGTAGGTATTCATTATATAAAACTTTTCATCACACTATTGACAGAAATGTTAAAAAGCCAAAATTTGCTTAATGTAAACTGGGTCTTAAATAAAATCAGCAAAGATAAAAATCTTTAAATTTATAAGTTATTTCTAGTAAAATAAAACAAAATGTTTATAGCCACAATTAAAGTTATTGATTGTTTCGACAAATATGGTAAAACGTATAGAAAACCACGTAAAAATCAATAAGAAAAACCAACATTAACAAAAGAAACAATAAATAAAATACCTATTTTACAATGGATTAACAAAATGCAAAACAAAACCTACAACCAAAATGAACTTTAACAAAAAATTAATAAAGAAAAAACATATAATAAATAAACAAACAACCGGACAACAAAAACAAAAAATTAAAATAACTACAACAATTTATTTATTTCTTGCAGTTATTGAGATTCCATTGTTTTGTGACCATGATGTTGGTTTTATTGTTCTTGTTGTTGTTGTGGTGGTTTTTTTGTTAAAAATAGAGTAAATTTTAAACCAGATGTTTACGCAAATGCATAGAACGAACAACAATAACAAAATACTAAAAAATGCGTGAGTTGTTGGTTGCCTCTGAACACAATTCCCACCACAAAACGAAACAAATACTCAATCCCTGAATATTTCGATTTTCAGGCTCATTTATTTGTGTAAAACAAACAGGCAGTGAATTGCTCTTTGTTTTTCGTGTATGGAAATACAAACTATTGTTGCATTACATGTGGTTGTATTTGGTTGGTTGTCATACTCCAGTTGTTATTGAACACTATAATTTTGATATAGATTTTAATAATGTTAGCAACATAGAGAAAAAAAGTTTTAAAGCAGTACAATTTGACAAGAAAACAAGCAACAGCTTAGTTCTATAGTGTAACGTAGCTTCTTTTAGGTAGTCTGAAATTTTTTAAAAATTTTAAAAGCTTCACCATCGACCATAATTGAGGAGGTCCATAACAAAACGCAACAATTCCATTTTTTAAGTTTAATGTTTTTTTTTACTGAATACTATTGTACATAATGTAATCCTGATAGTCATTGTTTTAACGAATTTGTTAAATAAATAAATAAAATTAAATTAAATAAATTTTATTTACTTTGAATCGGATCAAAACGCAACCATTTCACATACCTTCATACATCGTACTGGCTTTATTTCATTTTTTTTTTTTTTTTGTTCATTTATCTAAAAATTGTAAAAGTACAATTGTTCCGTTTTGTTATAGAGCTCCCTTTTGCCTTTTGCGGCAACAGACTTCAAAAATTTACTTTTAGTAAAAAAAAAAGATTTTTGTACTAAAAAAGTGACTTTACTAAAGAAACAGACTTTTTACTTAAAAAAGTGACTTTTTACAAAAAATGAGAATTTTTTACTCAAAATGGGATTTATTTTTCAAATGCGAATTTTTTCCTTAAAATGAGAATTTTTGCTAAAAGGAGAATTTTTTTACTAAAAACGAGATTTATTTTACTAAAAATGAGAATTTTAACTAAAAATTAGATTTTTTTACTAAAAATGAGAAGGTTTTACTAAAAATGAGAATTTTTACTAAAATGAGAATTTTTACTTAAATGAGAATTTTTAGTAAAAATGAGAATTCTTGCTAAAAATTTGAATTTTTAAAAAAATGAGAAATTTTTATAAAAATGAGAATTTTTAGGAAAAATGAGAATTTTGCGTAAAAATGATATTTTTGCTTAAAATTAAAATGTTTACTAAAAATTCCAATTTTTACTTAAAATTAATATGTTTACTAAAAATTAAAATTTTTATTAAAAATTTAAATGTTTACTAAAAATAAAAATTTTTCTAAAAATTCCGATTTTTACTAAAAAGGAGAATTTTTACTAAAAATTCAAATTTTTCTAAAAATGAGAAGACTAAAAAGGACAATTTATAGTAAAAATGAGAATGTTATTAAAGAAGTGAATTTTAACTACTTATAAGAATTTAACTGAAAATGAGAATTTTAATTCAAAAGATTTTGTTATTCGTGCTTAATTCCCAATTTTTATTCGTGATAAAAGCACTAAAATTTATTGTTCATGGGATAAGCTGTTCCTATGCGCATTTCACTGGTTGCTTAAGCAAGATCGTCAGGAAACTTCATCCAAAAAGATTTTAGAAAAACTAAAGATATTAAACCAAATAAAACTGTTAAGCGTATAAGAATTATAAGCAACAGTTCTACTTGTAACAATATCAAAGTTTAAACAAAAATCTTTATGGATGAAGTTTCTTGACGATCTGGCCTAAGTAACCAGTGAAATGCGCATAGGAACAGCTTATCCCATCAACAATAAAGTTCAGTGCTTTAATCAAGAATAAAAAATTGGGAATTAAGCACGAATAACAAAATCTTTTGAATTTAAATTTTGTATTCCCAAAAATTATTTTGAAAAGAAAATGAGAATTTTTACTAAAAATGACAATTTTAACTAAAAAAGAGTTTTTTTAACTAAAAATGAGAATTTTTACTTAAAATTAGACTTTTTAATAAAAATGAGAGTTTTTACTTGTTATTAAAAATTTGAACTAAAAAAGAGGATTTTAACTAAAAATGAGAATTTTTACTTAAAATTAGCCTTTTTACTAAAAATCAGAGATTTCAATAAAAATGTGACTTTTTTCTAAAGAAGTCTCTTGTTATTAACATAAATTTTACATAAAAATGTGACATTTTACTTAAAAATGTTTTAACCGAAAAAGTGTCTTATTAAAAAAAAACTTTCGCAAACGGGGTTTATGTTTCAAAAACATTTTTTTGGGATAAAAGCACATATTCTTAAAACACATTTTATGTATTAAATTTCACTATTATATAAAACAAGTTTTTAATCGTGCTGTTTTAATACTTTTTTCAACTCGTTATTTTTTCTAAGCAAAAAAAAAATTAGTTTTTCATTTAGTAATTATTTTTTGTTACTAAATTGTTTCACCAGTAAAACAAAGCTGTCCTTTCAAGCCATGAAGCCAACCACACGCAGATAAATTTCGTAACAAATGTAGAAAAAATATATTTAATATTTCTTTTATTTATGTATTTTAATATTTTTTCATTTATTTATAACAAGTTCTCAGCATTTTTTTTTGCCATTTTTTTTTTCTTTCCTTTTAACATAAAAAACATCCTGTTACACAGAAGGAAAAATTGTTACTGCTGCAATAATATGTGTGTGTAGGTGATACAAATTTAATATGTGTGAGATGTCGAGTGAGCGTGCATGTTTGTGTGCATTTGTCTGCAATTTATTTATTTTTATTTTTTTACTTATTTTATATCGTTACTGTTTGCCTGGGAATTATTTAATTAACAACATTCGTGGTTTTTAACTCAATATGGTGCATAGTAATTTTATATGTAGGTATTTATATGTTTGTTCACACACACACACACACATGTTGAAATATTAACTTACAGTCGGTTTATTGTGTCTTTATTTTTTATTATTGAATATTTCAAAGTAAAGTTGTCGTATTCAGATTCACAATCTTAAATATTCTCACATTTCACATGTTCAATTTTAATACAGAGATCATTTTTACAAGTACATAAGAGACAAAATATTTATATGAATGCAAACCCAGCAAACAAATGCCAACAGCTGGAGAAGAGTTTAAATATATTTCAAGAATATTTTTTGTTACTTGTACTTTAATTTACCTAATCGGATTTTTTAGGCCTAACAATCAGTGTGCAAAAATAAACAGAACCCGTTAGTGTTTGTGTATTCGAACAGAAACCTTTATACCGTTCGTAACTATTTTCCAGAAAGTAACGATCATTATAAGCAGCCTAATTATGAATAAAAATTCCCTGGGAGTTTTCTCCCTTCTCCCATTTTTCATATGCTAATTCAATTGTAAAAATGGGAAAAGGGAAAAAACTCCTCGGGAATTTTTATTCATAATTGGGCTGAAAGTGTTCTGTTCTGCTTTAGACAACAGAGTCACTGTAGTGGCTCTGTAGACATACTTACATTATATATTTTAATGTTCTGTAGTATTTTTTTTTCAAATTATTAAAGAAATGTGCAAACGAAAAATTTTAGCAACGACCACAGCACGAAAAGCTTGTGGGTATATTGTGTACCATTTTTTGCTGGCTTTTTGTTTTCCGAACATTTCTGTAAAAAAAAAAACAGAATGCAATTAAATTTTATTGAGTTGGATAAGTACAGTATAATTTTTGTTTTCGAAGATCACAAACAAACAAATGTTATTTTTTAATGATTTACTGCACAAACACTATAAGCGTTTGTGTATTCCAAAAATCTACCGAAACGAACACCAAGGATAATATTTAATGTTTATTTTTGAACACTGCTAACAATTAGTTTTTAACCTTTAATTTAAAAATTAAAAACTATTTGCTCTCTAAGAAATCTCAAAGAGGGAAATCAAATAAAACACTTTATGAATTTTAAGACAGAAGGATAATTTGTGATAAAGTTTTAAAAACAAAGTTGAAAGTGGAGTTTCTCAAAGGTTTTTTTTTTTGTTTCCTCTTAAATTAGAAAATAGCACAATATTTTTACAGCGGCTAGAAATGAATATTACGCGTCGATTTTTTCCAAAAAGTGAAGAAACTAAAATTTTGAGTTAATACACTATTGTTGAACAAGTGCGACATATTCCCTTTTACCTTCGGTGGAGGGTACAAAAATTCTTATTTTAAACAATGATTTAAAATCCAACAAATTCTTAGAAAAAGAGAAAAACATCTTTTAAAATTCTAATAAGATTTCATAACTTTTCAAACAAATTTAACAATTAATTTTTTAGCTTCTATATTAATTTATTTATTTTTTTATTTATTTGGTATTGATTATAAGCCCTGTCGGCCAAATTAACTCAGCTTAATCGTATGGCAAATATTGGTGTGTTTGTTGGGTTACTTTACTCTGCAATACGTATTGTTGAGTTGTTAAGTTGTTTTCATTGTTACAAGTTGAAGTTGCAACTACCACAAGCTGGCATTGGACGTTATAGTTAAAAAAAAAAATACAAAAATTAGTAGGTTTATAAAAGTATTGACAAAATCTTCTACACAGTCAAACAAATATATAAATTATAAGGATTGATAATATAATTTTGGACACAGTCCAAAAAAGAAAACGGAAATAAGTACACATTATATTAAATTTCAAATAAATTGGAATAAGTATGTGCAAAAACAGTTGACAATTTTGAGCAGATAAGCCAAAAAATTTAACTGAATAACAAAATTCAGACTACTTTCAACGCTCGATCAATAAAATTTTAATGTAATTAATATATAATTTTTTTCTTAGCTGATTTTTAAAACATGACTTTTTACTTTAAATTAAAAAATATTTTAATTTACCTTCCTCAAAATAGAATTTAGTTAGACACAGTGTTACTAGTGCTGGGATACTATCGATATTTTATACTATCGATATTTATCGATAGTTAAGATTTCACTATCGATATATCGATATTACTATCGACTGAATGTTTGTACTTGTGCAGGAAAACTTTAAATAGTTTTTATGAGGCTACAGTTCGTTGTTCTTATCACTTTATTGAACGTATGAGACGTTTGTATTATACGCACGTTATTTCAGATGAAAGTTTTTTAAAAATTAATAATTACCTTTCTTAAGGAACCGAAGTAGCAGGGACTGACTATAAGATATTCTATCGCAACTTTAAAAAATTTTCTAAATGGGTTTTGATTCTCAACCCAAAAAGGTAATCAATCTAGCGGACTTATCCTCTTATGGTCGTTCATTGTTTTGTCCAATGCTCGCAATCGCAATCGCAATTGCATTTGGATTTGCATTTTTTTACAACATTACAAAAATATTTGACATTTTAGTCCCTATATATAAATACATGTAGAAATTTCGACTTAAAGGCCTTTAATTAGCAGTAAAAAGCACAGCTAAGCAGTCCATACCACTTGCCATTCCTGTTGTTTGTATTCATTGCTGTAATTCAGCGCGGATTAATAATAGCAAGTAAAAATTGGCGGCAAAAAACTGTGTGTGTATAGCTGCTGCTGTTAGATGTCTTCATAGCTGTATTTTAAATAATAATAATATCGATATTGATATTTTTCCTATCGATGTTTTCGATATTTTAAGACTATCGATAATATCGATAGTACTATCGGTAGTTTCCCAGCACCATGTGTTACGTAGTAGTGCCCTTTGTCCATTAGCATGTTTGTTTTAAAAAAATATTTTTTTCTTTCTACAAAAAGCTGACAATTGTTTGTAAGTTAAATTGTTTTTTGGCAATGTCTTTTAAAAGGGTTTAGACTGTAGTACGAGTTAAATATTTAAACTCTGGTCCATGGCGTGCTACACTTACATCATTGTTTTGCTTCCGTAATAGCCAGATTGTACGTGCTTACATGGTTCGAGAATTAATGAATGAATAAAAAATGCAAAAAGAGTACAAGTATTTGTTTCCTATTTTTTTTGGTTTAAAATTCCATGTACAACAATATTATTTAAGTAGGGTATCTGGTTTTTTTTTTTCATTATGGGGAAGGTTTGCTGATGCAATTTATGGTTTTTTCACACTTGTCCACATCTCACATCAACCATCAATTTTCGAAGATATTGAAGTATTCTCATAACATGGGGTCTTCATCTGACAATTTCTTGTCATACCAAACGTCAAAGTCTATATAAAAAACTCTAATATTTTTGTCAGCGTTTTTTTTATATGAAGTTTGACGTTTATTATGACATTATGACAAATAGTCAGGTGAAGACCCCATGTAAGTTATACATAGAGCTAAAAATCAACATCTTTACAAGATGTTCCTATCTATTCTACATTTTCCGATTATTTTAGTGTCATCACTAGATTATAATTGTGGTATCATTGACAAAATGGCATTTGTTTAGAAAGCAGCGTTACCGTTTCTCAAGTTTTTTTTTGCAAGTCACAAGAGTTACTAGGAAAACTTCTTGATGGAATATTATTTTAATTTTCTGAACTTAACTAAATACATTAAACTAGAACTTAAGTAGAACTGAACTGAAACTGAACTAGAATTGAACTAGAACTGAACTAGAACTGAACTAGAACTGAACTAGAACTGAACTAGAACTGAACTAGAACTGAACTAGAACTGAACTAGAACTGAACTAGAACTGAACTAGAACTGAACTAGAACTGAACTAAAACTGAACTAGAACTGAACTAAAACTGAACTAGAACTGAACTAGAACTGAACTAGAACTGAACTAGACCTGAACTAAAACTAAACTAGAACTAAACTAGAACTGAACTAGAATTAAACTAGAACTGAACAAGAACTAATTTAGAACTGAACTAGAACTGAACTGAACTAGAACTGAACTAGAACTAAACTAGAACTAAACTAGAACTAAACTAGAACTAAACTAGAACTAAACTAGAACTAAACTAGAACTAAACTAGAACTGAACTAGAATTGAACTATAACTGAACTAGAACTGAACTAGAACTGACAAGAACTGAATTAGAACTGAACTGACCTAGAACTGAACTAAAACTAAAGTTTTTTTTTCTCCTTAGGGTTCCTCCACCATTACAACTTTTAATTAATTTTTTTTCTTTAAAAGTTTATGCAGTTGTTGTTCCCATTAATGTTGATTATTGTTTGTATGAACAATTTAGTACTTTAGTACTTCTAGCCAAAAACCACATACAATTTCTTACCACAACTCAGAGATCTAAAGTTTTTTCTTGCTTTCATCCATTTTTTTCCTTAAAGGGTTGTTGTTGTAAGTATTATTTGTTTCTTTAGATTTCTTTAAAACATTGTTATTTACTAAAGGTTACTAAACTGGTGTGTTTTTTAAATAAAAATTATAAAAAAAAACAAACAACAATGACAAAAACTAAAACATAACGAAGTTAAAATAGACAACAATAGCAAGAAAACTAAGCATAAAAATATAAAACAACTTGAATTAAAATAAATATAAAATTCAGATCATGTTACAACAACATTATCTAATTTTCGTTTGTGTGTTGTTTACAGAAAACAACAGCAAAAAACTACGCTTTTTTGAATTTAATTTTATAACTTTGCACTTATTTGTTGTAAATAAATGCAAACAATAGGTTTTTTTTTTGTTAAACAAAAAATGAGAAGAAAAAAGTTGTAAAATTTGCTGCACCATGATACTCAATGCTCTTAATACGGTTTGCATCAATGCTTCCAAGGACATTAAGTGCATTTTCATCCAATTGCATTAAATATCTGTGTTTTAGTATATTTTTGCGTTTTTTTTTCAAAGTTTTCAGTTCGAGTTGTTTCATCTATTATTTGTCGTGTTGTTTATTCATCTAATGTTCTATTGTTTCAATGTTGCCATTGTATTCAGGTAGTTGTTGTTGTTGGTTTGAGTGTTGCTACAACGGAAAAGTGGTTCTCAAAGTTTTACTGTTTTACTGCACATTACAGAAGCTTAACTTTTTTCGTTAGACAAGTTTTCTAAATTGAAAATTATTCGTTAGACTAGTTTTGTTAGGAAAACTTTTTGGAAAGCGAGGCGTAAGACGAGTAGCTTAGACAAATTTTCGTTGGACGTGTTTTTTAAAACCTTTCCTTAAACGAGTTTCTTTTATAACACTTTTCGATCATTTTATAAGATAAGTTTACTGTAGAAACGTTTTCGTTAGTTCTGTTGTCTTAAGAAAATTTTTCGATGGACATGTTTTTTATTTAAACTTTTCGTTAAACAAGTTTTCTTTAAAAATTGAGTTTTCTTCAAAAATAAAAAAATTTTGTTAGACGAGTTTTCTTTCGTACACTTTTATTTAGACCAGCTTTTTATAAAAACTTAAGAGGTTATGTTGCAAATTTCTTCACTTTGCGTTGAGAAATCTTTTATAAAAAATTGGACCTCGAGCTTAATTAATTACTTATTTTATGTTAGAATAAAAAGGTCGAATAAAAAATAAACTTAAAAATTATTTTTTGAATTTTCTAAAATGTATATGAGAATATTTTTTTAATGAGGTGAAGTGTTTTACAAAATAAGTGGGCCTATGTTTGGCGAGTTTTCTTAAAAAATACGTCTCGCTTAATTATTATTTTGTTCGACCAGTTTTCTTAAACAATAATTCTTTATACAAGTTTTCTTTACAAAATTTTTGCTAGGCAAGTTTTCTTTAAAAAACCGTTAAGAATCATTGTTTTAAGTTCTAATAAATGTTGCTGCCGTTGTTATTTTTTTTTTTTTAAGTACATATACAAATGTATTTAACATTAGTTGTTACAATTTCGTTGCTGATGCTGCTGCTGTTTTGGATGCTGATGATGTTTATGGTCGATGATGCAACCTTGTTTCGTAAAACTTACAAATATTGAGTTTCAAATATGCGGCATTTGTTTAAGGCAAAAAATAAAAAATAAAAAAATACACAGTATGATTGAAAAATATCTTAATTATTCAAATACTAGAGCATTAGATAAGCATGAAGGAGCAACAAAGAAAAATAAATACATCTGAACTGTTTTTTTTTTTCTTTAATAAAAATAAGAATTTGGTACATGCCTTCTGAAAACTGCAACAAAAATTAGCAAACAAAGTAGAAAAACTTAAAGGTAAACTCACATTTCAAGAGATCGACTAATTTTTTCCCAAAGGAAAACCTCCGCCGAAATTCACTTTATTTAGCTTGAAATTTTTAATGTCGACTTTAAATTTGGCATGAATTGGTTCAAGTGTAGGTCTATAACTGAAAAATATCTTTTGTTATCAAAGTTATTTACGGGAATACAAAATTTATCATTAATACGATTTCTGTATGACGTGCTAAATTCCCAATTTTCCATATTTGATAAATACACTGAAATTTATTGTTGAGGGAAAGCTAGCTTCTATGCGCATTTCACTGGTTGCTTAGGCCAGCTCATCAGGAAACCTTTTCCTAAGATTTTAGAAAAGCTAAAAATATTATACGAATAAAACCCTAAAGCGAATAAGAATTTTAAACACTCAAAGTCTTACTCGTAAGTAACAATATCAAAGCTTAAACAAAACACCAACAATAAACAGTGAGTTTATCTTTTCTTACATCCCTCTACAATTGGTTGGGTTCTTTCCGACTCGAATTGTAGTTATAAGTGGGTAAAAAGAAAAAACAAAATTAAAAAACAAATTGTTTCATTCTATTGTCTTCGTAAGAAAACAACAAAAAAAACCAATTTGTCAATTCAGTTTTCTGCACGGGCACATGCGAGTATATTATCAAAGTTATTTACGGGAATACAAAATTTATCATTAATACGATTTCTGTATGACGTGCTAAATTCCCAATTTTCCATATTTGATAAATACACTGAAATTTATTGTTGAGGGAAAGCTAGCTTCTATGCGCATTTCACTGGTTGCTTAGGCCAGCTCATCAGGAAACCTTTTCCTAAGATTTTAGAAAAGCTAAAAATATTATACGAATAAAACCCTAAAGCGAATAAGAATTTTAAACACTCAAAGTCTTACTCGTAAGTAACAATATCAAAGCTTAAACAAAACACCAACAATAAACAGTGAGTTTATCTTTTCTTACATCCCTCTACAATTGGTTGGGTTCTTTCCGACTCGAATTGTAGTTATAAGTGGGTAAAAAGAAAAAACAAAATTAAAAAACAAATTGTTTCATTCTATTGTCTTCGTAAGAAAACAACAAAAAAAACCAATTTGTCAATTCAGTTTTCTGCACGGGCACATGCGAGTATATTATCAAAGTTATTTACGGGAATACAAAATTTATCATTAATACGATTTCTGTATGACGTGCTAAATTCCCAATTTTCCATATTTGATAAATACACTGAAATTTATTGTTGAGGGAAAGCTAGCTTCTATGCGCATTTCACTGGTTGCTTAGGCCAGCTCATCAGGAAACCTTTTCCTAAGATTTTAGAAAAGCTAAAAATATTATACGAATAAAACCCTAAAGCGAATAAGAATTTTAAACACTCAAAGTCTTACTCGTAAGTAACAATATCAAAGCTTAAACAAAACACCAACAATAAACAGTGAGTTTATCTTTTCTTACATCCCTCTACAATTGGTTGGGTTCTTTCCGACTCGAATTGTAGTTATAAGTGGGTAAAAAGAAAAAACAAAATTAAAAAACAAATTGTTTCATTCTATTGTCTTCGTAAGAAAACAACAAAAAAAACCAATTTGTCAATTCAGTTTTCTGCACGGGCACATGCGAGTATATTATCAAAGTTATTTACGGGAATACAAAATTTATCATTAATACGATTTCTGTATGACGTGCTAAATTCCCAATTTTCCATATTTGATAAATACACTGAAATTTATTGTTGAGGGAAAGCTAGCTTCTATGCGCATTTCACTGGTTGCTTAGGCCAGCTCATCAGGAAACCTTTTCCTAAGATTTTAGAAAAGCTAAAAATATTATACGAATAAAACCCTAAAGCGAATAAGAATTTTAAACACTCAAAGTCTTACTCGTAAGTAACAATATCAAAGCTTAAACAAAACACCAACAATAAACAGTGAGTTTATCTTTTCTTACATCCCTCTACAATTGGTTGGGTTCTTTCCGACTCGAATTGTAGTTATAAGTGGGTAAAAAGAAAAAACAAAATTAAAAAACAAATTGTTTCATTCTATTGTCTTCGTAAGAAAACAACAAAAAAAACCAATTTGTCAATTCAGTTTTCTGCACGGGCACATGCGAGTATATTATCAAAGTTATTTACGGGAATACAAAATTTATCATTAATACGATTTCTGTATGACGTGCTAAATTCCCAATTTTCCATATTTGATAAATACACTGAAATTTATTGTTGAGGGAAAGCTAGCTTCTATGCGCATTTCACTGGTTGCTTAGGCCAGCTCATCAGGAAACCTTTTCCTAAGATTTTAGAAAAGCTAAAAATATTATACGAATAAAACCCTAAAGCGAATAAGAATTTTAAACACTCAAAGTCTTACTCGTAAGTAACAATATCAAAGCTTAAACAAAACACCAACAATAAACAGTGAGTTTATCTTTTCTTACATCCCTCTACAATTGGTTGGGTTCTTTCCGACTCGAATTGTAGTTATAAGTGTTTTTTTTTTTTAACTTAAAGTATTTGTTGCTTTAATTTTAGATACTGTACCTCTCAAAATCCAGTATCGGAAATAAGTATCTATGTGTAAATAATACTTTCAAATTTTATTGGAATCGGCTGCATACTTTTTTAAAAATATTCGCACTCAAAGGAATTTTGGGACAAATAAATAGGACTCTTGTACCGGCAAGAGTTATTTTTAAAGTCAAAAGTGGAGTAAATTATTGTATAAGGGATTAACTATACTTTCATGCATATTTTAAAGGCGCTTCGAAATATGACCCCTAATTACTAAGTGAGAAATGGCCCCAAAACTTTATATAAAGCGCAACAAAATCCAATTTTAGGGCATTTTTTTTTTAATTTAAGTGAAACGAAAAATGACCCAAAACAAAATCGCAAAAATTCGATTTTTCCCTACACGTTGAATAAATTTCCCCTACAAAAATCCCTACGCATTATTGTCATTAAAAAAAACATTAGTTATAAAAAATAAATTTTATTCTAATAAGTATATTAAAGCTTTGACAAAAAACTAATATTGTTATCGCCACAGCCGCTCAAGTAGGTATCGATTAGTTATTTATCGGTTACTTAATGTATATCTTCTCTAACTGTAAAAAAAAAGAACAAAATTATAAAATAGCGCACATTTTGGTGCTCACTTCCTTTTTTTTAAAAGTTCTACTTTTTTCTAGAAGTCAAAATTTATTTCTTTAACTGTGGAGATAAAATTATAAATTTATTGAAGTAAAGAATTAATATTTCGCGCTTAGTTCTCATGCTAAAAAAGTACGTAGAATCGTAATTTATAAACAATTATATTTTATGCTAAATCTATATATATAAAAAGAAGTGTACACTTTGATGTCACCACTAACTGCGAAAACGGGTCAACCGATTTAAACGAAAACTAACACGGTACTTTGGGGATAGTCTGTAGATGGTTTATGTGAAGTTTGGACGAAATCGGCCCAGTGGTTCCGGAGATATTGCATTTAGATTTTCCTATATATTATTCCCATATAAATATCAACAAAATGGGTTTCATTATCCATATTATGATTTTTTATTGTTTCTTGAAAAGTTACCAAACCATGCCTAATGTGTACAATGACATTCAGAAGAGATCTGAATGTATATTTCATATCGCTAGAAGGCGTATCATAGGGCAAAACGGGTAAAAGCTCCCCCTTCCAATATTTTTTCTTAACTAATCAACCAATTTTCTTGAAATTTTGCAGGCAAATAGTATAACATCTGGAAGGAACTATAGCCTATAATTTTTATTATTCAGGGCATGAAATTGGTTAAGAGGGGCAAACACTCCCTTCCCTATATCTTCTTAACTGATCAACCTGTATTCTTTAAATTTGGCATGCAGATACTGTAGTATCTGAAGGAACTTTAAGATATACATCTTTTTGAAATTCCAACAATTAGGGCGTAAAATAGGGCAAAAGGGGTAAAAGCTCCATCTCCCTATGTCTTCGTAATTAATTATCCGAAGAAAGTTTCAAGTCTTGAAGGAACTAAGGGCTATAAATTTTAACATTTACGGCGTAAAAAAAAGTAAACGGGTAAAAGCACCCACATCCAATACCTTCATAATTAATTTGAAAAGTTTATGTATTTTTTTAACATTTTTTTCTCCGGTTATTCTACTTCGGCTTTGCAATGGTACACGATTGGTCGTTAAAAAATTGATGAAAAACGTTATAGTAGCTACCATTTTGAATGGTCAATTCCGAGACGAAAATGTTTTGCTGCCACGAACTCCGATGATTGCCACAGACGTCCCAATTGAATTCAAACGCATTTAATTTCCAATTAGATTGGAATTTGCTATAAAAATCCATATGTCGCAAGGCCAAACGATGTATGTTTGCGGCTTAGATTTGGGCACACCATGTTTTTCACACGGACAATTATACGTGGCATGTTCTCGCGTCGGAAGGCCATCGAGCTTATTTGTGTTGGCTAAAGACGGACTTACAGAAAATACCGTACACGCAATTGCTCTTCGTAATACAAATTGACTATATCTGTTTGATTTTTATACTTCAGGATAACAAATACATTACTTTTTTATGTTTAACTTTTGAATATGCAACGAAAAGAAATAAATAACAATGGTTTTTTATCATCGCCGATCATGGTATAAGGTGCTTTATTCCTCTTTCTTTCACTAGAAATATGTTATATGGCAAAACGACGTTTGCCGGGACTGCTAGTAATTTTATATTTCTTAGGAATTTTAACAAGCAAATATAAAGTTCAATCAAAAATAGATTATTTGGAGTTTTATTTGTTGTTCACAATCTTGTGGGACCTTTGCGCTCGGGCCAATTCCCGTAACAAAATTAAAATTCTTTTTTATGGTGCCTTTGTATCATACTTGTATTACACATAACCTCAAAATCAGAGTGACGATCGCAACAAAGAAAAATAAATACATCTGTACTGTTTTTTTTTTTTTTTCTTTAATAAAAATAAGAATTTGGTACATGCCTTCTGAAAACTGCAACAAAAATTAGCAAACAAAGTAGAACAACTTAAAGGTAAACTCACATTTCAAGAGATCGACTAATTTTTTCCCAAAGGAAAACCTCCGCCGAAATTCACTTTATTTAGCTTGAAATTTTTAATGTCGACTTTAAATTTGGCATGAATTGGTTTAAGTGTAGGTCTATAACTGAAAAATATCTTTTGTTGTTTTTTTTTTTTTTAACTTAAAGTATTTGTTGCTTTAATTTAAGATACTGTACCTCTCAAAATCCAGTATCGGAAATAAGTATCTATGTGTAAATAATACTTTCAAATTTTATTGGAATCGGCTGCATACTTTTTTAAAAATATTCGCACTCAAAGGAATTTTGGGACAAATAAATAGGACTCTTGTACCGGCAAGAGTTATTTTTAAAGTCAAAAGTGGAGTAAATTATTGTATAAGGGATTAACTATACTTTCATGCATATTTTAAAGGCGCTTCGAAATATGACCCTAATTACTAAGTGAGGAATGGCCCCAAAACTTTATATAAAGCGCAACAAAATCCAATTTTAGGGCATTTTTTTTTTTTAATTTAAGTGAAACGAAAAATGACCCAAAATAAAATCGCAATTTTTACTTTGGGACTAGTCTTCATTTACTAATGTTAATTAAAAAAACTTGAACGTATAAATTAATATTCCTCAAGTAAAACTATTTTTTATTTTCTAGTTAAATTTTATCTATTTTTTGTTAACAGTCCACATCTCACACAAATAGATGTGTTTTATTTTTTGATATTAGGACCATGTTTAATCTCACTAACTATTAACAAAAGTAGTGGCTATGCACATATGGTCAAATATTTGATAAGTCTGAACGTAGCTTAAAGCTTTTTTTGTGAAACAATTCACTTTTAAAATAATTTTGTTTTGAATTTTTTAACAATTCAAAAAATATGATACAAACGTTTAAAGGAATAGCATCAAGCTCACGAATTTCAAGATCACAAAATGACAAAATCCCGCATTTCAGAATTCTGAATCTCAAAATCCCCTACTAAATAATTAAAACTTTTGCAATCCTAAATTTGAAAACTCCGATATCTAATTCCGAATTTAGAAGCTTTACTTAGCAAAGCCGTTGTTTGTTATGCCACAGAGAAGACAAATATTGCGCCAGGACGAAGGTCCAACCATGCTATTTTATTTTGCGATTTGTAAAACCAAAACTGAAAAATTATTCGGGATATAAAAACTCAGCCTTGTTTAATTCAGGACCCTTAAAATTTTGGATTGCAAAATTCGGTATTTTAAATTTCGGGCATGTGACCTTAGCCCGTTGTTTTATTTAATTAACTTTTTGGGGTAAAAATTCACACACAAATTTCATAAAAAAATTACCCTAAATTTAGGGGAATATATTTAATTTCACTTTTGGGGCAATTTTTTATTATTTTGGGGTAACGTTTCAAAATTAGGTTACATTTAAAAATTAGCTGACATAGCATAATCAAAAAAAGCTTTACATTGGGGGTAAATTTGCATTTGCTATTTGATTTCATATATCCTGGGGCCATATTTTGCAGCGCCGTTTTAAATTATCAATTTGGAAAACGCAAAAGATTGCTTAAATTACACTCAAAAGAAAAATCAATCCATCCGTTCTAAAATCAATCCGAAGCGGTATTAATAGTACGCTGAGTACGGATTTTTTTGAATCAAGTAAAGAAGAATTCATTCAAGTATGGATTTTCAATCGCGAAATACTTAACTTATCCATATTCAATTCCGAATTCGTACTTGAAATAATTCGAAAATGAGATTGATTTAAGTAAAACTAAGATTGAACCAATCTCAAAATGCGCTTGATTCAAGTAGTATAATAAAGTTGATTTAATACCAAATTCGTACTTGAAATAAACCAAAAGAAAAATTAGAAGAAGAATTTTATTATGATTGATTTACTTACAAGTTTTACACCTTGCAGAATTTCAATTATAAAACACGAGCATCATTCCCGATATGGTTTTTACTTAAAAAACTTAATGTAAATATATAACTGAAAATATAAACTAAATGAGAAGCAGGAGTTCTTAATTTTACTTTTTAAACATAAAAATAATGTATTTTCGTCTTGTTTTGTTGTTCCTACACAGAACAAAGCAATTCTTGTGTGGTGTTGTTGTAGTGTCTGCATTTAACTTTGATAAGTTAAATGAGATTAAAACGCTCACTTTGTAATTTTACTCTCAGAGTTGCACTACCAACAAAAAGTTTAATCTTTTTTTTACTTGGTTTTAGAATTTTGTACTTATTTTAAGAAATTCCGGGATTGATTTTCGAAATAAATCCCATATAGGATTGTTTTAAAAAAGTTTTAGTGTTATTCGAACTTGGATTTTTGAGTAAGACTCGTACTTCAACTAAGTACAAAAAACTTAACTTATCCCGAGTTTATCTTTCTGTGTACATTTGGTAATTCACTACAACTGTCAGGCTGGGTTTTTGAAATCTCAGCTAAACTAGGTTTGGTTAATCTGAAGACTGAGTTGTGCCGCCGTTAGCAAGTTTGTACATATACAAAATATTGAGAGAACAGCTTAATTTTGCTTATCAATTTGGTATTTAATGAAATAATACTAAAAAAATCACATTACGCCGGAAATTGATTTTTTAAGCGTAGTTTTTAAAAAAATCTAATAAAACACTCAAATTTGCATCGTATATTAAAAATTTATTTTGGAAACGATAAATTGGTCTTTGCCATGCACTTTTTAAAAATAACTTCATGTAAATGTTGCCCGTGACTCCGGTTCAAATGGTCCATTCGTAAGGTGCAATTTTGCACCACTTTTTCGAGCATTTCGCGGCCTGTATTTCATGAATAACACGTGATATGTTCTACTCTAAGGCTTCAATCGTGTTTGGCTTGTCCACATAGACCAACGACTTTACATAACTCCACAATAAATAGTCAAGAGGCGTCAAATCACATGATCTTGGCGGTCAACTACCAGAGCCATTTCGAGACATAAACTGCTCACCATATTCATCCTTCAGTATGTCCATTGTTTCACGAGCTGAGTGGCACGTGGAACCGTCTTGTTGAAGCTACATATCAACAAAGTCAAACTCAGCCAATTGGGGCAAAAAAAAGTCGCGTATCGTGGTTCGCCGTTGACGGTAACGTTTCTTCCACGGTCGTCTTTGAAGAAAAATGGACCGATGATGCCACCAGCCCATAAACCACACCAAACTGTCGTTTTTTCGGGATGCATCGGTACAGTCGTTGCTCGTTTGTGAGTTGCTCCATGACAGAAATGGTAGAATATACTGAACACTCTTCACTTTCACAGATGTAGTTTGGACACAATTACCAGCTAGTGCTGCCAGCCCGAAAAACTAAATTCATAAAAAATCACCCTTTAGTTGGAACAGAAATTTTTCGTTTACACTTTCCGATTTTGTGTACTTTGCAGTTTTGCCAGTGGATTTTTTGAAAAAATACCTACACATGTTCAAAAAAATCCGATTTTTCCCAACACGTTGAATAAATTTCCCCTACAAAAATCCCTACGCATTATTGTCATTAAAAAAAACATTAGTTATAAAAAATAAATTTTATTCTAATATGTATATTAAAGCTTTGACAAAAAACTAATATATATGTATGTACTTTTAATAAATTCAATTAAATCTTTCAACATTGAATAATATCCCAGTGGTATAAGAAAGATCCATTGCCATTAGTGACTAGCGAAATGGTTGACATTTTCACTCTATACGCTAATGGCGCTAGTGATAGTGTATGTCATAGTGTACATACATATCTCTTTCTCCAGACACCTTAAGCTGCAACAATTGATACCCACTATTCGTTAGCTTCTCCGCTAATCCTTAGTAATGCAGGAAGCATATTTTTTTCTACGATAAATTCTTTATTTCTCACTAAGGCATTGATGTCTATTTCAGCAAACCACTTTGTTTTTGAAGATATCTTAGAAAAAACATATACATACATATTAGTGTTAAGTGTTTTTAGGGAAATGAAAATTTTCAACCGTTTTGGACCAGAAAACATTACTAAAAATACTGTTTTTCTGCATTTATTTCATAAATAATGCGATATGACGAAAAATCTCTACATATTGGAGATTATAAAAAAACTGTCCGATTTTCCCTATGTTTCTATTTTAATATCAATAATACCTACATGTAGGGATTTTCCCCTACTTCTTTCAACACTGGTACTTTGTAATCGAATGAGGTTTTACTACTAATGGGGCTTTTTCAATTACAACTAATTTTAATGTAATAAATGAACAGTATTCTTTTTCTGATTCATTTTAAAATAAAATTTTTAAATCGCAGATAAATTTTTTTGCTTTGCGTACTGTTTTTTATATGTGTAAACTTTAATTTATAATTTCAAGTAAATTGTAATTAAAGTTTTTCAGTTACAATTACAATTAATAATTTTCAATTACACCTAACTACAATTACGTTGCATAATTCTTAATTTGAATTAAATTATTTGAAATTAGAAAAACATTAATTACACTTATCATGTAACTGTAATGATAAATGACCTGAAGTTCTGATTTAATTGACTATAATTTGCTCAATTTTTATAATTTAAAGATTTGACTTGTCTTTTTTTAATTTATGAAAAATTTATCTTCCTGTTCAACGTTTTCTTTAGAGTTTAACGAACTTGAAGTGCGAGATAATCAGTTAATAAAAGTGTTTCTGCAAATGTTTGTGCATGTAAATCAAGCATATTGTAAAATTTTTTTAATTTTATTTATCTCCCCCGTTTTGAAGGTTGTTTGTGAATATTTTTTGCTGACTTTATTTAAATTTTTATTTTTTGTCAAACAAAACAACTTGTGTATAATTAAACAACAATTTTTACTTCATCCTCTAACGCAACCAAAAAAAGAGCATTAATTAAATTTCAATTAAATATTTTTTTTGTTTTTGTAAAACTTACAAATGATGCAAACTTATAAATTCATCTTTACCTTCTTTTTAATTTTTTCTCAAAAACCCTACAAATTTTTTTTTTTGCTGAAATAAAACCAACGAAAAAGTCACATAAAAGAAGCTTGAAAAAAATTATGATTTAAAATTAGTAAAAAGGTTGTTACTACTTGTATCAATTTACTTCATCATTGCCGTTGTCGTCGTCATCATCATCATCCAACGTTTCTATGCAAATCAAGTGAAACTTAAATGACTTTATATACTTTTGTAGTTTATAATAAAAAAAAAACACTGGAAGACGAATGGGGGGATACCAGGACAGATGGATAATAGAAGCTGATTATCTTCCTATGAACTTGCAATTAAATCTTAGTTACGGTTAGAAACCGAGAAAACAGAGGAAAAAAACGTACCAACTGCAAAAGTACTCGTAACAAACACATTAATTGAATCAAGGCTACATGGAAAAAATAATAAAAGAATATTAAAAAAGTTTATTTAGCAAAAAAAATTTATTTTTTTTTTTTTTTTTGAAATGTAAGTGTTTTATTTTTAAAAAGATAGTACTTTCTTAAGAAAAATCATTTTAAAATAGTACTCGTTTGATATGTTAAGAAAAGAACTTCTTGGTAAAGCTAATTTTTTTTTAAGAAAAACTAACTTGGTTCTAAAAGCAACTTTTTGGAAACGGTACTTTTTATGAAAGTAAATTTTTTAAGAAGTACCTTTTTGTAAACATAGCGTTTTTAAAAAGTAGTTTTTAATAAGAAAAATACTTTTTGCAAAAAATAAAAAAAGTACTCTATTTTTTTAATCCAAAAGTTCATCAAATTTAATTTTCATTAAATTATTTTTATAAAGAAAGGAATTTTACAACATGAAAATTAATTAAAATTGTTATTGATAATCTTTCATTCTTGACCGTAGCCGGGGCTCAAACCCTGGCCGGCATGTTTTACCATGTTACCATGACATGTTTCGATCGCAACCACTCGATGATCTCCTCAGATGGATTTGCCGACTTACACTCGCAGCCATCGACGACTGCTGACGTCAATAGTCAAACATCAATCCTTAAACCAAATTGTATTTTAACCTTTGGTAGATCAAAATTTGCTTTTTTTAATGATTATCCATTTTAATTGATTTTACATGTTTTTCCTAACTTCTTGAAGTCCAAAGTATATTTTTGTTTTTCATTTTTATATATAACTAGCTTAACCCGGTGCGCTTCGCTACACTGCTTAAACCACTTCTTCAGTTGAGAGATATTTAATATATGCATCCTATGGAAGGTTTTTCCCCTGCGCCTTCCCGCTTTATTTTTATTTTCAAAAGTGTAGTATACCATAGGAGTGACTTCTACTAAGTTTGAACATTCTTACTATAACAGTTCTTAAGATATGTGATATTAAACATTGGCGTCCTATGGGGGGTAACATTTCCCCGCTGCTATTTTATTTCAATTTTGGGGTTCAGAAGATCATACTACAAAAAGTTTAATAAAAAGAGTGCAGCGGCTCTAAATTATATTTCTATCTATGAGGGGTACTGCTCCTCCTCTGTCCATTTCTATATTGAAATTTAAAGTTTGCCATAATAGTAGCTTTAACCACGTTTGAAGACTCTCCCTTTAATAGTTCTTGAGTTGAGAGATATTTAATGTATGCATCCTATGGAAGGTATTTCCCCCCTGCGCCTTCCCGCTTTATTTTTATTTTCAAAAGTGTAGTATACCATAAGTGTGACTTCTACAAAGTTTGAACATTCTAACTTTAATAGTTTTTAAGATATCCGATATTAAACATTGGCGTCCTATGGGGGGTAACACTTCCCCCGCTGCTATTGTGTTTAAATTTTGGGGCTCAGAACATCCTACTACCAAAAGTTCTACAAAATGCGTGCAGTGGCTCTTATTAATATTTCTATATATGAGGGGTACTGATCCTCCCCGCCCATTTGTATATTGAAATTTATAGTTTACTATAATAATAGCTTTAACCACTTTTGAAGACTCTCTTCAATAATTCTTCAGTTGAGCGATATTTAATATATGCATCCTATGGGAGGTATTTCCCCCCCTGCGCCTACCCGCTTTATTGTTATTTTCAAAAGTGTTGTATACCATAAGAGTGACTTCTAGAAAGTTTGAACATTCTCACTATAACAGTTCTTAAGATATGCGATATTAAACATTGGCGTCCTATGGTGGGTACCACTACCCCCGCCGCTATTTTGTTTAAATTTTGGGGCTCAGAACATCCTACTACCAAAAGTTCTACAAAATGCGTGCAGTGGCTCTTATTAATATTTCTATATATGAGGGGTACTGATCCTCCCCGCCCATTTGTATATTGAAATTTATAGTTTACTATAATAATAGCTTTAACCACTTTTGAAGACTCTCTTCAATAATTCTTCAGTTGAGCGATATTTAATATATGCATCCTATGGGAGGTATTTCCCCCCCTGCGCCTACCCGCTTTATTTTTATTTTCAAAAGTGAAGTATACCATAAGAGTGACTTCCACAAAGTTTGAACATTCTCACTATAACAGTTCTTAAGATATGCGATATTAAACATTGGCGTCCTATGGTGGGTACCACTACCCCCGCCGCTATTTTGTTTTAATTTTGGGGCTCAGAAGATCCTACTACCAAAAGTTCAACAAAATGCGTGCAGTGGCTCTTATTAATATTTCTATATATGAGGGGTACTGCTCCTCCCCCGTCTACCCCGCCCATTTGTATATTGAAATTTATAGTTTACTATAATAATAGCTTTAACCACTTTTGAAGACTCTCCCTTTAATAATTCTTCAGTTGAGCGATATTTAATATATGCATCCTATGGGAGGTATTTCCCCCCTGCGCCTACCCGCTTTATTGTTATTTTCAAAAGTGTTGTATACCATAAGAGTGACTTCTAGAAAGTTTGAACATTCTCACTATTACAGTTCTTTAGATATGCGATGTTAAACATTGGCGTCCTATGGGGGATTCCACTTCCCCCACTGCTATTTTATTTTAATTTTGGGGCTCAGAAGATCTTACTACCAAAAGTTCTGCATAATGCGTGCAGCGGATCTTAATATATGCGATAATTAATATTGGCATCCTATGGGGGATACCAATTCCCCTGCCCCTATCGAAAAAATAAGTAGCCTATTTTATTTTTAGGGCTCACGTGATGTATCTGTAAAAATTTCAGGAAAATCGGTTCAGTAGTTTAGGAGTCTATAGGCCAACAAACAAACAAACAAACAAACAAACAAACCCACATACAAACATTTTTCATTTTTATATATATAGACTAGCTTAACCCGGTGCGCTTCGCTACACTGCTTAAACCACTTCTTCAGTTGAGAGATATTTAATATATGCATCCTATGGAAGGTTTTCTCCCCTGCGCCTTCCCGCTTTATTTTTATTTTCAAAAGTGTAGTATACCATAGGAGTGACTTCTACTAAGTTTGAACATTCTTACTATAACAGTTCTTAAGATATGTGATATTAAACATTGGCGTCCTATGGGGGGTAACATTTCCCCGCTGCTATTTTATTTCAATTTTGGGGTTCAGAAGATCATACTACAAAAAGTTTAATAAAAAGAGTGCAGCGGCTCTAAATTATATTTCTATCTATGAGGGGTACTGCTCCTCCTCTGTCCATTTCTATATTGAAATTTAAAGTTTGCCATAATAGTAGCTTTAACCACGTTTGAAGACTCTCCCTTTAATAGTTCTTGAGTTGAGAGATATTTAATATATGCATCCTATGGAAGGTATTTCCCCCCTGCGCCTTCCCGCTTTATTTTTATTTTCAAAAGTGTAGTATACCATAAGTGTGACTTCTACAAAGTTTGAACATTCTAACTTTAATAGTTTTTAAGATATCCGATATTAAACATTAGCGTCCTATGGTGGGTACCACTTCCCCCGCTGCTATTTTATTTCAATTTTGGGGCTCTGAAGATCCTACTACCAAAAGTTCAACAAAATGCGTGCAGCGGCTCTTAATTATATTTCTATCTATGAGGGGTACTGCTCCTCCCCCGTCTACCCCGCCCATTTGTATATTGAAATTTATAGTTTACTATAATTATAGCTTTAACCACTTTTGAAGACTCTCCCTTTAATAATTCTTCAGTTGAGCGATATTTAATATATGCATCCTATGGGAGGTATTTCCCCCCCTGCGCCTACCCGCTTTATTGTTATTTTCAAAAGTGTTGTATACCATAAGAGTGACTTCTAGAAAGTTTGAACATTCTCACTATTACAGTTCTTTAGATATGCGATGTTAAACATTGGCGTCCTATGGGGGATTCCACTTCCCCCGCTGCTATTTTATTTTAATTTTGGGGCTCAGAAGATCTTACTACCAAAAGTTCTGCATAATGCGTGCAGCGGATCTTAATATATGCGATAATTAATATTGGCATCCTATGGGGGATACCAATTCCCCTGCCCCTATCGAAAAAATAAGTAGCCTATTTTATTTTTAGGGCTCACGTGATGTATCTGTAAAAATTTCAGGAAAATCGGTTCAGTAGTTTAGGAGTCTATAAGCCAACAAACAAACAAACAAACAAACAAACAAACAAACAAACAAACAAACAAACAAACATACAAACATTTTTCATTTTTATATATATAGATGAAAGCATCTTTATTAAAATTTTTTTTTTTTTTCAAAAAGTCTACCTTTTTATAAAAAGTACTTTTTGATATAAAAATGGCTTATGTATTTGTAAAATGCAACTTTTGAATTCTTTTTAAAGAAAAACTAAGTTTTTCAAAAAAGAACGTTTTTGGAAACACTGCTTTTAATAAAAAAATAACTTTTGAGGGAAGTTTCTATTTACAAAAGCACATTTAAAAAAACTACATTTTAGGACAAAATAACTTTTAAGGAAAATGTAATTTTTTTAAAACCATTATTTTTTAAATACTACAATGATAGAAAAGGCGTCATAACGCAAATTGATCATATCAATTAACATATTTGTAAGTTTGAGCTCTTCTTGCTGTTTAGTTTCAATCAATAGGTTTAATTAAAATGTGGCATCAGTGGGATGACTCGGTAACATCGTGGAAAGGAATCATTGGACAAACTGTCATTAAATTAAGTCATTGGGATTGACGTGTTAAAGTGAGAGAATATTATTATTAACTTACCCGTTGCACAGGTTTGTTTCACTTATGTTATATTCCGCTCTTGTTTACAGAAGAACTTTCAAATTTAAGACACCAGCAGCATGCGCGATATGGTTTTTCGTAATCAATCTACTTTGAAAATTTGATGTATTTAACTGAATAATTTAAACAAATAGAATATGGGAATTTTTGCCTCTTATTTCACTTTTTAAACATGAAAATAATGTTAATAACTCACAAAATATGGCATAGAATTGACTTTTCTATAGGCATAACACAGATGACGCATAAAATATGACGAAACTTTATGATGTCGTTTGTCATTGGATTGATGTAATTTTAGCCTCATTGTTGCCATTTGTAATAACATTGATGTCACTTTTCTGATGTTAGAGCATCATCAATATAAAGATGAGTGTATTAACCACTTTTTATAAAAACGTTGTCTGAATTAGACATTTCTTGCAAACTTCATTCTTAGAGGCTTTGCTTAGAATTCTGTCCGACATAGATTTACGGACTGCCTGGCCGCTTTCTGATCGATTTTATATGGATGTATCGGGGTGGAATTCATGTACCGATATTTCTAATAGATTTTTAACAAAATTCATACAGATGTATCGAACCAGACTCACTTTTTTTTGGAAAAATAATGATAAATGTCATTAGATTGAAAAAAATTTAATTTTTTTTTATTGTTTAAAAAAAAATTATTAAAAAACGGTTCGATGATTTAAAGTTTTTAAATATTCACTTTTATTTTGCAATAAAATTAATTCAAATTAACTTCTTTCAGCTATTTGTCAAAAAACAATAGGAATGCCGGCTAACACATCAGAATTTCTCATGCCTTTTTTATTAGATTTCTGTGAGATATCTATAGAAATGCCGGCAAAAAACTCAGAAATTCCTCCGTCATATCTGCCAGAATTTGTATCAATCACTTCATAAATTTTAGAGTCAAAAATACGATCGAAAAATCGTATTCTATTCCGACTTTTTTGTCGACGTTTCTCTCAGATATCTAGAAGACGCCGGAGAAGAAACTTATAATAGTACAGTACTCTGTCAAGAAAAAATATGTTCTGAAGTTAAGGTACCTTTTTAATAAAACGTGTTTTTTATGACGTTTCGGAATTACAGTGATTTTTTTTTGTATAAAGAGCAGTGTTCGAAAATAAACAAATCACCCAAAAACGATATTTATTTTTTAGTGCTTGTGTTTACGAACACAACCCATAATACTGTTCGTAATTATTTTTAAGAAAATAACGAACATTTTATAGCGTTCTTTTCTTCGTTATAAAACAGAACAATTGTAGTGGTTCTGTAGTCATACTTACATTATATTTTAATGTACTATAGGCTTTCTATTTAACATGAAATGAACAAATCAAAAAAATTTAGCAACGACCACAATACGAATAGCTTGTGTGTGCATTGTGCACATGTTTTGTTCGTGTAAAACTTTTTCGCTGGCTTTTTGGTTTTTTTTTATGTATTTTTTTTTTAATTTGGGGTTTTTTTTACCAGACAAAAAGGTGCTAAGCACAACTGCAACAAACGAACATTAAAGTCCTGAACCGAAAACAACGAAGTTTGTGGTTAAAAAAAAAACGGACACAATTATATGTTCTCATCTTTTTGTTGAGTTGGATAACTACAGTATTATTTTTGTGTTCAAAGATCACAAACAGAGAAACGTTATTTTTTTAATGACTTACTACACAAACTCTTTAAGAGTTTGTGTTTTCCTCAAATCTACCGAACCGAACACTAAGTAACGATATTTAATGTTTTTTACGAACACGGATTAAGAGAGAACTAATGTGCAATTTTTTTTTGTTGAAAGAAACGTGAATTTTGTTTGTAAAGTGACTTTTTGAAACATGACTTTACAAATAGTTACATGAGTTTTCTCTGCGTGTATTTTAAGCAACCATAATGTTTCTAATAAGTTAAGCTAAAATTACTTTTTTTACCTTCAAGTAATATGTGACGTAGTGTAGATTAAAAGAAATAAGAAATTCCGTTGAGGAATAATGGAAGTGTATGAAAGTAAAATGATCTCTTGGATAATGATTAAAAATTAATGCATACGGCAAATGGTAAATTAACTTTTTAGATGCTTTGAAGTACTTTTTGAACTGTATAGTTAATCTGAAACAACAGTAAAAATTGATTGATGCTTTCTTTGCTTAAAACTTTTCTTTTTATCTTTTATTTTCTTTGCAGGGATTTAAAACAAATGGAAAAATTGGAAATGACAACAAATAAAGGTAAGTGGTTTTTGAACTGGGTTTCAAATTAAAAATTTCTTTCCGTTTCTTTCTTAAATTCGATTTCTAGGTTTATTCGAAATTTTATATTAAATTTTTTTTTTTTTTAATAAGTAACTATTTGGATTGAAATTTGAATAAATATTTAATAGGTTTTAATCTTTGCTTTTATTTAATTAAAAATTTTATAAATATTTTTTTCTGTTCCCTTGAATAAAACTTAAGGTCCAATTCCTTCATTCTTTTTGTTAAATTGTTTAGAGCAAAAAAAAAGAAAAATTAAAAGCTCTTTTTTCTCTTAAACCAGTTATCAAAAGACATTTATGAGATTTAATTTGCACGTTCTTTTTATTTTTGTTAACAAAATTTTAATGTCAGTCATAAAAAAGGCTTTTAAATGTTAAAAATTTATTTAGCAAGTGCAGTGACTTTTTTTAATTTTTAAGAAATTCATATTGGAAAACTTTTTCTTTCCGTCTTTTGATTCGAGTTTATTACATACTTTAGTAAGCTGTGCTTGTGTTTTAATAAAAATTAAAAATCTTTACCAAAAAAAAAATTTTTACTTTCAAATTTTCAGTTTTAGTTTTTTTTTGGGGTTTTTTCAATATTTTGTGTAACACGTTAATTAATTTTTTTTGGTATAAATAAAGTAAACAACCTTAACTTGAAAACAATAAAGTACAATAAGAAAAAAATTTATAAAAAATTGTTAATGCAACAACAAAAATAATCAGAAATATCAGTCACACTTTGTAACCGTCTGATGGAGATGTTTCATACGTTTGTATGGCATAAACAACATTCTTAGAGTGCGAGTATATTCTAGGTTTTCAGCCGGAGATGGGCAAACGAAAGTCCACACACATTGTGTAAAAGTTTGTATTAAAGTGCATAAATGACTGAGTACTTGATAAAAATAAATAAAAAAAAATCGAGACACTGATTCTTTAACTTCTATTTGTAAAATATTTCGATATAGAATCAATAGAGCTTTTAAATGATAAATGGAAAGTTCACAATAACAAAAAGGTACCCCAAGAAGTACTACGGCCAGGGGTCACCTTTATCACAAAGGCTCAAATCCAGGGCTAGGAAATTAATATCCTAGATTTGTCTTTAAACTCGCCTTAACAAAACTTATGATGAAATACATTTCAGTATGATATAAAAAAGCATTCTTTTAATGTGAGAGCATTAAATCAAAATTTGCATTATCAACTTGTTCTCTATTTGAGAGTTATGAAGAATAAATAATTGAAGTGAATAAATTAAATCCCAGCAGGAAAATGTAATCAATAGGAAACGAGAATGTAATACATATCTTGATTAATATTTGATTCCAGAAATCATTACCCTTAACACAGAACACGTCCGAGAATTGTCATAAATTATTTTAATGTAAACTGCGAATGAATTAAAGTGGTAATTAATCTGCAGAAGAACGGCATGGTATTGTTCCACTTACTCGTAAAAGCCCTAACACAAAAATGACCCGTCAAAAACCATATAAGAGTTCAGGCCCCACTCCCATCCAATCCTAATAGAACCTTGGTTGCGTTTGCAGCCAATCCGGGCCTTAACACCCTAGACCCCCTATCTATCCACCCAGTACCGGTTAACGGTATCGCGGAATCTATTCTGGGTTTAATTTTTAATCATTTTCAGTTAGTTTCTGTGTTAATTTCTATTCTGGGTTTAATTTTTAATCATTTTCAGTTAGTTTCTGTGTTTGCTAGAAAACTGCACATTATAAAACTAACAGCCTGGCCCACGATGTCGATTGCTATCATTCGTTTGCATTTTCAACGACAAGCAGTTTAAATAATGCAAATTTGCGCCCCACTAAGAAATATTATGCGATCACAAATGTCAGTCACTAGTGTAGCGGTTGTCGGCAGAGGAATTTTGTTGGAATATTATAATAATATATTTTTAAAACTAATAAAATTATACCTATAGTGTCATAAAATATTTTTCACAAAATTCTATTCAATATTTTTTGTTAACTGCTTTGTATTGTTTAATTTACATGTTTTGCCGATTTTTTTGTTTGTGGAGTTGTTGATGTGGCAATATATTTATTTGACAATAAGTCTGCTTTCACACGTTTCATCTTTTTATGCCCAATTCTTGTGTTTTATGAAGTGAAGAAAGAAGTAAGTCCCAATTTACACTAGGGAAATTTCTTGCCGGACGGACGAAGTTTGATGGCGAGGGGTCGAAAAGGTAGAGTGTGTAGTACATGACTAGGGCAACCAAAAAAAAGCAAATGCTTATTTTTTGGTTTACAAGATAGAAAGATTTTGATTGAACACAAACTCCGATCATAAGAAAACAAAGAAAATGAGCTATATTTGTTAGGGCTTTTTTTTGCTTATTTTGGCAATATCGGCTTTTTTTTAGTTATTTTTGCGATATCGGCTTTTTTTTGCTTATTTTGCCATTTTAAGATAATTTTTCATACAAAAAAAAACTTATTTAATAAAATTTTGCAAAAATCGTTATTATTATTTTTTTTATTTGCAACTTTTTTTATAAATACTAAAAAATCAACCATTTCTGTGCTGTAACAACTCTGGTTAAAAAAATCGTTCAACGTTATGGTAATATTTTGTGCTTCCCTTGAGCAATATCATCCCAAAAACCTATATTATCTCTTTATGTTATTATAGCTACACTAAAGAGTGGAGAGGGTATTATGCATTTGTGCTGATGTGAGAAACACCTTAAAATGTTGGTCCTTAAGTATACCGGTCAACACAGAATCACTTTCTGAGTCGATCTAACGATGTCCGTACGGCTGGCTGGCTGTCCATGTAACCTCGTGCGCAAAGTACAGGTCGCAATTTTAAAGACAATTTAATGAAATTTGGTACGTGGGTTCTAATTGGCACTAAGGCCAAGCGGTCCATAATTAAATATAGCCTCCATACAAGCTGCTATCAGGAAGAGGGTCTTTGTGCTCACTATCAACCAATTTTAATGCAATTAAAGACATATGTAGATGGATCCATATTTATGTGGACACGTAAGGTATGCATTTTTTAAAAAAATAGGACTATGAGGGGGATAGGGGGCAATTTCTGCCTACCAGAAACCATCAAACCGATTTTAATGAAATTTAAAACATAGATGATCCCTATTCATAAAGGCATACACTCTCGAAACTTGTTTTTAAATACTGTGGTGTTGGGTATAATACGGTCGGGCTTGACCGACTATACTTTCCTACTTGATTTTTATGCAACTTTGTCTTAGCAGTACTGTAACTTACCTTTTATAGTGTTGTGTATAATTTGTATGTGTTTATGTTTTTAGTATTAAGCCTTTTTTTAAACCTAATTTAATATTTGCTTGTTTAAGTTCTTTTCTCTCGAAAATTCCAAAGCTCTATTCTTACGATCAAATTCCTCAGTATGTAACGTCTTTTACCATCACACTTTGTAACGTCTTATTTCTTTTTTAATATAGTTTTTGTATAAAGAAACGTCTGTTAGTTCCCCTTCTCTCTGCTTTTGGTATAGTAACGTCTTATTTTTTGCTTTTTTAATATAGTTTTAGCTATTAAGAATTTCTCTGTATATCAAATAATGTAAATTTCTGCAAATTTTGTTGTTTTACTCGAAGTTGTAACAAAATTGGAAACAAAAAATCTTTCATTGGTTTTCTTAGTGAACATAGTTGTGGATCGTAAGAAAAATGTCCCGTGTTTCAGGGGATATAGAAGACGAAGTTAATACAAAATTAAGATCAGTTTCATTAAAAAATTAAGGATTTTCGGTACTGAAAGATATTGGGGATATTTTGGGAGGCAAGCGGAATTATGAGTCCAATCGTATAAAATATACTTCAGAGCAAATACTCAATTTTAGATATGCTCCCTTAACATCTGTAGACGTAGGAAGAACTTTTTCTATCTACAAGAACTTGCTGACTCCAAACAAACATAGTTTTCTTTTCGAAAAATTTATTGCATCAACTTATAATTTACTATAACAACGAATTAAGTGAAAAATAAACAAGTTTAAATTGCTTTTTTTTTAAGTTTTAACAGCTTATTTTCATGTTTTTAAAGGCTTTTTTTAAGAGCTTAAAACTGTTTTTTTAGTGCTTTTTTTTGGTTGCCCTATACATGACTATCTGTACTGGACAATTTTTCATTTCTCTTTCTTACTTTTCGTAGTTTACATCTTGTTGCTTTATATTATTTTTCTGTCTGACTTCATATGTAAACGCTACAGGTAAGATTAAAAGAGAAAAAAATGTCCGGCAAGAAATGTCCCTAGTGTAAATTGGGACTAAGGGGGTTAGTACAGAGATGCCTGTACTCGGTCAGTACGCTTTGCGTTTTCATTCGTAGGTATATGCACAACGATGACTGCATGTACATTTTTTTCTTTTCTTTTTCTCTTTGATAAGCTGTAAATAAAATTGATGTTGTTTTGAACCGAAAAAAGTTGAAACCGATTGCTGCGTGTGATCATATTGGGAATTGAAAAGAAGTTGAGCATCAAAAGATGAAACATGTAAATTCAGACTAAATAAACGGATTAGGCAAAAAACGTAAAACCTGTCGACCGACAAATCGATAGTTAGCAGGGCGCTTATGAGAAATAATGTAGTCGCTCGCTTAAGTGGTCGGTCGACATCGTGGACGAGGCTGTAAATAAAATATACAAGTGAAAACTTTTTAAAAAAAGGCCCTTTTTCAATTTGTTATTTAAAGTTTTGCTCAAAAGTAAAGAAAATTTAAATGTTAACAGTGCAATATCTTTGCAGTCACCTAGTGTAAACACTTTTTTATGTAGAATTTCACGAAGATCTAATCGCACTGAAAAAAATAAAAATGGATTTCAATTAAAAAATTTGTGATATTAATTAAAAAATGAATTAAATATTCACTAGCAAACAAACTGATAGTATTAATTAAACGTTTAATTCACTTGATAAAACGTTTAATTCACTTGATTATACGTTTAATTCACATAATTAAATATTTAAATAATACTGATTTTATTTTTGATTAATGCTTTAATTGCTGAAAAATTGTGGAGAATTTGTTCTGTGCGGAGTTTCTGTTCGGATTTAATGGCCTCCTGTTTATTTTGACTAAAACTTAATTCTTTTGGAGAACGTGTAATTTTTCCAATTCCTGTCTTTGGCACAATTGAAGCTGTAGACAAGGAGAGGAAAAGTGTTAAACAAACTAACCCGAAAAGACTGCATCTAGTGCTCTAAAATAGAAAAATTTCTAAAAATTTTAATTTATTATATCTTTTTTCACCAATTTTAGACCATAACTATTGAAGTATAGGAAATTCAGTAAAGTAATCTTCAGAAAAAATATTCCTTTTAATATAATTCATAATTCTTCAGAACATTATACAACTGAACAATTATTTGTTCACCTTTTCTAGCTGTGTTGTTCATCGAAGGTATGAAAAATGTAACTACATTCTGCTGGTATCTAATAGTTGTATACATTTTCCTTACAATTTACTTCATTGCTAGCCAAAGGATAGCTAAAGTAAGCCTAGCAACAGAAATATATATACTAAAATTCTGATAGTGCATAGAAAATATTCTTGGAAAATATTTCAGGAATAAGACTATTAAAGTATAAAAAAGCTTTTGAGGATTGTAATTTGACTTAGAATACACATTCGAATAATGTGAAAAATTTTTTTTTTTTATTAATTTTCAATATAGCCATAAAAAATTTTCAAGTTAAGTTGAATTTAAAGAAAGAGTTTTAATTAAAAAAATGCAATTAACAATATAAGAGTCAGAATACCTAAATTTTTAGATTTGAGAAATTCGAAAATCACACTGTTGAAAATAAACATATTTTTCTCGATTTAAAAAAAAACTAGTACAGTGTGCCTTAGAATTATAAAAAGCATGTCTAGCTATTTCTTTAAACGTTGTGCGAATGTATTGAAAAATTTTCCAATAGCAAATGTTTTATAATCTTGAAAACCCCGGCATATTTAAGTAGTGTAAATAATTACCTAAATTGCTAAAATAACCATAAAACTTTGAGTTAAAATAATTCGGAAAGTTACAAACTGCGGGATTAAAAATGAATACGTTCTTAAGCCTTCTCAGTTTTATGATTCAAGTGACATAGACAACACTTTACAACCCTGACGTTGTAAAAAGTATGGCTACCTAAAAGATTTCAAAGACTTTTCAAAACAGGTAGGACATGCCCTGGATTCCTAAACAATACATTTCATAAGACTTTTTACTATTCTCCTAAGAGACTTACAATCATAAACATTAAAATTAATAGAAACAATATTTATTAAAATTGAAACATAAATTAAAAATAGAAAAGAAACTAGTAGCATGTACTCTATTTCTCTCCGATACATTAATTATGCCGCTTAATGCAGTTGGGAAAAACTTTCATGTGTCTCATTAATAAATAAATATCGCGGAGAAAATGTTTCAAAGAGTAAATCGGTATTTAAATGGCGTTAACTTAAATATGAATTTGTTTATTAAACTGGCGAATATAAATAAATACGAAGGTAAGCAATCGAAAATCATTAAAGCAAAATAGATTTTTTCCAAATTGGAGGAATAAATTGAGAGCTGTTTAAGGCTGAACGATGCTTATTAATGTTATACGTTGGCAGCTATACTATGACAACACAAAAGCAACATAATTTTTTGTTAATTGCTGAACAGCTCGAAATGTCATCCATTTGTAAACACAACATTGTTAAAAAAGCAAACGTCTTGAACTATCAATACGCCTTTTTAGACTGCAAAGGAAAAATAAAAATTGATTTCAATTAAAGAAATTGATTTAATTTTTAATTAAACCTGGTACTGTGTTTGATTAATGCTTTAATGAAAAAACAAATAAGCGGGAATTTATTCTGTGTGAATAGGTAAGAAAAACGCTATATCTTAAATTAGAATACAGAAAGAAAAAACATGGATTCCATTAAAAAAATTTGTGATATTAATTAAAAAATTAATAAAATTTGCACCAGTAAACAAATTGATAATATCAATTAAATATTTTTTGATTCAACAACATTTTCTGCAGTAATGTTGTTGATATAAGTAAACATTTAATTTACTTGATTAAATTTTCAGTTGAAACTGATTTTATTTTTCATTAATGCTTTAATTGGAAAAAATTGGCGAGAATTTTTCTATAAATAATCAACTCAAAATTTTTATATTATCACTTTTTTCAAGAAATCGATGTACAGTGGTCCGTCCATCCATTTCTCCATTTCTCTAGTATTTTCAAAAAAAAAAAATACATTTGTATCCCACTTTGTAGTAACAGAGTACTTATAAAAATAAAACAGTTTTTTTGAGCCATATGACATTCCTTAAAATCTCAAAAAAGATCTTAAATTCAAATCTAGGTTTCTCTTCTCTGCTTAAAAGTGGCTACATCATTCTCACACTTTTGGCTAAACTTTACTTATAAAAGTGGGTACTTGTTCACATGCATGTAGTTACTATATTTAGTAGAAACCTAATGTAATGATATTGACCAGTCAGTCAGAAGTTGGTTGCCGACAGGCAGCACAAATACAGTTGTAATCAAGATTACACACAATCTACAATATTTTTAATTTAGCTAACTAACTTTATTCATACATACACCACACATGGTTTTATAAAATTAAGTGTAACATTTTAATATATAGTACTATAAAGAAAAATATATGTATATATATACAGCTAAATAAAATCTTAGGGCTTCAAGTGGCAGCAATAGCAACAAAAACAACTCTAAAACTAAAACAAAAAATAAGAAGAAAACAATAATAATAACTGAAGCATTTTTTATATATTTTTCAAAAACGTCTTCGTAGTACTTGAGCAACCAAGTGGAACAAACGAGATTTTTGAAATCTTTTGGAGCACATCCACACACATATTTGTAGTTTTTTTGTTGTTCAAAAACAGCCATCACAACAATAAAATCAGCAGCAGCCGCAATAAAAACAATAAATACCAATTTATTACTATTTTTTTAAGTACTTTAAGGAAAATCCAAAGAAACTTTTTTTTCTGGTGGCCGTTTGTTGAAATACTTAAGGAAAATGAATTTTTAATTTGTTCAAATTAGCTTTACAAAAAAAAAAAAAAAAAAAAAAAATACACAATAATTACACTGTGCTAGTCGCAAATTTTAACAAGCTATGCACCCTTCTGGTTAAGCTAATTCGTATACGCTAGATTCAATAGTGATAGCCGTTTTCAAAGTTAACGTTTGTATTCGCGATATTCGCGGTTAAAATTTTCAATACTTAACTACCACAAAACGATATTTTTTATGCTTTTGGGATCATAGTTCAATTTAAATTAATATTACTTTTATCATTAAATTTTTCAGTATTTTTTCGAGCTTTATCAGTAAGGTGCCCGGCTTGTTATAAATTGCCACTAATACAGTATATTTAAAAGAAATAAGAAAAACATTTCTTGGAAAAAAATAAAAAAAAAATTTTTTCGCCAAAAAAATAACGAAAAATTTTATTAAATAGAGTTGGATTGATTTGAATAGAACAATGATACCAAAAGTCAAAAAAAAATTCTGTTTTTGGCACATAAGTTTCAAAACTTTTAATCACATATATCGAATACGGCTAGAATTCAGCATAGGATGCCCAGATTGTTAAAAAAAAGTATCAAACTTGCACAGAAAAAATTCTCCAAAATTTTTCACCAATTAAAGCATTAATCAAAAATAAAATCAGTTTTAATTAAAAATTTAATCAAGTGAATTAAACGTTTAATCAAGTGAATTAAACGTTTAATTAATACTATTAACTGGTTTAATTGATACTATTAATTTGTTTACTGGTGCAAATTTAATTAATTTTTTAATTAATATCACAAATTTTTTAATTGAAATCAATTTTTAATTGAAATCAATTTTTTTATTGTTTTCTGTGTGCGCACAGTGTTAATGGAATAAGAAGTTCTTTAAGTACTGCTTTTTTTTTGGCGGAAATGAACTTTTTAGTACTTTTTCTTGGTAAAACATACATATTTGTAATTAATTCCCAGTACTTTTCTTTTATAAAAATAAACTTTTTTTTTTGGACTTATTTTTGCAAATGGTACGTTTGGAAAATATAAATACATAGATTTATTTGTAAAAAGGTATTTTTCTTAGAAAAGAACTTATTTTCGTAAAAAAGAACTTTAAAAAAATATTTTTTTCGTCAAAATGTTTTCAGTTCTTTAAAAAAAGTACCCTGCGGGAAATTTGTGTCACTTGGTCCAACAGACTGGTCCTGGGATTTGTGAAAATAGAACAAGTATAAAAAGAAAGGACTCATGACCAGTGAAAGAAGAACCAATCCCTTAACTGGTCTATGAAGAACAAAAAGGTAGAAAAAGTAACGAATTACAGCACAGTCTTCACCGATGCTGTGACACATTTTTTGGTGCTTTCTTAAATTTGGTTCTTGAATTTAATTCTAGGACTTGTTTTATTGAAATAATACTACATTTTAGTAATTGCCACTAAGCTAGTTCTTTGAGAATAGATCTGTGACTGGTCAAATGGTGTCAATTGACAACCCCATGTAAAAGTGATAGGTCTTATTCATATAAAGTGTTAAAACTAGAACCGGTGTCTACCACCAAAGACCTATCACGGGACTACTTTGGTGTCAGTTCGCTTCCCTCTAGGGTACTATCTTTGCAAAAACATAAATCTTGTAGCTTTTTTATTAAAGGTTTTTTTTTGAAAAGTACTATTTGATCGAAGAGGAGTTTTTTAAAAATATTACTTTGTGCAAAAAAGCAGTTTTGAAAATTAATATATTTATTAAAAAAAAAACTTAAAAGTTTTTTTTAAGTTTAAGCTTTTTTTGTAAGAAATAAGTCTTTTGCATAAAGCAGATTTGCTTTTTTCTTAAAATATCTATCTTTTGTTTTAAATAACTTTCTTAAATTTTTTCTGAAAAACTGCACTTTTTCTTAAAATTTTACGTTTTCTTAACCTTAATTTTTTATACGCCACTTTACCTTAAAATACATCGTTTTCTTAATCTTCTAATTATACAGTGTTTTACTTTTTGTGTTTTTCATTTTCATAGAAAAGTGTGTTCTTATTACACGATTTAGTTTTGTATGCCTCAAAATATATTGTAAATATTTATATCAGGCCTGGAAATGTCCGATTTACTGTGATTAAAAATAATCTTTTGCATATTTTTGAAGTTTCCCCAAAAAACAAAATCTTTTTCATTAATAAGATTTTCTATGAAAATTTGTTTCCTTTCAATAAGGCATGAGCCGTCTGAACACAGACTAAAAGTACATATAACTTGAGAACGGCTGGACCGATTTGGGCGATTTTTCTTTCTAATGATCGCCATGGTCCAACTTACGTTTTTACGAAAAGAAAATGTTGCCCCGTCCACTTTTACGCCTACTTTTTCCGATTTACCTAAAATCAGAAAACGGCTCCATCGATCATTAGTAATCAGCTACCGAGCGAAGCCGGGGCGGGGCGGCCACCTTGTTTGCTATAAAACAATCTAAAAAAAAATTATTATATTAAAAATTTACTTTTCTTAAAAGTACTTTTCTGCTACATTTAAATTTTTTTTAAAATTATTTTCTGTTTAAAAGAAAATTTTTGTCCTAAGGTACTTTTACAAGGAGGGGTTTATTTTTTTAAAATTTACTGTTTTTGCACTGCTTTTCTTCCTTCTTAAAGTTACTTGAAAAAAGTTCTGTTAATAATGTACTTTTTGAAAAAGGCCCTTTTTCGTAAAAATACACTTTTCTTTAAAGATAATTTTTTGCTTCAAAAACAATTTAATTTAGATTGTACGTTTTCTACTTATCCCTTGTAAATATACTTTTTTAATAAGGAAATTAAAAAAAAATATTATTGTACAAGATTGTAATGTACTTGATTTTTGAAAATTTTGTTTAATAGGTTTTTAAATACTGAACCATAGAAAGCAGTGTTTTGGTATAGTTTTATCAAAAAGTGCACTTTATTAATTAAAGTTTTATTTTAAAAATATAAAATATTTTTTTGTTTAAAAGGAACAAACCGTTTAAAGGAATTTTATTGCAATATGTCCTAATTTTTTAGCTTTAGACAATATATTTTTTGTTATACTATATTTATTTCGTTATAATTATTGCTCCAATTAAATTAAAATATTTTTAATTATTTAATTGGCAAAAGTTATTAGTCGTTTCAAACGTTAACGTTCGTATAGAAAATTCTATACGAACGTTTTTAAGTTTGAAATTTTTGAACAGGCAGTAAAATTTAAAAATTATTTTACAAATATCAAAATCAAAAAGAGAATAAGTGGTGAAGCTGGAAATAGTATGGCATACAACTCTTTAATTTTTTGCTCTAATTCCCTCGTTTGCTTAGGCGTCCTTTTGTGATTGTTCAAATTTTAAGTGGTATTAAAAAATGTTCAGGTGTATCTCCTCCAAGTTCCTTTTTAACTAAGATTTCTCTGCCGTAGGCCCTTTTACAATTTCTCATTTTTTTGTTTGGCTGCTTTCATTTTTTTCTTCTGTTTGTTGAGCTGCATTTGAAGTTTCAAGTTATTTTTATATTGAATTTCTCTGTAGATCTCACGTAATTCATCCGTTGTAAATTTTTCCAAATTACGCTTACTCATCGAAATTAATTTATCAGTAAGAGAGATTTTGGTTGGACTAATACGCATGCTTGAGTGTTTCTGAGAGCGACGCAATTCCTCACGATAGATATATAGAGTGTAGCTTATGCTGGTTTTTGATTTAGAGTCCATTTTAAAGGATTTCAACAAAAAGGTTTTGATGAAAAGTTTTGGATGTTAACGGTTGCTTATGTTACAGGAGAATGATGCTAAGGCGCAAAGAAGTTGTAGTTTATATAGCAAAATTTTGTTAGTACCTGTACAAAAAAGGATTTTTAATGTGTTTAGGTAGTTCGCTACCTTAGAACAACAAGATTTGATGTACACCTAAACTAAAAGTAAAATAGAACCTCGTTGTCCTAAGGTCGCGATTTATTGATTCTTTTATGATGTCAAATATGATGTGAAGAGACACAAAAGTGTTGTTTTAAAAAAGTTTTATTGTTAATCCTGTATTTCTAGCTAAATAAGTTGCTGCTAATAAGTTCTTTTTTTAAGGTAAAAAAGCAAGTCTTATTGGTCAAACTAATTTTTGGTAGCAGTAGAGTTCGAAGTTGCCTTTTCTTATGTGGCACAGTGCATTTCGTTAGTCTCATTTAGAAATGCCCTAACTCACACAGTTGCAACTTTACAGGAAAAGGTAAAAACATAAAAACTGTATGTTTCAAAATGTACAATTGCTTGTACAGTTTCTTGTAACACCAGATGCGCATGTGATTCATTACAAATGCACAATGGCCATTGTGTGTAGTGTGATGACATAAGCCTACAGTACACAGAATGTAAAAAGCCACATGTACACGTGGTTCTGACGTAATTTTGACGTCACTACAAAGCCACAATAGCAAGTTCGTGATGTGTGATGACGACAAAATTACGTCAGAACCACATACGAATGGGGCTTTTTACATTCTGTGTACTATAGGCTTTACAAAATACGTCAGAACCACATGCGCATGTGGATTTTCACATTCCGTGTAATCTCGGCCTTTAGCCATTAAATTAAAAGTAAAGTCCTTTTTACTTAACCTAATTGAAATTTGCCTCAACATTTTAATTAACTCTACGAAATCAAATTAAATTTAATGTAATGTTGGTAATTTAATGAACGTTTCCCCATAGTCTAAATTTACACGTTTCATCTTTTGATGCTCAACTTTTTTTCAATTCCCTTTTAAAGATGCCAATATAATCACACGCAGCAATCGGTTTCAACTTTTTTCGGTTCAAAACAACAACAATTTTATTTACAGCGAATCAAAGAGAAAAAAAAAGAAAAAAATTACATGCAGCCATTGTTGTGCATATATCAACGAATAAAAACACAAAGCGTACTGCCCGAGTACAGGCATCTCCGTACTAACCCCCTTTCTTCTTTCTTCTCTCACCTAAACACATAAGCGTTGAGCATCAAAAGATGAAACGTGTGAAAGCAGACATATATTGCTGCATTTTTTTAAATTTTTTTTGTTAAGTTAAACCCACAATTACTTTAAGTAAATATCAACAAATGTTTTTAACCAGAATTACCACTGCTTTTTCGTAATAAATATAATTTTAATAAATTAAAAATCTTGTTAAAAAAAAAATTTTTTTTTGCACTGAAAATACATCGGAATTTATTTGTAACAGAAAATACAAATCTTTTAGATTTTTTGTCTGTTAAAGTTGTTGTTGTTTTTTATTCATGTAGTTGTTGTCATTTTTTTTATTTAAAATTTACAAACGACAACAACTACCATCATTATTATTGCCATAAAATGTTATTTTACTGTCGACTTTAAACAAACAGTACGTAAATTAAAATAAAATTTAAAAAAAAAGACAAACTACATTAAAACATATCCATACACACAAAAACAACAAATAATGTGAATAAACAAAAAACATTTAAAAAATCTGATATAAATTGTTAAAAAAACAAGTGCAAAGGAAAGAAAAAAACACTCTCTTTAATAAAAAAAGAATGCATTTTAAATTTTAAAGTTAAAAGGCAACAATAATACATATTATACAAAAACACAAAATGCAACGAAAAAATTGTTACAAGTTTGCCTGGTCCCATCTAAAAATCTCAGCAGATCTTCTTACTTCAGGCCTTTTTGAAGGCCTGCTTAACATTTTTTTGATTCAATTACTATTCCCACGGCTCTTTCGTAAAAAAGATAAGATACACATTCTACATTCGCTTCTATGAGAAGAGAGTAGAGAAGGAGTAACATTTTTTGTATTGTTTTTTTTTTTTGCACAAGCAAAAGCCAAATAATAATTTTTTTTTTATCGCGTTACCATTCTTATGCACCTGCTAAAAAAGCGAGATTGGAAGGCTTACTCCGCAATGACAACGTGTGTAAAAAAGATATGAGTTTGGAATGGAGCGAGCAGGCCTTATATATCAAAAAGAAGGAGTACAGAGGCCTTCTAGAAGGCTTCCGTACTACTTCTTTTTCCCGCTAGGATATAGCTGAAGAGCACAAAACGACACCCTGCAAATAATATTGAACTACCTGATCCGTTTTGATAAAATGGACTACTCCATGGACTGGTCCAATGTAATGCAAGCATGGATCATGTCATTGTTAAAAAGTGTTTGTAGTGAGACGACATTTCTTTGTTTTTGAACGACATGTTTTCGTTTTAAGACTATTTTTTTGTAGTCCAAAGCTGGGTTATATGGTCCTGCCCTAGGACATCGTAATGTTAAATAGACCATGTTTTTTCCATACGTTTGGATTACTTTTGGACTAGTCCTTTTCCCTTGCGGGCTACATTTTACACGCGTGTTTGAACAAGTCCCATTATTTGCATTATTTGCATAGTAACCCAGCAAACATTTAACAGAAAAGTTTAAAAAATAACCCGAAATTCTAACAGCAATCAACATAAACATCGACATAAACTTCAGCTAATTTATGCATTAGCTCACTACCTTTTAGATTACTTGTAGTACAGGGTCTATTGCTTACTCGGAATGAGTGAAGTAACTAAAGGCTATAGCTTTAATGTCCAAAGACTTTTTGATGTGAAAGAATTGATTAGTGGAATTAGAGCATTCAAGAATAACGAAAGTATTTAAGTGCCTTTTCGAGTATGTATTGCAATTTAGGGAAAATAATCCAGCAAACGTAAAGAAAAAAATAAATAAAGTAAAGGGTGTTTTTTTAAGCCCGATAGAACTTGAAATTGTAAAAAATAACACAAAAAATTAAATTGTAATCAAAATTTTTTTTTATTCGAAAGATCAATACGTGACATTAACATTTGAAAATGATTTCGGGCATATGGGCACCGCGGCTGTTCTTGACGAAGCGCATTCTGGACGTCCAATTTTGGGCCACTTTTTCGAGCACTGCTGGCCGTATGTCACGAATAACACGAACAATGCTGGCCTCCAAGGCGTCAATTGTTGCTGGTTTATCAGCATAAACCAGTGACTTCACGTAGCCCCACAGGAAATAATCGAGAGGTGTCAAATCGCACGACCTTGGAGGCCAATTGACAGGTCCATTTCTCGAAATCAACTTATCGCCAAATTTTCATTTCAATAAGTCGATGGTTGCGTTCGCCGTATGGCACGTAGCGCCATCCTGTTGAAACCACATCTCCTCCGGATCAATGTCATCCATATTTTCAAACAAAAAATCATTGATCATGGTGCGGTAACGATCTCCATTGACCGTAACGCGAGCTCCGGCCTCATTTTTAAAGAAATAAGGTCCGATGATGCCACCAGCGTGAAAACCGCACCAAACGGTGCATTTTTCTGGATGTAATGGAGTCTGTAGGGTCTCTTGTGGATTGGTCTCGCTCCATATGCGGCAATTTTGCTTATTAACAAACCCGTTAAGCCAAAAATGCGCCTCATCGCTGAAATATAAGTTGCGCGAATCGACGACTGATTTTTAAAGTAAATTTGGATAATTTCGTAGCGTTGTTTAAGCGTGAGTCTATTCATGATGATTTGTCAGAGTATACTGAAACGATAAAAAAAATATTTCATCAAAATTTAATTTTTTGTGTTACTTTTTACAATTTAAAGTTCTATCTAGCTTAAAAAAACACCCTTTACCTATATGATTTTCCAGCGAATGCCGTAAAAACGCTTTATTGTCCAGACGATCTTAGATTAACCCTAAGTTCACAATATAAGATTAAAAATTGTTTAAAAATATTTAAATAATACTCAACACACTGCATTGTATAATAATTGTAGACAATACTTAGACAGATTCATGACCTCTACAAAGTGTTCATTGGATTATTACTATAGTTTTGTGCATTTATATGTATTTTGTTATTATTTTTTCTATATAGAAAAACTGCGAAATCATATAAACAAATGCTTATAATGTTTAACAAAATTACAACAATAAAAAACACTGCAACAATTACAGACAACAAAAACAATTCAACAAATTCCATATAAACTCTCTTTAAAACACACATATATACTCATACAATATTTCTGGAAAAAAAAAACTGTAACGAGTTTATAAAAGTATAAAATTTTTAACACTTTTTGTAAACCAAACAAATGTAAAAGTCAGCAAAAGTGCACTTATACGTAACAAAGAAAATGTAAAAAATAAAAAAAGGTATTTTACACCAAAACGCTTAAAAAAAGTACCAATAAAAATTACAAAAAAAAAAAAAAAGCAAATAAAAAAATGTGATGATGTAAAAAATTTCACCATGACCTTGGTCGACTTAAAAAGATACACTACACTGTTTTCAAACATTGACTCTTAAAGAAAAAGAAAGTTCAAGGTTATTTTCTTAAATAAGGGTTAAAAAACTTTGAATACAATTTTTAAGAGTTTTTGGTGTTTAAAATCTCTAATTAATTAATCCATTTAAAACGAAACTAAAAAGAACACACTTCTTGAAATTCCTAGAAATTCGAACTTATCGGCTGATTAAAAAAAAGTTCATATGGTGTCGGGCTCTAAGTATCAAACTGGCATCGAAGGCTCCAACTTGGACCTGTTAAATTAAAACAAAAGGTCTCCATGTAGTAAAGACCTGCGTAAATGTATTTGAAAATTAAACTCACAACATAAATCAAATGGGTGTACAAAACGTTTGTAAACAACGACAGTGAAAAATGCTATGCGTATACCCGCTTCTCATATGAAGTATTTATTTTTTGCTTCCATACGTTCACACCGTGTTTTTTTGTGACAGCGACACTGTAGTATAGAGTTTGAAAAATGTTCAATGATTTGAATGTGCGTTTAAATAGATTTGTGCAGGCCTTTACCATGTAGATCAATTGAATCTTTCAGACTAAAAAAAATATATATGTATATATTTTATATATTTCTGCATGATTTCTGTATGGATATTTTGTGAAAACCCGATTTAAGGCCTATTAGAATATATTTAAGGGTAATTAAGATTCGGCCAAGCTGAATATAGCACTTTTTCTTGTTCTTCATAACAAAGGGTCTTGCATGCAGCACTTACTTACTATCTTGGAATTGAAATAAAACAAAGAATGTGTGAGATATTAACCATTTTTTTAATTCGTTTGAAAAAGTATCGATGCCATTATGTTTGGAATATAGCATTGTACAAAAGTCCGATGGGCGGTGGCAACCTTAGTTGCCCAGTTTTCGATGACTCTGACGCACTATTCAGGCTGAATTTGACAGATAGCAAGGGTTATGTCGGCTTTAAGCATCGGTATGACTGCGACAAAAGAAATCCCACAAAAGAAAGTCTAACACAATCTCGGTGACCAATTCATATCACCTTCACGTTAGATGCCCATGCCCTCACATCAATCGTGCAGAATGGGGCAAGAGCTGTGTGGCACGAAACGTCGTTCTTTTAAAACAACATGTCGTTGGTGATTATATCTTCCAATTCAGGCACAAAGATGTTGGGTATTATCTATAGTTCGCGTTAGCCGCTGACTGTCATGGCCTGGCCACTGTCGTTGATCTCATTTGGATTTGTATCCTCCGAAATTCTACAATTTTGTTTCTTGACATATCCATTCATCCAGAAATGGGTCTTATATCGCTGAAGATAATTTGTTGAATGAATATAAGGGTTAGTTGACTCAATAAGGAGCAATTCAGTATCCAGGGAATTGTGGCCTGGCTATGATTAACGGAGGTTATGCGCTCTACTTAGGTTCAATAGGGAACATATTAGAACAGAGAGCTCAGTGTTAACTGGACACTTTTCGGTAGGGACTCATGCGAATATAAATGGTTTGGAATTCAATGACTACCTTAGAAGTTGTTATGACGGCAATGAAGAGGGAACTGTGTTTCATTTTCTGTTAGCCTCCTGGTATGTGGGACATTAGAGAGAGATACCTGGGAAAACCAGTGTTTGTCTGCTTAAATGATCTATCTTAGATAAAACTAAGATTGCTTCTTCTATTCGTTAGAAAAACAAATTGGTAGAATTCTGCAGTGAAGCCTATTTAATAACTGCTCTGTAGGATGGACATTGGCGCTGGATACCACAAAGAGAATACCGAAGGACCCAAGAGAGCTGTCTTCATTATCAGCCCAATTATGAATAAAAATTCCCCGGGAGTTTTTTCCCTTCTCCCACTTTTTCTATGTAAATTCTGTTGCAAAAATTGGAAAAGGGAAAAAAACTCCCGGGGAATTTGTGAATTTTATTTAGATATTTAAAATTGTATTATTAAATGTTTTCTTGAACGCTATATTCATCCATTCATGGTGATATGGCAAAACAAAACTTATAAACGACAGCCAATAGATGTAGCTTCAACTATCTGTCCGTTATCAACTGCCAAACTTTGGAAGTCCCTACAGGAAGACCCTTTAAAAAAACAAATGCCATATTTTTGAGTTAATAAATTGTTCTTTCACACAGACAACAGTATATACGATTACAAATTTGTATTTTGCACATAAATTCATTCATTTACAGCACACACGTATCAAAATTTTTCAAGTGCTCTTTAAAAAAAAACACGCTTAAATTCACTCAGTCATTCGTTTATTCGTTTGTATAAAAAATCACGAATTTTTAGATTTTTCTTTTAAACCAAATACAAATTAAACAAATTTAAAACAAATTTATATAATCCACAAACAAAAAACTTTTACACGTAACTAATAAAATTACATTTAATACCGCACTCGTAATAATTTAAACAAAGCAAAATAGAATTACAACAATTTTGGTTAATTTATGATTTTGATTGTTAAAAAATAGTTTTATTACTATTTTTGCTAAAACTATAACTTCAGCTTTGTAATAAAATTTAAACTTTTGAAAAAAAATTTAAAAAAAAGTTATAGAAATTGTGCGAAAAATTTGCATTTGTTCCCTGAATAGTTTATTTTTTTTTGCTGGTTTCATTTATTTAATTGTTTTTTATTGCAATATTTTTATTATTTATAAATTCATGTACAAGTATTAAATGCGAATATGGACACTTCCATAGAGAAACTCTTTTTTTGTCACGTTACGCCACCAAGCAATAAAGCTGAAGGTCCACACCATTCGTTCATGCGTAGATGCGTATGATACTTTTTGTGCATTTGATGCGTTTCTAAATGCAAGTTACATGCAATGCGTTTTATGCACCATATTGTTTTTTTTATCAGCTGTTGTGAGAACATTTTTATTAAATAAAACCCATTTTGGCAAAAATGGAGAGTGTTATTGATATTTTAATAGAATTTCTTTAAAAGAATTCAAAGAGGAGAAAGCTTTTATTATACAAATATTCGTGATTTTCCACGGTATCAATAACTTCCCAGTTTATGGCATTTGTTAAAAAAAAAATTAACACAACAAAGATGACACTCAGAACATAAAAGTAATCGATAACTAGAATGGAAAATTTTGTTCGTGGTAAAATTGTGCTAAAAATTCATTTTAATGTTTTTTCTTCTTAAAAGTTTATGCAATCTTTATTACGAAAACATTTTCTTTTATTAAAAACCTTTTTTAATGCAAAAAAATAGTAAAAAGTAATCCACCACACAAACATATTTATCGATAACATTGAAAATAAAATATGATTTGTCATCCATGGCCATCAATAACAGCTGACTTTTATTCACCACACATGCGACGGATACAAAAGTAGAAAGTAAACCTACTTTGATGCGTTCATACGTCTATGCATTCTATGCATTTTGAACTAGTCATATGCAATTACACTGATTCAACTTTTTTGTCAAATGCATAAAAAGGACAGACGCATAAACGCATGGTGTGGACCTTCAGCTTAAAGCTTGTTAAAATGTTTGCTCTCTTTCACTAAATGAAAAGCTAAAATACAAAGAACTTAATAATAAAGGGTGGTCCAACCAAAAGGCACGATGTAAATTGGGAGTCACACCTTACCGTAGGGGTTTCTGTCCAACTTAATTTCACATTTCTTTGTTTCAGTGCTTGACAAATTCAAACATGGAGAGGTACACAATTGAGCAGAAAAGAAAATCCACGAGTGACTGTTTAAAAGCCGATGCTTCTACAAACAGTGACTGTTTGGTGCGGTTTATCGACTCGCGCAATCATCGGGTCGTACTTCTTCAAAATGAGGTCGGTCAAGCATTTACCGTGTATATTGTTCGTATCGTGAAATAACAACGAACTTCTTGTGGCCAGAAAGAAATTGAGGATATGGACCTGGATGATATGTGGTTGCAACGGAATGGTGCAACCACATAACCAATGAAACCATGGCTCTTTTGCGTTAATTGGCCGTCACGATCATGCGATTCGACACCGTTTGACTTCTTTCTTTGGGGATATTTAGAACAATTCAAGAGCTAAAATATGAGATAATTCGGCACATAAACGACATTGAAACTCAATTATGTCTCAGAGTTTTTGAAAATGTAGACCATCGGATAGAGGTTTGCCACACATAATTGTCATAGATCATTCTATCGTAATTCTGTGACTTATTGCCTCAAAAACCGTCCATTTATTCTATAGTGTGTCGGATAGAGGTATACCTAAAACGCAAAGGCCCTATCTAACATTTTGAAAATTAAACATGAGGCATTCAAAAGGCAATATTGTTTTTTTAAATTCCCTGAGTTAATCCCGCGAAGCTTTACGCTTATCTGCAGGACAAAAACCAGAGTCTCTGGCTGGAATCGAACCCGCAACCCCGGCTCTGATAGACTAGCTCAATTAACAATGTTGCATATTATGCAAACTGTTAGGTAGGTCTTTTAGCGTCTATCATATAACCTTTTGTAGATAGGACCAATTGTTTTATTCGCGTATTTTGGTCGAAAGATTCCAAAGATTGTGGACTGATTAATTGTTGATGCAATACAGCAGAATCAATGAAAAAGTATATGTTTAATTATTGGTAAGTTAGGACCTATTGCGTGTTAGGTAATGATATAAAAAAAATATTCTTTGAGAAACAATTTAAAATGCTTGGTGGCGTTTCGTGACAAAATGTAAAAGTTTCTGTGGAAATGCCCATATGTGGTTTAGTTTTACATTGTGCGATTTTTTTTTTTGTTATATATTTTTTGTCTTCATTATGATCATAAATATTTCGTAATATTTTCCTGTTGATTATATTTAAATATTAAACAAGCGGATATGCGATTTTTTTCTCTCCACTAAAATTAAAAAAAACAAAAAAAAAATAAGTGTAAATACTTTCATTTGAATAAAGTTTTTTGTTTTTATATTAAAGTTTTATTTATATTTTATTTGGGTTTTGTTGAACAATAAAAGAAAAGTTTATGGTTTTGTACAGGCGTCAGTCACTAGAAATGTGTAAAAATTTGCCTTGAGCGACATGAAAATGGCAAAATATGTTTGTGGTGGAAATTGTGAATTATGTTAATGCTTTTGTAACTTTTGTATTTCGAATTGAGAAATAAGTTTTGAGAGTTAATATCAAATTACTAAAAAACTATTTAATTATAACACAGAGTAAATCGCTTGCAAGCACACCGTCTATAAGCATTTGCAGCTTTTTTGCATTCTAATTCGTGCATTAACAGTTTGGCATGTAAAATAGCCTAAATTGTCTTGTATAAAAGCATTTATGCATCACAATATAATACAAGAAAACTCATATTAGCATCGTTTGAAACTTGAGTCCATTGCAATTAAAGAAACCTGCAAAGAAATTATTCGATCAAAACTGAATTTTTCTAATCACATTTAAGTGCAGGAAGTATGACTTTTCCTTAAAAGCAAAAAACGTCATAAAAGCGTGCTTTTGTGTATTAATTTCTCGTTTAGAAGCACTAAAGACGTAAGTAAGTTTGCAAATAAAATACTGGTCATAGACTCACCTTTAATTATATCGATTCGTTTAAAAAAATAATTGAAAGCTGAAAAGCCGGAAATATGCTTCAAAAAACGAGTTTTATGCGGAATAAACATGTCGTAACAACTTGAAAATATGCCCACAAAATTCTTAAAAATATATCTTCAAAATAAGCAGTAAGACAGTAAAGTCGGCCCGACCATATGATACCCTACACACAGTACAAAATTTCGAGAGTGAGCCCTGTTTGGAACCCATGGGCAATCATGGAATCATGGACACGCCAGAGCAAAATTATCTTATGAGGATAAAATTCATGTAAAAGTTCTTTGAGCCGAATATTATTTAGATATCTTCATCTTTATGAGATTTGATTTAGGGTTTATATGAGTTAATTTTACACCTTCCAGCACAACATTTTGTCATGACATAGTTATATAAATATAAGAGTTCCCGTAGTTCCTATAAGGAGCATAGGGCCATTCATTTGTTGTGATTTCTGTAATCTTAAAAATCGTCTAATCTAAGCATCGTCTCCAGGCAGACAGTGAACTTGTATTTAATCACCACATCCACGATGCAGTCATGCTTCATTAAATATTCATGATTATTTACCTACTTGCCTGAGACGTTAAGATGCACTGTAACCAGTGTTGCCAATTTAGCCATTTAGTGGCTAGATTTAGCCATTTTTCACCCTGTTTAGCTATTAAAAAATGAGTTTAGCCATTAGCCATTTTTTTAGCCATTTTTTAACTTGTTTAGCCATAAAATTATTTTTTGCCGTTTTTCTTTTAAAAGAATAATTTTTATTTTATTATGAAAATTTATAAAAGTAAAATAAACATTTTTAACAATTAAAACGCCTTTAAATTAAATCACAACTTTTACAATTTTGAAAATCGCTATAAACTATAATTGTGAAAAATCTTTCAGAAAAAGGAAAACAATTCCAATATTAAATTCATAAAATGGATCAACACAAACGTCGGTGTATCTTTCTGGTTGCAAGAATTTCAATAAAGAGATGCAGGCGGCAACAAAATTTTTTTAGAAATTTCAGAATTGACTATAAAGTTGCTCTCATTTCCATGGTCTAATGCTTAAGTAGAGAGGGTATTTAGCCAAGTAAATACCCTCTCTACAACCGTTAATTCGATTTTACCAATTAGGTAAATATTTTTACCATAACAATAGAATATTTATAGCAACACCACAATAGTAATAGTAGTAGATGGTACTATGCGCTGTGTTGAGGTTTGCAACACCTTAAAATATTGGTCCTAAGCCCACCTTTTCGTATACCGATTGACTCAGAATCACTTTCTGAGTCGAATTAACGATGTTTGTCCGGCTAGCTGGCTGTCCATTTAAACCTTGTGCATAAAGTACAGGTCGCAATTTTGGAGATTATTTGATAAAATTTGGTACAAAGGTTCTAATTTGAATATGATACCCTAATTATAGTTGGGGTTGACCGTCTATACTTTCTTACTTGTATTTTATTGTAGATCTGGACTCAAAAGGTAGGGTAAATATTGTCGTGATTTTGATTTACGTTTAAATTATTTAATTCCTATGAGATGAACACTAACGAATTTATCGATGATTTAATTTTTTAAATATCTATCAAAATATTAATTTACGTTTATTCTTACTTATTAAGTTGATCTTAACTTACAATTTCATCGTAAACAACTTTAAATGAATTATTTCTGTTTTGTTTTGCTTTTAGCCATTTTTTAGCCCATTTTTAACCATTTTTTAGCCATTTTTTTCCGTAAATTTAGCCATTTTTGGTCACCAAGTTTTGGCAACACTGACTGTAACCATTCAGGCTACATGACTGAGCCTGACTTAGCTAGCTATCAGAGGAATCTGAAAAGCCATTGCCCGGGAAATACTTAGTCTAAGACCGGAAGTAGTGATCTGCTTGGAAAGTCATGACATAGTTGCTATCGTAAAAGTTATTTTCTCCAGTTTGTATGTCAATGCCAAAATTTCTAAAGAAGTAAGGGCATTAAAAGCTATTTTCGGGAGTACTATTGGCATCAGATCTATGGATGGATGAAATTTGGTAAGATGATTAAGATTGCAATCGAATAAGTTTGCACCCAATTTAATCTTTGTACCAACATAATAAGGAGGTTTATAAGCACATAAACTCTATTCTCTATAGAAAGTGATATAAGTGTCATTATTATTATATGAGGTTAAGATTCATATTAGAGTTAGTTAGGCAGAATATTATGCAGATGTCAACATCTACATACATATATGTGATTTAAATTGATAAAAAATTACACATACAACTTTGGAATATTGAGCCAGCAACATATAAGAGATTTTCCTTTAATGAGGGTTTCTACAAGATTATATCATGTATTTCCCTAATAGCAATAAGTCTTGATTTCTTCCCACGACTTATTCAGTTTACGTATAACCTCTTGGGTTGTTCGGCGCCATGTGCGCTTTTGTCGTCCACGTCGCACTGGGGCCAAAAGCTCTTTTTCGCAATCCATTCATATCTCCTCAGCTAAAAAAGTGAGGCAAACTTAATTTGATGTGGGTAACTCTTAGAACAAACTTTATGTTCCAACAAAATCTTGGAGGAGTAAGAGGGTTGATAAAAAAATTTGTATGTAATTTTTTATTAATACACGCTTCCGCGCGTGAGAATTAAGTTTTTACTTCACGCACTCCATTTTTTTAATCATTATAGTATACAAATTTAACCACGAACACGCGTGAGTCACGTGTAACAAATCACGACATTTGTACATCTCTAATACAAACACAAAAAACAATGATACAACAACAGTAATGAAATTATAGCAGAAGTTGTAAAAGCACTTCCACTAATATTTTTTTTACAAATTTAAGCAAAACATTTGAATAAATACGAGAGCTTGATGGTTGCATCGTTTTATTTATTACTTTTTAAAATAACTTTCGGAAAATCGCATTTAACTTCGAAAAGTTTTTAGCTTTTTTTTGCCTTCTTTTTAGTTTTTTCCTACAATGATTAATTTTAAAGCGTCACTACAACAGAAGTTTTTTTTAATAATCGGTGAAATCACCGACTTTGGCCCCTGTGTGCGTCGTCTGCTGCCTTGCGGATTGCATTATAGGGCCGTTCTACATAAACTTTCGTGCAGTTTTCGGTGCGTATGTCCAATTTACTTCCATGGTCTTCTTCTTATTTGGCATTTTACTAGAATCTCGTTGTTTCTGTTCCATAGTCCCGTCTTTGAAATTGTATTCGTCAAAAAAATCCGACATATGAGAATTTATAAGAAAAATTTTCACTTTAAAATTTTTTACATTTGGTAGAAAATGGGTCAAAACGGATCAAATTTGTTCAACCTGTTAAGATAGAGATCGCAACTCAGAAAATATAAATTTTGGCGAAAATATTTTTCTTTATTTAATAGTAACTACTATACGAAGAAAATGGCCCCATGAGTTTTCTTGCTTGCAGAATAAGGGGCATATACTTCATACGTTTACATTTAAAAAAAAAATAAAATTTAATATAAATATTTAATATATTTTTAATATAAAACTGTAAAATAATAAAAAAAAAATAAAAATTAATGCCTGTATTCATAAAATTTTTTTAATTTAATAAAAGTTTAAAGAACACATTTTCTATGAAAATTATCTTTATTAAACGTTTGTTAAATTTAATAATGGTTTATGAATATGGGGGTAAATTTTTAATTTTCATAACTTCAAAAATAATTTGTCTTAACGCACACTCAAACCAAAAGGAAAATATTTGTTTTCTTTTTGGAAAGTTGCATGCAGCAAGCGATTAAATGTGTTTGATATGTTGTAATGACACCCGTTGTAATTGCACCTCTAGTAGATAAACATTGCAGGTGTCATACTTGGGACAAATTGTAGCTTCATAAATATTTATTTATTATACATCGGGGTTAAACATTTAACATTTGAAAAAATGTCGTAGTTAAACTTACAACTTAAGTATGTGTGTATAAATGTATGTATGTATCTAAAAAAAAACTGTTTTTTTCATAATGGCAGCTCAAAAACGTTGGACCTTTTTCCATAAAAAATTAAATAAAAAAACTCAAAACAGTAATTAAAATTTAGACACGAAAGTCATTTCTAACGCATTTTGTGGCTGCAAAATAAATTTTCTTTATAATTTCTTTTAAATAATTTCTTTTGTTTTCTTTTGCAAAGTCCAATTTTTCAAAAAGATGAAGTGAATGACGTTTTGGATGATCTGGGTTATAAAACGCTTAATTTTTTAATACATCTTTAAGATGAAAAAAAAAACGTTTGTCACTGCAGAAAATAAAGGAAAAAAATTAAATACTAATTTAAAAGAAAATACGAAACACCCTGCAGTTCTGCAGATTTTAATTGCCAATTACACAGAAAAAAAATATCTTAAGAAAATTTTTAACTGCACGGTTTGTTAAAAATAAAATTTTAATTAGTATTGTGGTTATTTTGTTGAACTATTTATTGTTTTTAATCCAAATTTTTAATATTTTTAATTTTATTTTTATGAAGAAAGGAATTTTACAACATGAAAATTAATTCAAATTGTTATTGATAATCTTTTATTCGTTCAATTTTAGGTCAACAAACTTTTTATTTGATTCAATGAAAAAATTTATCAAAATTACACTTTGCAAAATAGCACTCAATAAAACATATTTAATAATGAAATAATTAAATATTTCTTCATATTCAATAAAAAAAATATTTGGATCAAAGTAAAGACAGTAATTTTACAGCTCTTGTCCATTTTTTTATAGCTCATAATTCTCATTCACTTTACTGTTTTATTTGTATAATATCTTTAGTTTCTTCAAAATCTTTGAAAAAAGGTGTCCTGGTGATCTGGCCCAAGCAAACAACGAAATGCGCATAGGAACAAGCAGTAAATAACAAGCAAACTAACAATAAATTTTAGTGTATTTATCAAAGAATAAAAATTGGGAATTTAATTAAAAAATAAATAATTAAAGATTTGATAAATATTTTGTTTGATTTATTCCACATTTCCAACAATTTATTTTAATAAATCATGTAAAAATTATTTTGGTCAACAACTTTTTTAATTGACTATAAACTTTTTTATCATTACCGCAAAAATCGTCATCGCAAAAAATTCAAAATTTTTTTTAACCAAATATGCGATTTTCCTATTCAAATATAAAAATTATTTTTTTCTGTGAGCTTTTGTAGAATCATTGCTTTTACACAGTGTTAAGGGAACGTGGATTACGGCAGGTACCCGTCATAATCTTGATCACACATCCCAAAGCTTGAACTACTGGGTTGAGAACATCACCACTACGTTTTCTATCAACTCAATGTTTGTAAATCGTTGCGGCAGTATTCAAATTGTTAAGAAAAACCTCTATATTTGTTGCCAACAAACATTGTTTTTTTTTCGAATACTCGCATATGTAAAATGTATCAACAGCAAACACATTTATTCAACGCCACCATAATCATCATCTCCCAACCCAGTCGGCCATCAGTCCTCCTCATCAATGCTACTTTAATGATTGTTGTTTGTTTCATTTTATTTTATTTGTTTTTTTACACTCGTACGATTTTCAAGTGTTTATTTGTTCATTTGCACCTCGGAAAAACTTTTGTGGTCTAAGCTAAACACATATGGTTTTTGCTATGGGTAGAAAATGCATTTGGCGTATGAGTACATAAGAGTTTTTTTTTTTTTTTTTGTAACGCCATTTCATTGCCATTGTGTGTTGCAGTGCCTTTTTCAACTCTTGATATTTGCCTTTAAAGTTTGTTGTTTTATTTTCTGCTCTTTTCTAATGTGATTGGCAAAAGTCAAGTTTTCTTTTTCTTATAGTTTTCCTAAGCTAATGTTTTATTTTTCTTTGTCAATCTTGTTGTTGTAACAAATAAGAGAAAACACTTTTATAATTATAAATACAAATATGTTTATGCCACAATCTTAAATATTTTACAATTAAAGGGGAAAAACGTTTTTGTATGTAAGTGTAGAGTGGAACGATGAAATGCTAAAATTTACCTGTTTTTTTAAAGGATTGAGGCCAAATAGGGTCTGATCTAGTACCTGTAGCCGCCAGGACCTTAAAGTTATGGACTGGTTGTTGGCGAGGTCCTTTCAGAGGACATATGGTGAATGTTATTGAAATCGTGATTGTGGGGAGAGAGGCCGTAAAAAAGTTAAGGATAATAGTCGATCTAACGGCAAAGTTTGCTTCCAACCGATTTTCTGGTGATAACCAACAAAGCAAGGGGTTATTTAGCACATGAGCCGGGCAGTGTTGTCCTTTTGTTGCCATTTGTGTGTAATTTTATGTTTTTGTGGCCTAGATAGATATAAACCCGATGTTGAGAGTACCGTTTATTATGCTGCAGTGATAGTAAATTGTTCAGCTTACGCACTTTCTATTAAACGATTAACTGCTTTGACGATTATTGTTAAGTTGAGCTGACGATTTGTAATTTATTTTTTGTAACAGTAAGAGTGCTACATTCTACTATGCGGAATCTTCACCATGGTGCGATAAGAACAGAAAGTTATATAAATACCGTTCTTTAGATATAAATAAATCTATTTTGTGCCACGCCCACTTAAGGGCATAATAAACACACACATTGTTTCCGTTTGGGGTTTGCCAATAAACAACACAAATATTCTCCGTACAAACATTAATTTTCATTTTTGTTTTGTTTTCAATGAATGCAGTTGCCGATAGTGCTGCGGCAATTTTGTTGCTTTTTACTTTAACGGAAAAGAAATGATCAAATAAATGCTAACAATTTAAAGTAAAAAGTGATTTAAACAACAAGCTGTTTTGTGGCAAGCAATACTACTAAAAAAATTTAATTTAATATTTAAAATTAATTGAATTAAACACATTTAGCATTAGACGCCACAAAAAGTTTTAAAAATATCCAACATGTCTGCCAAATATAAAAAAATTTTAATATTTCTGCAAACATTGCTTCAAATGTTTGTCCAAACAGCAAACACCCCAATTTACAACACAAAATATTTGTACAAACGTAAAATTTTGACATGTTTGCCAAGCCATTTGTGAGGTTTATTATGCTCTTAGGCCATCCCGCCCACATTTTGTCGGATGGTGTGTATTTTTTACCAAGATGATTGTGCATCTCAGCCATTTATGGACCAATCTGGCTAAATTTCAATACCAAGCCATTCCGGACTATATGTGATAGATTTATATAACAACCGAGTTTCCATCATATCTAGGGTTTTTGGAAAAAGCTCTTTTAACGGACACCAAGCAGGACAGACGGACAGACGAAATTAACTGCGCTACTCATAAGGACCCAAAATAGATATACTTTATAGAGTCTTAAATCAATATTGTAAAAATTACAAACGGAATAAAAACCTATATTTAGCCTATTACCTTCGGTCAAGGGTATAATTCGCAATAATTTTGAAGAAATCAATTAAATTGCAATCTTTTAAATTTTGTTGTTTTTTTTTTTTATTAGTTACTAAAAATTTTTATAAATAAATTGTTTTTTGTGTTGATCTCAAAATTGATCTCAAAAATTTCAAAGTTTTTCTTGTTTTTAATCCAAATTTTCAATATTTTTAATTAGGCTTAAGTTCATCAAATTTAATTTTCAGTAAATTATTTTTATGAAGAAAGGAATTTTACAACATGAAAATTAATTAAAATTGTTATTGATAATCTTTCATTCTTGACCGTGGCTGGAGCTCGAACCCTGGCCGGCAGGTTACTATGACATGTTTCGATCGCAACCACTCCATCTCCTCAGATTTATTTGCCGTCTTACACTCGCAGCCATCGACGACTGCTGACGTCAATAGTCTTGTTGTAAATTTGGATTAGTTAAGTTCGGCTATGCCGAATTGAGCCAATTTGTGCGAACTTCGGCAGCGGCCTAGAAAAGGGATTTCGGTCGGACACTACAAATTTGCCAATTAGGGAAACCATATTTTTCCATTTTCACCGATTTTTAAGAATATCTTTTTTGTTGCAACATTATAGATTTTTCTATTTTTGGTAATTTTTATGACTTTTTGAGTTTTGTGTTATATTTTATTTTTGCGTTCTTTGGAAAATAAAAAGTTTTTGTTTTCTTAAAGTATAGTCTAAACTTTCATAAGAAATAAATTTCTTATAATAAATAATTGCTTAAATGAAAAAAAAAAAACGCTTAGAAGAAACATTTTTGTGGCTTTTTTTTTATTACTCACTTACATCCCTTATATTCATTACCTACTGTAACGGGTTTGTTTCAACGGTCCAATCATTATATTAAAGGGAAAGTTGTATCATCATTTTTGTACTAACTTCCAGAATGTGATGCCAGATGAGACAAAGGATCCCACTATTCATTTATTTATTAACATTTTTGTGTATGAAAATAACTATGTCGGACTAAATATGTATCGACGCAACATCTTACGTCTTTACACATGTAAAAAAATTTCTTTTTGGCAAACTATTTAATATCTTTTCGTATTTATTACATACTAGCTGAGCGCCACGGCTTCGCGCGGAAGGTATTTACTAATGAGAAATTAAAAGGGGACAGTGTATTAAAAATTGTAGTTCTTCGAGTTTCGCTTTAGATTTTCTCATACTTAAAAAATTGAGAATTGAAAAGGAGACAGTGTGTTTAATTTCATAAATTCTATGCAAAACTTTTTAAAAAGAGATCAATTGCAAGGATTCAAATTAATAACAGTTCGGTACATATCCTTTTATTCAAAAACATATTTATAAAAATTTATTTTTTATCAGAAGTTCAATATTTTCATATTAAAAATGTAAAATAGAAAAAGAGTTCTTCGAGTTTGTACTAAAATTGTCTCTTATTAATAAACATGATAAATAAAAAGAAGGTAATATATTAAAAACTTAAATTTTCCGGGTTTTACCAGGAATTTTTAAATTGATTTTTCTTTACAAACCATCTCCTGAAAATTTCGAATCGAATAGAGAATAAATCAGCTAAATCGCTCCAGCCATTCTCACGTGATGCGTGACATGGACCGTTTCATTTATATATATATATATATATATATATATTAGGACGGGTATATTTGTAGGGAGTGAAAAAAGTAGGGGACTCGATTTTAACGATAGAGGTATGGTTCCTTTGGCAAATTTTCATGGAATAACCCATAGAATACGGAAATCATAGGGAAATTGTCGAAAAAAAAATCGACCCGCCCTAATATATATAAATATATATATATATATATATATATATATATATATAGATTAAAAGAAATTTGAAAGAGCTTAAAAATTGTATTTCAAATGCAAACACTCTAAAGAATTTTTGATAATTGTGGACAAACTGGAAGAGCTTACAGGATGCAACATACCACATTTTAAAGACAATAGGGGTCGAATTTTGACCACAATTTTCAAAAATACCTTAGAAAATCAGTACTAGAACATATTAGAAGTTCATGACATAAGCCAATAATTTTCAGGTTACACTGGTTAGGAGTATGGTTTTGAAAATCAGTCAGAAAAGATGCCGTTGTTATGGAAAAAAGTATCTCAAAAGCAGCAGAATTTGACTTTCTTGAATAGAAAATTTCTTCTTTAAAATTTCTTTTTCCAACCCAGTTTTTAATAAGAATTTCTATAATCTTTAAAAGTCTTCATTAAGTTTCACTTTAAATAATAATTTTCCATATTTATTATGGCCATTAGCAAAGCAGAAAATAAAGAAAAATATTTTATATCTGCGAGTATTTTTAAAAATGACCATGAAGCATTCGTTGATGATAAATGTTTTTAAAATATGGACAGAGTGGATTCAAAGGAATGGAATATGGAATGAATGAATGAATGTTTTGGTCTAATGCCATAATTAATACACAATTGCTGCCAATAACAAATGTTGCAGATTAACCTCAATTTCACCTACGAGTTAGTTGGTGGTTGTTGCAATTGAAATTGCAGTTCTTGTTATTTTATCTATAACGTAAACACATTGCAATCAAATACGCTAGTTAACAACAAACATACTCGTGTATTTGTTGTTGTTGGGTTTTTATTGTTAAATTTTTTTAAACAACAATAAGAAATTCTTTAATTCTGTTTCAAACAAACAAAACCACCCACGATTGTTGTTGTATAATGTTGAACAATGAAAACGGACATGTTGAAAGTTATTTTCCAACAACAAAACGTTGTAGTTATAAATGTTGTTTATAGATTTGGTTCATGTTGCAGTATTGGTTTATTATGACCAATTTTGGAAATGATGAAATTGATTCTATTCCAAATTTTAAAATATTTTGAAGATGCATTTCAAATTTCCGGTAAGTTGAAAATAAAGCAATGCCACAGCTTAAAGTTTTTGAAAAAATCGCCTTTGAAAAGTACTTTTATTTTTAAATAAAATACCAAAAAAATAGCTCTTAAGTACTTTTTGAAATTTTTTATTTTTTTTGTTTAAAATACAATACCTTGTTAAGAAAAAGTTTCTTTTGTTATAAAGTACTTTTAAAAAATTAAAGGGTTCCCCGGTAGACTAATTGGTAGTGAGCTCGTCTATCAGTGCGAGTATTGGTGGTTCGATACTCATCAGAAACTCTGGTCTGTTCCTTTATAAAGCGATTTATTAAGTAAGAATATAATTTACAGTTGTATTTGTTACTCTACCCAATAAAATATGGAGCTTCCAACGAAGCAGGTTTGTAAGGGAGAAACATAAGAGTTTCGCTTACCATTGCGCTTACGGAAGACATGAATTTTATATGGCGAGGTCCCACTTTGAAACAATACATTTTTGACACATAAAGCGCATTATTCAGAGCATATAAAAATTGTTTGATGTAATGATCAGCTTTACACACTGAATGTTTTGATACCGTTATTTTTAAGTATTCTCCCTTACAAACCTGCTTCGTAGTAAGGGAATGCCGTAGCACTTGAAATTTAATTTTTTTTTTTTTATAAAAGTTGTTGAGAGTTCTTTCACTTACTTTACTGCGTTTCTGTATGTCTTATTGCGTAGCGCATAATTGTGCGCTTATTTTTTTAAATGTACCTTTAGTGCTTTGCAAAATGATGCAATTTTTTACTACTGGGTAATAACCGTTTTGTCATTAAGCCTGGAGTTCTGTTCAATATAAAAAAAAATCGTGAAAAACATACGAAACATACTCTATTTATTTTTTTCGTGCGAAACAAATGCAGCTCATTATGTTTGCCACGGAATTTTAAGTAACAGCTGATCTTTTTTTGTAGTTTTAATTTTTTATTTGTAAAGTGACCACAAGGAGAATTTCTGGCAATTTATGCCTCTCGTAAACTATTTAACAGGTTTTAAAGAAATTTAAAACATAGACAGATAAATCCTTATTAAGATGGTCCCACAAGCAATGCATTTTTTCAAAAATATGTCCACCATGGGAAGTTGGAGGTAATTTTTGCATTACTGAAACTATGTAACTAATTTTAATGCTACCTCTCCAATAATGAAAATAGTGCCTCATTAGGAAAAAAATTTATTTCTTTAAAGAACGTTTTCTTTTAAATACCTTTTTAACCAAAATTACTTTTATAAAAAAATGTTCGTTTAAAGAGAAAGATACCTTTTTCAGAAAAAGAAACTTTTTTAAGAAAGAGGTACATTTTTAAAAAAGAGGTACTTTTTTAAAAACAAGTTACTTTTTAATCCAAATTTTTTATATTTTTAATTAGGCTTAAGTTCATTAAATTTAATTTTCATTTAATTATTTTTATGAAGAAAGGAATTTTACAACATGAAATTTAATTAAAATTGTTATTGATAATCTTTCATTCTTGACCGTGGCCGGGCTCGAACCCGGGCCGGCAGGTTTCGATCGCAACCACTCGATCTCCTCAGATGGATTTGCCGTTTTACACTCGCAGCCATCGACGACTGCTGACGTCAATAGTCAAACATCAATTTTTAAACCAAATTGTATTTTAACCTTTGGTAGATCGAAATTTGCTTTTTTGAACGATTATCCATTTAAATTGACTTTACATGTTTTCTCCCTACTTCCGTTTTTTCGTACTTTTGTCAAGAATTCTTCCTGAAGTCCAAAGTACATTCCTCGTTTCTTCCCTTCCGTCTTTCCTTCTCCCGTTGACCTTTTTCAGCACAACTTGAAGGACAAATGAACAAATGAAGATATTAAAAATTTGGATTACAAACCACAAATAGTTAAACGGAATAACCACAATACTGATTAAAAGTTACTTTTTTAAAAAAGAGGTACTTTTTTAAGAAAGAGGTACATTTTTAAGAAGGATGTACATTTTTTAAGAAATATCTACTTTTTAAGAAGTAGGTATTTTTTTTTTTAAAATGTACTTTTTAAAATAGAGGTACTTTTAAAAAATAAATTTAGACTTTACAGATAAAAAATTATTTTTGGAAAAAATAAATTTTTAGGATAAAAAATTATTAAAAATATTTATTTTTAAAGAAAAATGTTCTTAAAAATATTTTTTTAAAGAAAAATTTTGTTAAGAACAATAAAACAAAGTGAGTCAAAACATTTACTTTGAAGCATCTTTTTGAGAAAAAGTACCTTTATAAAAACAAATCTATTATTATATTTTAAAAAAAATTTAGGTTTTTAAGAAAAACTTTATTTGCGAGAAAAGAGTTTATTTTTAGAACACAATTTATAATTGAGAAAAATTTTATTTTTCAAAAAAATCATTTTTTATGAATAAAGTACTTTTTTGGGAAAAATATACGTTAAGTAAACGTGACTGTTAAAGAGGAACGGCTTTTTCTATAAAGAAAAAGTACTTTTTTACATAGATTTAACGTTTAAAAAATAGTCAATTTTTAAGAAAATGAAATAAATTTAATTTTTAACAATTTATAAGTACCTCCCTAAGAAAAAAATCGTTTCTTTCAATTAACTTTTAAGAAAAAGTCTTGTTCTAGAAAAGAACATTTAAAAAAAATATGTATATTTTAAGGAAAAGTATTTATTAATTGTTAACGTTACGAGGTTAAGAAACATTAAATTACCTCGTATAATATAAATAGTACCCAACCTGGTCAAAAAAATAGTATGTAATGAAAATTAATTTTACCATTCTTTTTTCATAAAGAAATTTTTTAAGAACGAAATATGTTTTGAGAAAAAGAACCTTTTAGAAAAAAAAAATTTTTTTATGAATAAGAAACTTTTTATGAAAAATTATTTTTTTGTTTTAAGCCTAGTACTCTGTTCAAATTTGTGAAAAACGTTGAGCAACATTGATTATTCCACACGAAAATTTTGGCATTTATCAATGTTACCAATCTTGCGAGTTTGTACAATTTGACGTTTTTATTCCTTCAAAGTATGCTACATTGTTTCGTGTATGTAAACAAACTCCACATGTATTTTACTAAAATTTTTTTTTTTAATAAAAAATTTAATAAAAAAAAGTAAATACAGTAGACGCTCGCAAATTAGAACCGCTTTGTTTTTGAGGCAATTCTAATTTCTGAATTATTCTAATTTCTGGACGTTTTTATTTCGAATAAAAAATAAAAATTATTTAATTTTTTTTAATTCAATTTTATTTGATAAAAACAAGAAAACAAAACGTAATTCACTCATACATTAAATGTGTTTTTTAAAATTAAAAATACCGTGTCGTTTCTTATATTTGGAAAACTATCCATTGCTTCCACGGAATGCATTTTCATCTTTATAGGGATATTCCTCTCTAAATATTTTTTTAGCTTTCTCTTTAAACCACCCATACAGACGACTTACCATATTTGGGTATTCAGCGCTGTGCAAAGATTTATTGCTTGCTTCCTGATATGTGTTGAAAACAGCATTTAATATTGCTGTTCTATGTGATTTGATATAGCTGATTGAAGATGTCGTAACATTAATATTCCCTTCAAACCCTTTGTCAATCTTTTCTAATATTTTGACCTTCGTTTCCAATGATAAAGTGTTTTTTTTACGTTTATTTGACATTTCGAATGATACACTTTCACTTTTTAATAGAGACTTCCAAAATATGCACACATGTTTCGAATTTCACAAATAAACTAGCCACAAATATATATAAATGCGACAAAAAACAACAAATAAGGAAACACATCTAAAATTTGGGAATTCCCCTTTTTAGTTTTACATGTTCAAACAGAATAAAAATAAATTGCGGATTTCTTGTGTTCAAACAACAAAAAAAAAAAAAAAACGCTCTGAAATTAGAACTATAAATTCGAAGTTTAAAGCGTTTAATGTATTGCAAACACTGATTCTAATTTCTGGACGTTCGAATTACTGAAAGCTCTAATTTGTGAGCGTCTACTGTATGGATAAAAAACTGTTACCGATTGTGTTATTTTAATTTTTTTATTTCTTTTTTAATATTAAGTTCCTATTTTTTGCTTTTGCTTAAAATTCCACGTGAAATAAAGGCAGCTTACATTATTTCGCAGTTGTAAAAAAAAATGTTGCCAGAAACATTTCGGAACTTTTTCACAAAATAAACAGAGTACAACTCCATCAACATTATTTCGTAGATATTCCGCACAAGTTTTTTTCATATGCATTTTGACAGCATTTCACGTGAAATGTTGAACAGAGTACCAGGCTTTAAATAAAAGTAATAAGAAAGCAAAAGTGCGCTAATAAGTCTTGGAAAATTTTTAAAAGTCCATTTATAAGATAAATCTACTCTTTAAAAATATATTTTTAAAGGGAAAAAGTACATTATTAATAACGTTTAAGAAGAACATTTATTTATTAAAATTTAAAAAAAAATTAAAGAAAAGTTAACGTTTTTACAAAAAAAGTCATGTCATAACATGTGCTTCATACAAAAAAGTACCTTTTTTACAAAAGATACTTTTTTGCGAAAGAGGAATTTTTTAATCCCTTTTTTACGTTTACACAAGAAGTACATTTTCTACACTAATAGAAAAATGCATCTTCATATTTATGATGCCCTAACATCAGAATTGTTACCTCAATGTTATTACAAATGGCATAAATGATGCAAATAGTGACATCAATCCAATGGCGAACGTTACCATAAAATTTTGTCATATTTTACGCGTCATCTATGTTATGACTCAATTCGTATCATTAAAATTATTTTCATGTAAAAAACGATGCGAAAATTCCCATATTCTATTTTCTTAAATTATTTAGTTAAATGCATCAAATTTCTTAAGTAGCATGATAATTGAGAGTTCTTCTGTAGACAAAAGGAGGAATACAACAATAGTAAAAGAAACATGTGTAACGGGTAAGTAAATAATAATATTCTCTCACTTCGACTGAAGTCAATCCTAATGAGTTCTTTTCGATGTTACCAAGTCATCGGTTTATTAACTTGTCATCGCATTATGGAGGAATTTAAATGTTTGACCCTGGTGATAATTTGGTGTTAAAGCTAACATCAGAATGATGAAAAGATTAATGGCGTCAAAATCGAAGGCACTTGTCATAGTATTTATATCAAAATACATCAGCTTTATGATGTCTTTTCTATCAGGATAAACAATATATTTAAGCTTATTGTTTAACAAAAAGTGTAATTTCTTACAATAGTAACGTATTTTAAATGATAAAAATACATACATTTTCCAAGATAGTTCTTATTTCAAAAAGTACTTTTTATATATAAAGCTTATGTTCCTTTTTCATATAACTAATATTTTAACAATTTTTTTCTCTTTTCAGGTAACTAAATTCATTCCCATGTTAAATATGTGTAAGTAAAATTATGTTGAAACGTAAAATAGAATTTGAATTAGGCCAATTTTCAAAATCTTTTGATGAAATACAAATAATCCATACATTTTTTCATACATCCTTTAACCAAAACTTTACATTTCTATCATGTCGCCGTGAATTACCGGTTGCCAAATAAAAAAAGAACACGAAATGTTCTCATAGCACGTCAATTGTTTGAAAAAAAAGGAGAAGTACGCGCGAACCAAGATTTTTTCCCAACTCGTTTTGTACTTGAAACAAATCATGTGCAAAAATTTAAAATTTTCATGTGCAAAAAGACGAGAGTTAGTTCAAGAATCTTTCCTGTTTCTATATGAATAGTCATGAAAGCTGGCAAGGCAAGGCAAGGCAAGCATGCAGGCAGGCAGCCATTCATTCAATCAGTCAGATCTTTTACTGTTAAATGTCTTTTAAACGCAGGCGTGCATGAAATGCATCTTAAGTATTCTTAAGATGTTTGTTTGTAACAATTCTTTTTTTTTTTGTTATTCGTGTAAAAGTAGAAATTCCTTTAAGAAAAATAAAAATAAAAGAAAAAGTTTCTTAGAAGTTTATTGTAAAACGCATTAAAAATTTTGCAAATGCGGATGAAAGTTCTTAAAGTGTTTTCATTTTTTTTTTTTTTTGCTACTTTTGTCTTAATAGGCGCAAATGTTGAGTTTATTAGCGGTTGTAGTTACAATAAAATTGTTGATTTATTTGTTGTACTCGTAATGGAAATATGACATTTACCATTTTAATTTATTGATAAATATGCGCAAGAGAATTGCAATTTTTTTCTCTTTTCTGCTTTGAAACCCTGCACTTGATTAGATATTGACAAAATTCAAAAGGTAAGCACTAGTTTGTTTTAATAGAAATTTCGTTTTATTTGTTTAGTCTTGCAAAAGTGTTTAATACTTTTTTTTATTTATGGGTGAAACTAAAATTTTAATATGTCACTAAGTTTTCCAAGTTGACAGGAATGCTGTGATTTGTTTTGAAATGAAGATTTTATCTCAAATTGTAATGGCGGCTTACGGGCCACTATCTTTGTAACGGTATTAATCGATAAATTAGGTACGACCACCTTGAGGTTTTTTTTTAGCAAGGTAATTTCCCATTTGTAAATAACAGGCAAGTAATTGTGTAGTAAATTGTATATGAAAATCACCCAAAAAACGGAGTGCTTTTTATATAAGTTTGACTACACAATCACTTGCCTGTCATTTGGAAACAGATCATGAATGATTTTTGTGTAACAGTTACATATAAATAATGAAATAGGCATTTGAAAAGGCGTTGCGAATTAAGGCTCCATTAAATATGATCAAAAAAAGTATGAAAATTGACCCCAAATTGGAAATAAAATATAACACTAAACTTGTGGTAAACTCTTCGTTATGAAAATGACCTCAAAATTTTTAATGAATTTTAACCCAAAAGAAGTTAAATTTAAAAAAACACAGAGAAATTTATATTAAAAAATTTATTATAAAAAATGCGTTGGCCAGAAACTCTCAAAATTAAAATCCCTTCAGCCGAGCGCTAGGATTTCCTCCTCCATGGTATAACGAACACTGGCTTCGCTTACTTAAGCAACACTACATAACAGGCGAGGATTTTCTCCACTTTAGTAGAAGAATTCGATACTATCCCTAGAAATTTTTATATAAAATTTATAAAATTTTATAAAATTTACACAAAATTTTTTGGGGTAATTTTTAAATTTGCATTATAAAGGGTGGCTCAACAAAAACGCACGATGTTAATGGTAAACTAAACCAAAAGTTTTGAGATATTGATCTTAATATTTTTTTTTAACGATAAAAGGATCTATGATAATTATGTAAGAAACAAAATAGCGGACAAATGCTCGCCATGGCTTTGGTGGCATATCTCTATCCGATGGTTAATATTTTCAATAATTTTGGGACATAATTGAGGTTCAATGTCGCTAATTATTTCAGGCGAATTATCTCATAGTTTAGCTCTTGAATTGTTCTTGGCTTATTGTCGTACACTTTTTCTAATTTTCTAATATCCCCAAAGAAAGAAGTCCAATGGTGTCAAATCACATGATCGTGACGGCCAGTTAACATCGCCACGACCTGAGATAACACGGCCATTGAATTTCTCGCGCAAAAGTGCCATTGTTTCGTTGGCTGTGTGGCCCCATTCTGTTGGAACCACATGGTCAATACCCGCAATTTCTGGCCACAACAAGTCCGTTATCATCTCAACACCAACACGCTTATCTCTTGGCCGACTTCATTTTCGAAGAAGTACAGCCCGATGACACCGCCAGCCCATTAATCGCACCAAACAGTCACTCTTTGTGGATCCATTGACTTTTCAACAATCACTCGTGGATTCAGATTTGCCCAAATGCTACAATTCTGCTTGTTATCAAATCCACTGAGCTAAAGGAGTGCCTCGTCGCTGAAGATGAAGTACAAGAAATGCATTTTAATTTAACGCCGATTTTCGTTGCTCAATTGTGTATCTCTCCATGATTGAGTTAGTCAAACACTGAAACAAAAAAATGTCAAATCAAGTTGGGCAAAAAGCTTTACGTTAAGATGTGGCTCACAATTAAGTTCGTGCATTATGGTTGGACCACCATATTAGTAAATGAAAAATAGCCACAAAGAAAAATTTTGTTTTAATTCGGGGCAGCTTTCATTCCTTGATAGTGGGGCCCTTTTTCATTTCACTTAAAATGCAAAAACGAAAAAATTTAAAAAAACCCATATTTCGTGGTGTCATTTTGCGCACCGCCATTTAAAAATTTGCATTACCTTTTACTTTTAATCAACTTCATTTATTTTATCAATAATATTTATCTGTTCCATTTTTTACTTATCTCTGACGCAATGTATTGCATCTGACATCGTTTATGTTTCTTGTAAAAAAAATATCGTTCATAAAGGTTGGTTATATAACGGTAACGTTCTGGCAATCACAATTTGATTTTTGCGTCTATTTTGATGCCTTCAAATCAATTCTAGATTTGTAATACTAAAAGTTTTTTCTCCCTAACAAAGTTAATATCCATAAATTTTAAGACCTTTTTACATTTCAGAAAAAAATTATCATAGCAAACATGTTTTTTCTTCTAAGAAGGTTATCAATATATGTTTAATGACGTCGGTAAACTGAGCTGCTTTTTAATATTCAATTATAATTAATATCTCAGTTATTTGTTTTTAGGATTCACTGTAATAATTACTTTTTTCGCTTATATTTTTTTTATAATGAAGTTTTCTACTTCTTGTTCTGTTTTTCTTAAGCTTTTAATTTTCAAGTGAAACATATAAAAAGATCAATAACTCAAGTAGTTTATATGATTTTTTTTTTTTTTTTTGCAAAATATTAATTGAAATAGTACTTGTTATTGCTATTTATTTATTAATTAACTTTATTTCTTAAGTTGCCACTTTACGTTTTTGTTTAGTCATTATAATATACTAAATATGATTCTAATAATAAAGCTGCACCATTATCAGGCGAAATAGATTAAGTTGAATTTGCAGAAAAATAAAATAATAGAAACTTTTAGATAAAACATAAAAAATGCTTTTGTTATATTTGAAAAATAATACCTTAGGAAGTTAAAAATGTTAAAGTTTTTCAATGAAAAAGTTAGAACTAACTACACAGAAAGAAATAAAAATTGATTTTAATTAAAACAAGTTAGAGTGCTATATTCGGCTGTGCCGAATCTTTGATACCCTCCACCGACAGTTCGAATGTTTAAGGAGTAATTTCTGTATGATGTCTTTTTATTATTATTATCTTAAACTGTGACGATTTACTATTAATTATGGTTTTAGGAGACTAATCTGTTTTCCGAGAGTAGGGTTTATATGAGGCCTAGGGTAAATTATGGACCGACCTTCGCGAAATTTTACAGTGTAATTTCTAGTCGAATAAAACGGACTTGTGCAAAATCTTATGTCATTCCGTGCATTTTTGCATCATTTATGTTAGTTTTTGTAACAAAATTATCAAGTTTTTGAAGTTGGTGGTTCCACATTTTGATTCATAGCTCTGGTCCTACTGAACCGATTTTGATGAACTTCAATCCCAAACTGCTTAGGATAACTACAAGCAATTTGACACCTAGTTTGTTTATTTCTTTTGAGTTTTTCGAAAGTGAGCGTGTTTCCAACAGACGGACAGACGGACATGGCTAAATCGACTTAGAATTACTCAAGCAGCCAGAATATATATACTTTATGGGGTCTGAGATGAATAATAAAAAAGTTTCACACGGAATGACAAACTTAGTATACCCTCTTCACAACTAATTGTGGTGGAGGGTATAAAAATATGTGATATTAATTAAAAAATTAATTAAATTTGCACGAGTGAACAACTTAAGAGTATCAATTAAATATTTTTTGGTATTAACAACATTTTCTGCAGTAATGTTGTTGATAGAATTAAACTCTTAATTTACTTGATTAAATTTTTAATTAAAACAGATTTAATTTTTGATTAATGGTTTAATTGCAAAATAAAAATTGGATAGAATTTTTTTCTGTATACACTTTTATTTACTTGAAGTCAGTTAATTGGCAATTGATACATCGAAAATAACAATGGACTATAGAAACCGAAATGGTATAAAATTCTTGAATTGTATATAAACTTACTACTTTTTAGATTACTGAGGATTAATACAGTGGCAATTGAGTTGCTTTGTAAACAATGCAGATGGTAATTCGAACAAAGTGTCATAAGAACGATTTAAATACAAATTAGCCAACTACACTCTAGACTACATTATCGTTTATTGAATAACAGAATCATATAAAAGATAAAAATTTCTATTTTAAAAAATATTTATCCGATTCAATTACTTACGTTACTTAAAGAAACATATCGACTATAACTAAAAGAATATTTCATCTAATTTTGATGCATTTTCCAGCAGTTCCTTTTTTTTGTTTATGATTCCTACAATATTTCTGGATTAGGGATGCCAATCGGGACTGGTTTTCGCAAATCCCGGGATTCGGGATTACAAAAAATCAAATCCCGGGATTTTACGGAATATCGGGATTTTTCGTGATTCGGGATTTTTGAAAATTAAGAGATAAATGCTTTTTATAGATATTTATTTAAAAAAAAAAGGAAGGTTTTATAATTAATTTATTATTTTAAAGTTAAATATTACTTAAATTTGTAAAAATTTAAAATTGTGACTTTTCTTATTTAATGACTAATTGAATTAAAAATATGATAAAAAAAACAATGTACGATTTTAAACAATGTGTTACTTGATTTAATAAAAAAAATAATTACCATAAAAGCTATATTTGATTCAATTACCTCAGTTCATTCAAGATAAATAAAAAAAAAATAGTTAATATTCTAATTGAACAACGCAACATAGTAGTTGATTTATTTGTAAGATTCTATTAAAATTTTATTAAATGAATGAAAGTCAATTTATTTAGTTAACCATTAAAATCTTATTTTAACAAAAACGCATTTTTAAAACCACCACCACTTGCGGTAGGAATTATGGAGTGTATAAAATACATTACTTAATATTGTGAAATCGCACCATTAATTACCATAGGTTCGATGTCTACTCTCGGAAAACACTTTAATAATCTTAACCCTGTAAAGAGTAAAACTTAAATTTTGTATTTGCTGCACCAGTGAAATCAAATAAATATAAAAGATCAATATCCCAGCAAAAACTTTGCTTACAAAATAAGCAGAAAAATAATGAGAACTTGACGAACAGACTACTTATTTTTCTACTAGAAGAAGTACTTATTTTTGTTCGAGATGTCCCAAAAGTAATCCATTATAATTTAGCTTATTATAATCTGAAAAATAATATGTTTTTTTTATACTTAAAATTTTTATAAAAATATATAGTTACACAAAGTCAATAAAGTAAAAATTTTTTTATTTTTTTTAATTTTTTTTTTTTTGTTTTTTTTTTTTAATTATTTTATTTTTATTTTTTCTTATTCTATTTTACTTTATTTTATTTTTTATTTTTTTTTTCTGTCTCTGGCGGGATTTGATCCCGCAACCTCGATGCTCATAGACTAGCTCTCTACCAGCTAGTCTACCGGGGCAGTGTAGTTTTTGCATTAAAAAACTATGTTTTATGACTATAATGACATTTTTATTGTCATAATGAAAATATAAATTGTTCTGTATATTTAAGATATAATAATAAAGTTATTATTTAATATATAACTAATAATCCAAAAAGTGGCGAATAAAGCTACAAAGTAATGAATTCTTGAAGTCATTAAAAGTAGGATTGTAAGTAAAGTTTTTGCTGGGATTGTGTTCCCTATCCTCTCAAGGGGAATGTCATAATGAATTTCTTTTTATAAAAAAAGGTAAAACAAAAAAATTAAGTTAACAATTTCGGAATTGACAAAATCCCGAAAATCCCGGGATTAAAAAATTTAAATCCCGGGATTCGGGATTCCTGGGATTTCGGGATTGGCATCTCTATTATGGATCCTTATGAATAAAGAAGAGTCTATATTTTTCTTTAAATGAGATATATTAGGAACTTGATTCTTATAGTATGTTCACATTTGGCTTCTTAAACGCGTTTAAGCAGTTCGAACGTGATTAAGCTCTAATCACTTCAAAATCGAGATGATTACCCATACATTGAAGTGATTTGTTAATCACTTCAAATTGACATGATTACAACTAAATCACTTCATAAATCACATAGAATCCACTGAACATACCTCAAATGTAGAATCGCCAACATGATCGTGTACAACCGGCCAAGATTTCTGCTTAATGTTTTTAATTTTTTCCTTAAATAATTCATACATTTTCACAATTTCATCATTAAAATGATTAAAATAATCTTCTAATAACTTTATAAAAGTGTTTTTTATCCATTTTTAATACTTTAAAGAAATATAAATTTGTTTATTGTTTTTTGTGTGTTTGTTGTGTATTTTTTTTTCTTAATCATCTGTCATCTTAATCATCTCAAATGTAATGTGAAGGGCTTTGATTAGCTAAATCAACATTTTGCTTAAACGCGTTTAAAAACCTAAGTGTGAACTTAGCATTATATATTAAATTCACAAGGAGTCTTAAAAATTGTTTATATAAATTCCGCAAGGTCAATTTATCATAGCAGAAATGTAAGAAATACTAATGAACGCTACGATGTCTGGGCTCACACGATGAAAGTTTTCTTTCAGAAAGACTGAGTTTATGTGTGAGAGGTGAGAGAAGAGAAGCATATTCTCTTCCCTTCTTCCCCTCTCACCTCACTAACTTTCTGAAAATAACTTCCATACAAAAATAACATTTTTAACATGTGGAAATCGGTATTCAGTTTTCTCAGTAAACTGTGAATAAAATCAAAAGTTGTGCACCGATTAAAATAAAATAAACCTTATTTTATTCTAAATATAAATGTTTTTACACGAAAACTGTGATATTTGTCGCATTTTTATTTTTTATGAATTTTTAAAGAACAAACAATTTTTTTTTTTTTTTAAATTTTCCTTTCTTTCAAAAATTCAATGATGTCATTGAAACTACAGGGCAAATGTAAAAACAATGCAAGCACGGCTTAAAGATAATACTGTGGCCGAGTTTCGGATTTTTTTTAACAGATCATGGTCAACCGTTTTCAAGTTATTCCAATATATGTAGTAAAAGTGCCTTAATTTTGGACATAACGGTATATCTCGAAAAGTAGAGCTAATAGAGAAAAATGGAGATTAGATTTAAAATCAGCAACATCAAGTTAGTAAAAATTTTCAATCAACAATTGTTACTGGAAAGTGTTCATTAACCCTAAAAAATTTGCATGCAGAGAGCGGCAAAAGAGAGTAAAAAATGAAGAGACAAAAAATTCTTGCAAATTTTAAATGGTAAAATTTTTAATTGCAAGAATTTTTGAAACGGCTGTTAAATGTTTTGTTTTACAAAAAAATATTTGAAATGTGAAAAAATAACACACAAATGAATCTTACACCTAATCTTTATGTCAAAATTGTCCGCTGAATCCGAATATGAAGTCAGAATTGTCAAAAGTAGAACAGTTTTTGAGATATTCCAAAATAACCGTTATTTTAGTTTTTAAAAAAGATGATGTGACTTAAATGCAAATATCTTCAAACATTTTAAAGATAATTGAAAGATAATAAAAGTACTAAAATAACCATGGGTCGTTTGTGAAGATTAGTCAAGAAATGACAGAGTTACAGTGAACCAAAGTTCAAACTTCATAAAAATTTTTATGATTTTGTTCAATTTTTTTAGTTTTATCACTTACGACGTTAGCCTATTTCAAAACGAACATTTTGTGCCCAATAGGATGCAGATCGGTGCAAAAATGACAAATTTACATAAGATTAATTAAATTAACCCACTTTTCGATTTGTATCAAATAAAAGAAAAATACAACAAATAAATATACATTTATTTTTGAATATCTCAAAAACTATTCTACTTTTGACAATTCTGACTTCATATTCGGATTCAACGGACATTTTACATAAATGTCAGATTTATTTAGTTAAAAAACTGTCACGTAATGTAACTTAAATTTAAATTAAAAATGGCTTAAAAACATTAAAAATATATTTTTATTTTTAAATAAGGAACATAACCATGTACAAATAGTTCAAAACAAGTTAATTAAGAAGGACAGAAAGGACATCTTACAGCTGGATACTGTCAATGTGCCTAACTTGCTACACAGAGAAAATTCTTAAAAATTGTTCACCATCATTAAATCGAAAATAAAATAAGTTTTAATTGAAAATTTAATCAAGTGCATTAAACGCTTAATCAAGTGATACTATTATTTAATTAATTTTTTAATTAATATCACAAATTTTTTAATTGAAATTAATTTTTGCTGGAAAACTTTCATTAAAGGTGGAATCATCTATGCGTTCCGAACAATGTTTTTGTCCGAAAAATTATTTTTTTTCTGAGAGTGTTCTGCAGAACGAATCACCCATTTCGGAAAATTTGTCCGGAAAAACAGATGTAAACAATTACACAAAATTTCAGCAGAACTAGCAAACCACTTTTTTAAATTGTTTTCTAAAATTGTGGTAAAGAAAATGGACGAAAAAGGGAAAGCGATTTTATTATGTTTAATTATATTATTTTTTCTTTAAATATTCAGCAAAAAAAACAATCATTTCAACTTTAATGTACAAATTGATAAAATGGCAATATTAAAATTATACCAATTCAAGAAAAAACTTGCCGAACAAAATTATTTCTCTTTCTCTCTTAAAAGTAAGACGTCAAACTCAAAATAAAAAAAAATGTTGTCCGGACAAAAATATTCGAGTTTTACTTTTTTATTTTTTTGAGTTATTGGGAGAACAATTTTGTAAATTCTTAATTTACTCATTCGTTTGCAAGTTCTGCAAATAAAGAAAATGAACACACCTATTGTGTCTTATTCGAAAAAAATTAATCAATGAATTATTGCCGACAAGTTCGTTGTTTGTCCCAATTGTCCTTATTTCTATTAGTTTTATTTTTAAAAATGTTTATTCGAATTGTGTCATAATTTGCTACAATCCCCTAATTTTTAATTTTCCTCAAAATGCACTTATAACGTTTACGTTCTTAACTGAATACAACAGAAAGTGCAATTTTCAAGTAGTAGTTCACTAGCAAGTACTTACCACTTTGTTCAAATTCGAGTATGCAGTTGGTAGTAGTCAGTCAGTCAGTCGTCGTCTATTGTAGTAATGTTCAGTCTTCCGTTGAACAAGATTATGCTCATTAGACTTTTAGTATCTAAGTTTATAACATGTATGTTTCCACATACTCGTACTACACTTAAACTGACGGAATATTTACGTGTTTTTGTATCTCTATCTCTCAGTAAATGTTCATATATGCATCCATCCATCTATCTAGACTACAATAAAAATAATAACAGCAGCAAACAGCAAATACAATTTTGTGATTAATAGCATCCGTTATGGTTTCCAGTGGCAAGAAGAAATAGGAAAATATTCAGAAGAAGAAAGAAGCAGTTTTAGTTTAAATGCGTTTTATTATGGCTTTTTCTACAGCAATTTCTTAATATTGTAAATAGTTATGTGATTTTGTTTTTTGCTCTGTTTGATCCATTTTTTTTAAATTTATATTTTGTAATCTGTTGTAGTTTTTCGTCTGGTTTAATCTAGTCGATGTTATAATCATCAGTATATTTTATACAAATTATTATCAAGTGCCAAATCATCACCATCATCATGAACAATTGTAGATGTTCTCTTTTATATTTCGAGGTTAACGAAAAAGTTGATAATGGATTTTCGTTTTCACTTTTGGTTTATTATATTTTAATTTTCGAAGAGGAGGTTAAGGATGAAGTAAATTAGTTTGTTGTATTTTTTCATTGAGTTGATGATTTTTTTTATGTAAAAAATTATGTATGTAATTTAAAAAGCTAATGTTAGATAATATTGAAAAATACAGCTTTAATTAAAAATTTTTTTAGTATTCATTATTACAACTTAAAAATTTTATGCAAATATTTATCGATATAAGTACTTTACACACGTACATATTTCTTTATATCATAAATGCTCTTTTAAATAAAGGTTTCTATTTAGCACATTTTAGAATGGTTTAAAAAAAATAATTACTCTCATAAATATAAATTAGCATTTAAACTGACAATGTTTTAAAATCCTGATTACGTTGATCGCAAAAAGCCAACTATCATCGTAAATGCACTCACACGACACACACACATGTAAATTATAGTCATACTTAGTTGTCGAGGGTAAAGAGCTGTAAATAATTTTGTGGCTAATATGAGACATGCATTTGCATGCCCAAAATGCGGTAGGTAAAACAATGTTGATAGAAAGAATATATTATGATTTTTCCAAAAAAAAAAAAAAAACACACACAAATAATTTTTAGGTAAAGTACTTATAATAAAAAAAACAGGGTGACAAAGATTAAGAGGTACTTTTTAATTATTTAACCCTAGAAGGTTAAAAAAATACATACAAATAATTTTTAGGTGAAGAACTTATAATAAAAAAATAGGGTGACAAAGATTAAGAGGTACTTTTTAATTATTTAATCCTAGAAGGTTATTTTTCATCGAATCGACGAACTTTAAAAAAAAGTAAAATATCAAAATTTTTTAATTAAGCATTTTATTAAAAAATTAAAAAAGCATAAAGGAATAGAAGTTATACATATTTCTCTCTCAAAATTCGATGCGAATTTGACTTTTTTTTGTGTTTTAAAATTCATTAACTTTTAAGAGCCTTTATCATCAGCTTACTTTGTTTAAAAAAAGAGCTTCATTTAAATACACCTTAAAAAAAGCTATATGATAAAGAGTAAATGAGTAAATCCAGGCTTAAAATTCCAAACCGTTTTGCAACTGTTTTCTAGAGTTTATAAAAACAGAATAACTTTTTTCACACATTTTAATTTGAGAAGAACTCACTTTCTGAACTCTGATAGAGATAAAATCATGCAATTTCTCTTTAAGTTGCAAGTTTGTGGGGGTTTACTGTAAAACTGAGGCCCTATGCTCCTTATAGGATCAACGGGAACTTATTTATATATATGGGGGATTTCATGTCAAGTGACCCAATTTTTAAATCGATATCTTCCGATTTGGACGAAATTTGCACCAAATTTTCAACAAGATCGGTCAAAGTTTCTGAGTTAGAGGGTCAAAGTTTGACATTTTGGCCATTAGCAAAATTTGTCAAAAGTAGCTTCGATAGCTATTTGATCAATCTTTTGAAACAATTTTTTTTTTTGTGTTTTTAAATTTTTTTTGTAAATTTAAAAGTTTTTTTATTTTTTTTTTTTCATCCGGAATGTTTTTTTTTTTTTTTTTTGCTCAAAAGAAAGCTTATGTCTTTTCCTTTAAGGTAGTTTTGGCCGCTTTTTGGGATAAAAAAAATTATTTCTAATTCAAGACGAGGGTTTTTAAATTTCCTAGGCGCTGCAGGGTCCAAATTTAAGAATTTCATTAAACGGCCATATTTGTATAGTTGAAGTTCTTAAATTTGGCTGCTGCAGTGCCTAGGAAGCCCCTAGATAGATCAAATGTATGACCTACCCCACTTTATTTTTCACTTAAATAATTTATTTCTAACATACCTACTAACTATACCTAATCGTCTCTAAAAGGATAAAATGTATGACAGACCTCCATTAGTTTTTTGTTCTAAACATTTTCTCAAAACATACTTGCCATATATATCCACCACTTAGGGGGGAAATAAATATATTGAAGAAAGAGTCCCAGGAGTCGCCCCTAATGGGATAAAATGTATGACCGACCTCAATTAGTTTTTTGTCCTTAACATTTTCTTGAGACATACGTGCCCCTTATCTCCACTTCTTAGGGTGCTCCCATACAAATACTGCGTTATATGAAATTCTTAAATTAATTAAAATTGTTCGACTTTTGTGAATAAAATTAAAAGTTGGTAACAGATTTTAATCATATACGTCTGCAAAAAATTGAAATTTGAATTTCCAATTTTTTATGAATTTTTAAAAAACAAAAATTTCGAAATTATGATAAAAAAAATTATTTCTTTTATTAAAAAAAAAAAAAAAAATAAAAGAATGTGTTTCTAAAACGGCTGCGCATATTAAAAAAAAGTTTTACCTTCTTAAAGGCAATTTTATTGCGGAATTGCGGTTTTTTTTTAGTTTTTTCAATAAGCAAAAGCGTTTTTGAGTTACGCGAACATATGTTGTGCAACCTTCTCCATTTTCGAAATAACGGTATATCTCGAAAACCAGAGCTAACCTAAAAAAACGGCTTTCACCACTAGATTCAGCGTACACGAATTAGGCTAAAACGCTTTGTTCCCGGCATGTCAACTTTTTCAACTAGCACAGTGTTATTAATGTTCTTTTTTTTTTTGTTGAACTGTTGAACTTTGGTTTTTAATCCAAATTTTAATATTTTAATTAGGCTAAAGTTCATTGAATTTAATTTTCATTAAATTATTTTTATGAAGAAAGGAATTTTACAACATGAAATGAAGTAAAATTTATTGACAATTTTTTATTCCGGACTGAGCCAGGGATTGAACTTACGGACACGTTGATTTGACATGTTTTGATAGTAACCAAACTATCTCTTCAAAAGGGGTTGCCGTTAAGCACTCACCTTTCCTCAAAATTAATTTTGTTTCGGTTTTTTTGAAGCAATAAAAATCGTTTCTATCGCCGTCGGGTTCTTGAGACTTTTAATTATTTCTTTTATTAAGATTCATATTCCTAAATTGTAAGATAAATTTTCCCTCACGCTGTATCAAACCTCAACTTAAATATTGTAAAATTGGTATTTAGTTGCATTTTAAAACAAAAACATATGCGTCTGTTTACTAAAACATACCGATAATTTGTTGTCATAAGTATAATTTGTAAAAAAACACCAAGGGAAAACGTTAGCAGCATATTCACAGTCAAATTTAAGCTGCCAATACTTAAAGTTAAGAACATCTTCATGGACAATTATACCCAAACATGTAAATGAATACATACACATACTCGTATGTACCTCCATACAATACATATACATATGCAAAGTTTAGCTAAAATATATTTTGCTGTTGCTATTTGCTGTAACTGCCACAAACTATACAGATGAGGGTCATTAATTGTACGAAGTGGATTGGATGACTTGACTATCGATTGTTGATTTTTAATGGTTTTGTGGCTTCAACAGTTAGATACTCAATACACTCTCTAACTCTCATATTTTGTTTGGTGACTGTGTGTGTGGTGGGTCGTTAAAAATGCAAGGAGTATATTTCCTAGATGAGTTTATTATCTTTTATTCTTTTTTTGTTTTTGTTGCTTTTTATCGTCATTCCCACAGCTGTTCGGGTATTCAGTTTTGCTCGCTTGGTGCATAAAGTTGTTTAGACAAACGTAAAATATGCATTATTTGTTAATGACAATGAAAAGCATGTGACATCAAGTAGAAAATTTAGTTTGAAAACGGTTTTTTCTTTATTCATCTGTTAAATACTTTTCATAAATAAGTATGACTAAGGTATCAGGCACGTAGTTGTAAGTATTAGAGTAGTTGTTGCATATTCAAATACATAAATAATATTTATCTAACAGCTTATGACATGTATTCAAAGTATCTCTCTTGATATCTTTTTCGCTAATGACAATTTTTCTTTCTAATTTTAAATGCTGCCTGCTTAAACTTAAAATCTTTTTTTAGTTAACATTATTAATTAGTAGAGTGGCTGCATTATGGGGCATAATAGAAGAAGAATATTCTCCATTTGTAGAAAATCCATTAGCATGCGGTCTTTAGGTAGTTTTTATTTTCTCTATAATTGTAAAATTTAATTATCATGAACTGAATTGTTTGTTTAACGGTGTGAAGTTCATACAACTTCCGTTTTAATAATCTCTACACTAATAATCTGCAATAACTACAATGTACAAGAACAAACAAACAATCAACTTCAACACTGAACAGAAGCAAAGGCTCTAGACATCCGCACGAGAACTAGGGATTGCAATTTAAAACACTTTTAGATTTCCAGGGAAGAAATCACTTGAACTCAAAAAACCGGAAAAGTTACCCGTAAAACGAAGCAGTTTGAATAGTCTGATAGATATCTTTATAAACGAAATTAATGAAGACATGAAAAATAACATCGATTAAGTGCCGCCAATTTAGAGCTTTGCATAGTTGTTCACTTTGTTTTGAGAAATATGGAATATAGACAATATTTTACACAAAATTGTACACTTAAGAGGGTGTAACTAAGTTAATGAATGACGCGGCCATTTAATTTCAAATGAGCTTCGTCACTGCCTTTGTTAGATGGAGCATCATTCAATCATGACTCGGAATAATATTTAATTGTTTAAGCTTGTTGTTCAATAGCGTTACTTTCCATTTTCAATTTTCGTAAGTTTTCCTTACAACAATCTAAAAAATAACAGAAATAATTTTAAATTAATGAAGTTTTAAGCCAATTTATTACATTTTGTTCATTGGGTTTCGTTTAATAATTTAGCATGTGGAAGATTGAATCAACAAACTGATTCTTTTAAGGCTGCCTTCGATGAAAAAAAACTGTTTAATCAGTTGTGCTCTTAAAACATAAATTGAAAATGTTCCCAGAAATGCTTACACTGAAAAGACAAATCAAGCAATCCGTATTTAAATCAAGCCGAAGCGGTGGCAATAGTAGGGATTTCCTTTAGTCAAGTACATAATGCTTGATTCAAGCATACCTAAAATAATTCGAAAACAGGATTGACTTAATTAAAAGAGAGATAAAATGTATGTGTAACTGTGCTTGATTCAAGAATTTCTTAGACGGTTTAATTTTGACTCGTACTTGAATAATCTGAAATTGAGTTCTAACCTAAAAACTTATCCTAGAGAACCAGAGAGAATATTATTATTTTACTTACCCGATACACATGTTTATTTTACTCTTGTTGTATTCCGCCCTTTGTTATCAGAAGAATTCTCAATTATAAGACACCAGCAGCATGCTCGATATGGTTTTCGTAATCACTTTGAAAATATGATGTATTTAACTAAATAATTTTAGCAAATAGAATATGGGAATTATTGCTTCTTATGTATATTACTTTTTAAAAATGTTTTACTTCTTGTTCTGTTGTTGTTGTTTTTATACAAAACAATTAAATCGTTTTTACCTTCTTTTGAAGTGTTGTTGCTTCTACAACAAACTTTTACAAAAACACGCGTATGCACGCATATTGCGAGCCCTTACCGCGAAAATAACGTAAGCGCCAAAAATCAAATTTTACAGGAAAGAGTTTTTTTTATTTTATTTCATATAAATTTTGTAGGAAATTTGTCGCTTACGATAAAATCGTTCTTGCTATAAAATCGTAACGGTACATTATGTGACCATGATATTTTAGGAGATGATGCAAGTGTTGCCAATGAAGTCATTTATTAAAAAAAAACCAAAATTGAAAACTATGTCGCTTACGTTATTTTCGCGATTGGTTTTTGAAAGTTATCCATTTTGGATTGTGTAAAGTACTTTTATGTGTTATTAGTATTTAAGTTTTTGAGTACGACTCGTACTAAAGTAAGTAGGAAGAACTTTAATTTAGTACGAGTTTTTTCTTTTAGTGTAGAATGTGACTTGTTTAGAAAAAAGAAAACTAAATGTACAGAATGTGCGCAACCATAAATTGATCATGCAGATAATCGCAATGTAACTGTTTTAAGCATTATTTTGGAGGCATTATTCTTTGTTGTTGCTACTGAGTATTTAGATAAGTGCGTGAGCCCTTCAGGAACATAGAAAATATAAAACTGAATTCGCAATTGATTGTAAGTACGAGCACAAACTGTTATCGAAAATGGGTCGTAATTGATTAGAAACGCGAGTTATAAAATACTCTTAGAAGAGTCGTGATTGGGGTAAAACTTTCCTTCGAATGAACATCATTTTCGACTCAAAAATAAGCGCATGATTATATTTATCACGTATAGGGGTCAAAAAAGACTCGAATATGAACAATAACTTCATAAAATGCTTACTGGGTTGTTTCTTATCCCGCAAATATCTGTATGTCTTTGATTGGTTATACATATCTATGTATGTGTACGCAGGGCTGCCAGGTGCTTTTTTCCTTGTCCCCAAAAAATTAAAAAAAATCTCGAAAAATCCCCAAATTAAAAAAAAAACCTTAAAAGGTTAATATTTTTTTATTGATTTTTTTTCTGACCAAATTTAAAATTTTTTTAAAAAATAGTGAGCAAAATTTGAATAAGAAATCCCCAAAAAAATTTTTTTATTTTGTTTGTAGCGACTGGTTTCTGCAGGTTTTTTTTAAATCTTTTTAACGCGATTTCAGTGAGGAAATACAAGCAGTTTTCAAAACGAATGAGCCAATTTATACGAACTTGGAGCTTGTTCAATCGGTTTTAGCCATCCTAAAAAACAACAATAAAAATACATATTTCCCAAACTTTATAATATTGTCTTTCCTTGAAAATTGTCTTTAAAAAATCAATAATTGTACGTGTTAGATTCCTTTTTAAATTTTTCTTTTTTAAAATACTGACTCGAGAATAATAACATAAGTTTATTAAGTACCTAATAAAATTACTCCTTCAGTAAAAATAATTTAAAGAAAATTAAATTTGATGAACTTAAGCCTAACTAAAAATATCATAATTAAAATTAACAGTTCAACTTAAATCACAATTGTTCTATATTAAGTACCTTTAACACACTTAACAAAAATATTGATCTTAATTGGGACCCTTTACACCATATAGCTGTTGATATGAGTAAGATAAAAGTTTTGCTACTTTTTTTCATATTTTATATACGAAACAAAGAAAAATCAGCGTAAATAATAAAATGTCCCTTCTTTTATTATTTATATTAAAAGTGTGTAAAATCCCTAAAAAATCTCCGACTATTTTTATTAAATCCCCCAAAAAATCCCCAACCTCCAAATGACTTTCTTTGTCCTTCTGCTTGCATGAAATCCCCAAGTCTGGCAGCCCTGTGTGTACGAATGTATGGGTGTAGGTACGCTCATCGGAATATGTTTATTCAGAAATATGTTAAGTCTTGTATATGCACTGAATTTATTGCCTTTCGGCTCTCATCACACGCTTATAAACAATTAAAGTTTTAATCAAGGGAATTTACCCTAAATGATCGAATAACATGATTATTTTTGCTGAAACAATGTACTCGTACAAATAGACCAACAGCCGAATCAAAGATTGGTGGACTGACTGACAGCCGAATCAAAGATTGGTGGACTAACTGACTGGCTGAGAGTGTTGCTGACTGAGTGAAACAAACCATCAAACAAACGGATGAATACAAATCTTTGGATTGTGTAAAAAAGTGCTTTAACAACTTTTTAAGTGAGGAATATTATGACTTTGATTTTTTTTGTTTTCCTTTTCTAATGAATTCATCAGTGTTTATATTAAAGTTTTATTTGCTTGATGTATTTCATCATTATATTTTGTAATAGGAAATAATAAGATAAAATAATTACTATTTACATACTTTGAAAATTAGTTATGAGGTCAGGAAGTTATTTTAAAAACTTCAGATGATATCATTTGTTTTAAAAATAAATAGTCATTAAATAAAATGTAAACCTTTAAAAGAATTTTAGTGCATTTTGTAATTATAAGCTGTCAAAATGATGATGATATAAGCCCCTTTTGAACTTTTTAGCGTATTTCACAATTTATTGTCAATTTCTTTTGGTGGTAAAAATATTAGGTACGTTCAAAAAACAAAAAGCAAATGGGCTTAGGAAAACAAAATTTTTCCTTTTTGTCTATAGATTCTTAAGAAGTATGTTTATTAGGGTATTGATTCGGTTAACCGTTAATCGGTTAACCGATTAATTACTACCCGATTAACCGATCGGTTAATTTAAAATTGGATTTTTACGATTAACGATTAAACCGGTTAATTTCAGTCGATTAACCGATTAACCGAAGTAACAAAATTCTGAATTTTTTGAAGTATTAAACCATCAAAACATCAGTTACAAAGCAGCACGCTTTTTTAAATGCATTCTACAATGAAACCATGTAGAATTTTACAATGTTATCTGAACCAAAGTTCACCAAAAAAGTTACCAAAGTACACCAAAAAAGTTTTGTTTAGAAATATTTTTTCATACAATATATTTCTTCTAGAAAAAATTTTTTTAAATACAGTACAAAAACAGAAATTAAGGAATTCGAAAAAAATTTTTTGCAGAATGTTCGGTGCTGAGCTTTGTTAGCATGAGTTAGATGATGACATGACAACAGAAGAAACTCTCGATAGTACCACAACAACAGAATTAACTGAAACAATTAGAAGTGTTAAGCATTAAAAAAAATTAAAACAGGACTTTAATGGCATAATGGAAGATTAAAATGATTAAAGAAAAGTGACTGAGAAATTAGATAATCTGAATTATGGGTTGCTTTCGATTTCAAGTCAAGTTTTATTAAAACTAAAGAAAAAAGTCGGTTAAATCCTAAACATTTGAACCATTTATTTTTCTAAAACATTATTTTATAAGATCTCCTTAAACTATTAAAATGATTAATAAAATGATCTCACAGTTTATTTTTTAATAAAAACATAATATGTTTTAATAAAAAAATATGTATTATGTACATAGTTATTAATTTAATTTAATTGTTAGAAAAAACCTTATTAACCGGTTAACCGATCAATAACAAAATTAACCGATTATTAACCGATTAAACCAAAACCTAGATTTATTAATCGAGCGATTAACCGATTAAAGCAAAAGTCCGATTAATGTTTATGTAGTAAAAAGTATAGTTAAAGTCATTAAACTATTTGTAAATGCATGTTGAAAAACGTTTAGAATCCTTTTATGAATTGATCTACAGTGAAACCTCCCATAACTAACACCTGCAATAACCCGCCATATTTTGTTGATTCAAGCTTTTCATTAGTATTTCCATACAAAATGTATTCACATAACCGGATACTCTTATACCCGTACGCGAAGACTAAATAAATAATTTTTTTTTTTTTTTTTCAAAATATCTCTCATGCCAAATTTATATAAGCACCACAAAGGCGAATTCCCAATTTATTTTACTTATCTTGTTTATTTTGAGCTTACGTTGTGTTTCTGTCAATGTGGTCTATTTGTTTACATTTTTATTTGTTTTCGACAGTCACAAATTCGATTATTTCATGAATTCGCCTTTGCGGTCACCTTGTAAAAATTCGCCTTGATATCTCTCAAAAACAGACAGAAGCGCTGAAATACACAAACAAGAGTTGTATTTTATTACAAGTTCTCTTTTTTTTTTGAAACTCTGATTCAAATATGTGTTAATGCCCATAAAATTGGTTACCACCCTATTAAAAGGTACATATTCATGTATTGAGGATGTCAAAGAAATTACTGTTTATTTCGAGAAGTTGTTTGTTTAGCTCGGGTTGTCTGCTTTTGAACCAGAAAATGGCTTTCGGAAAGCTGGACTCTCAACAACTAGTTATAATCTTTCGGATTTTAATGTCGAAGATGGTATCCCACTTGCAACGTATGCAATTTTAAAGGAACTGTTCGTTCAATTAAATTGCTTTAACGAGTTTTTAGAAGTATATGAAAGCGTCTACACTTAAGATGAATGTATTGAAATATTTTATTTAGCGCAGTGGTGGAGATTAGTCTGAAGACGAGATGCCTGCAGAAATATCTGATTCCATAAATTCTTATGATGGAGCATTAAAACAAATTGATAATATGAAGAATTTTGCTAGAGATGACTTTGGCCCAATTTAACACATCAAAAAAAAAAAACAAAAAATATTAAAATCATTGAAAGTAATTTTGAACCTCTCAAATTGAACCGATTTAAGTTAAAGTCCACTTTAAATTATTTTTTCAATAGACTTGTCTATCAATGCTTCAATGAATTATAAAACAAAGTATTTAAAGTAAGTTAGGTGAACCTCTTTCATAAGCGGACATCTCATAACTGGACAAAAACACCACGACGCTGAGCATCCGGTTATATGGGGTTTCACTGTGTTTTGCTATAAACTTATTCTGTCGTTGAAAGCATATTTAAGTTACACATTTTGTATTAAGCCTAACTTTTTTTAAAAAAATATATTTTAAATTTATAAATAAAATAATGTTCGTTTATAAAAGTCTATCGATGCTTTTATGTATATATTAGTTCCTTTAAACTCCTACAAGGAGCATAGGGCCATGTATGGAATATAACATTTTGTACCAGCGAAAGCGGGTTGCATCCGGAATGTTCAACTTTCTTTATATATCATGCTGGCAGTAGTGGTTTTAGCCTTATTCGCATAAATAAAAATCCCACAGGAGTAGGTCTAATGTGTTCAAAACAGAGTACTGCCCTCAAGTTGTTCGTGCAGGATGTCCATTGTAACATAAACTGTGTAGAGCCGTCCTGTTGAAAGCACATATCGTTGGTGTAAAAATTTTCGAATTCAGGCCAAAATAAGCTGGTATTAATCAACAAATAGCCCTCGCCAACGTAATTCTCAAAGAAATATGGAGAGCCGGCCTAAAATCAACACCAAACAGCTGCTTTTTGGAATTGATTAGACGCTCATGGATCACATGTGGACTGGTATCGTCCCAAAGTCAACAAGTTTCTGTCTTTACATACCGATTTATCTAGAAATAGGCGTCTTCGTTAAAAATGAGTTTTTTATGAAAACGAATGCTAGTTTTAAGACTTGTAAAATTTTCGCACTTGAACGTGTTGTTGAACGCTATATTTATACATCCATGCGAATTTGAAAAAACGAAGTTAATAAATGAGCCAATTCGACAGATATAGCTTAAAAAATATGACCGCTATCAACTGTCAAAGTTTGGAAGCCCTTATTAGACGACCCTTTAGTTTTACAAAAACTTTTAGGTCTTATAATAAGAATATTTGTCAATTTTCTAATACTATCTTATTTAATTAATGCATTATTGAAAATTTTCCGAATAAACTTAAATTCTCAGCAAAGTTTACGCATATAAAACAACAACGCGGAATTCGCTAGACAAAAGGGCGGTTAATTCAATCACTTACGAAAATTAAGAGAATTGCTAAATTAGTTAAAGGTTAAATAAATAAATGAGTTAAAAAAATAATTTAAAACAAAATTCAGACATGTTGACATATTTTGTTTTATCTGCGCATATTACAACTCGTCAGCTCATTATTGGTTTAATCTACCTTTTTTTTAAAAAAAAAGAGTTAGTTATGAGGGTTAAAACACGTCAAATAGAGTTTTTTTTCCCGGACTTTTTCGATTCCCGGGAAAGCGGGAAATTTTTTTAAATTTCCCGGGATCCCGGGATCCCGCTCCATATAAATAATACAAAGTAAATTTTGGTATTAATTAATGAAAAAAAACTTTTATAAAAAAAACGTAAGGGAACTTGTTTACAAAGAAAGTAAATGAAATGGTTCAATACTAAAAAATTAATTGAAGATTGAAATAGGAACTTAAATTATTATTACCTCACGCCTTTATTCCCTATTATTATGCTTTTATTCATTATTATTATGCTCTGGATAATTCATAAAACAATAATAAAAACAAAATAAAAATTGAGGTACTCAAGATATGAGATCAAAAAGTTAATTAATAAAATAGATAAAATATTTTAAAGAAATATATAACATTTTTTAATGGCTTAGGAAATAACTTTCTGACACACTCAAAACGCTTTGTAAGTCGTCAAAAAGTATATTCCCGATTTTATTTACTAATTATCATGTTTCCGAAAAATTTCGTTCATTTCTTACCGAGGTTGGACAAATAGTTAAAAGTGCACCGTTGTAGCATGCTTCGGCTTCAGAAACAGAAGCAATTTTTTCTTTTTTATAAACAACGTCTATATCAGGTTCTTCCAAACCTTTTCATTTCAATAGGTCTATTTGTAATCTTTAGGACAATGTGTTTTTCAAGTTGTATGTTGTAGCATCTTACACGATTTTCCAAAATGTTATTTTATTTCGGTTTCCCCGCACTTCACGGGTATATAAACCAACACAAATTTAAATTGAAAATTTGTGTTTATCACCTAATAATATCACCTAATTCATTGCATCGTAGTCATATCTCAAAATTTTAAGTTTTCCTTCATACCTTCTCGTATTATATCTTAAACTGAGCCGAAGTTATAGCAAAATATATCTTTAAATCGGTACATTTTTAAAACCTTAATCGCATTTTGCCAAGATCGTTTGTTTTTGTAGATATGACTATGTTGCAATAAAGGAGCGATATGTTTAGGTATCTCCTATTTTTACGACTTGTTCATGGACAATGAAACTTTACTGCCTGCATCTTATTTTGAATTAATGTACTTTATTAACTCTTCACTTCACTAAATGTAAAAATTATCATCTGTTGCACTGCCCATTTTGCTTTTAGTAGATTTATTGCATCAGGAGACATTGATTTAAATACATGTACTCACTTCTTGTAATTGATCTAATCCACAACCCATCCACAGATGCTAATTTTTAGAGAAAAGAAAACTAAATTTCAAAGTATAAATTGGTATTTTCTGAAATTATGAGGAATTTTTTATTTCCCGGGATCCCGCAAGAAAAATCCCGGGAAAACGGCAAATAAAATAATGGAAATTCCCGGGACGGGAAATCCCGGGAAAAAACCCTAACGTCAAACCATCACGAAAAAATGGAATTTTCGGCATCATCACCTCCGATTTTAATAAAATTCAACACAGATGTTGTATGTTATTGGATTTTAACAAAACATAAATTTTCAGACCCAAGATTCTTTTGGCTTCGGAAATATGAAATATGATGTGAAAAATGTTAAAAAATCACAAACGTCTCCTTGCAAAAGGAGATAGAACTTTTGAACTATGCAAGATAATTTTTTTTTTGGTAGCGTTTTAAAGGTGAAAGTGAACCCTTTAAAATGATATGCATATTGTGTTTTTTTAAGAATAGGTCAAAGGTCATTTTTGGGGTCTTGAGTTCAAAGGTCTATATCTGGAAAATTTTTAAATGTTTAAGGAGACTTTTGTGATTTTTTAACATTTTTTACATCTTTAATGATGTCATATTTCGGAAGCCGAAAGAATCTGGGGTCTGAAAATTTTGTTAAAGTCCAATAACATACAACATTTGTGTCGAATTTCATTGAAATCGGAGGTGATGATGCCGAACGACATGATAGTTTGACATGGATCAAAGTTTAAACAAAAACATCAACAATAAACAGTGTTTTGATTGGAATTCTTCCAACATTAATTGTAGTACAACTACAGGTAGGTTAAGAAAAAACAAAATGAAAACAAAAACAACTTGCAAAAGCATGTTGCCAGTTAAGTTTTTTTAGGCCGTGCACTTGCCAGTTTATTATCAAAATAATTTATGGGAATACAAAATTTTAATTTAAAAGATTTTGTTATTCGTGCTTAATTTTTAAGTACTGTTTTCTCAACACGCCACTATTTGGCGATTGCACCAAATTCTTCATATAAAAACGTACAAAATAAATTTCACTCTGGCTTTGCTTCATTTCCCTAAAAAAAAGCAAAAGGCATCGTCAACTCAGTAGGTCTCCGCAAAACAAGTGCTGATTTTTTGTAGAGTTGTGTTTTTTACATGCAATTGTTCTTGTAGCAATTGCTTTTGACTTCTTTATCACACAAACAAAGTGCGTGTTGTTTTTTTAATTGTTGTATTTCTGCATAGACCTACTAATTGGACCATTCGCAAAAGCAAAATAAAATTACACAAAAAAATTGTTTCATAAAATAATAAAAAGTCAAAATTTTAATAATTTTTTAAAAATATAAAAATTGGACTATGTTTGTAAAATAGAACCAAATAAAAGAAACAAAATCATGAACGTTGACTTTTTATTAGATTGTTAATATAGGAACTTTCATATCAGAAAGTTACTCGATGCCTAGCAATTAGTATACGTGTGCAGCACAAAAACTACTTTTTAAAAATATTTTTGGAAAAGTGGCGTATGCGACACAAACTAATATTTTTCACCTTACATTTTTCTTCAAAACATATGCCGGAAGCAGCGGAGAAAATATAAAAAAAATTCTATCGTATACATTTTGACAAATCTTCATGAAAATTTTTTTTGTCGTTTTCCTCCACTCCGACTTGTTGGCATATGCGCTAAACCAATAGCTGACGAACTGATAATCTATAAATCTAGACCTTTAAAATCTATAAATCTAGACCTTTAAAAAACTCTGACAAGGAATTTGTACATTTTTAGTCATGTCTAATATTACAAAATAACTTAAATGTTCTAAATTCAAAAACGGACCACCAAACAGCACACCTTTTATGACGGATTAATCACAGTAACTGTTTCAAACATGTGTATATAAATTTCATGCAAATTTGTATTTATTTAAACTAAAAAAACGTTATTTTATAAACATTAATTCAATTAAGCAAATAAAAAAAAACCAAACAATTTGTTCATTAACTTTAAAGCTTTCCCATTAAAAAATATACAAAACAAATAAAAACTTAATGAAAACAAAATTGTACTACTATTAGTTTATTTTAAACTAAAAATACACTTGAATTTTTCATAAAAGTTGAAATATTTTTAAAATACCACAAACATGATGATTTATTAGTGAATAGTTTATTATTATTGTGTTTTTTTATTTAATTTTATCTCTGGTACATTTATATTTTTGGTCATTTAACCCAGTAACATAGAACTACACTAGTGGTAGAAAAATAAATATTGTTTCTATAACCGGGCAAGTTTTTATATGTATGAAAAATTAAAAAAAAAAAACAAAAAATATGTTCAAAATTTTGCAAAAAAAAAAATTACGAATATTCATAGCAAAAAATTTCTTAAAAAAGTTGTTAATATTATTTAATAATTATTGTATTAACTTTTACTCAGGCTTAAAAATTATCAATACAGATCAAGGCGAATTCATATAGGTGATCGCAAAGAGAGCTGGACAGTGTTATACTGGCTGTCAATTTTTTTTTTTTTTTTTGTATGGAGTTGTACATATAGAATACATATACCTACATATAAAAAAAGGACAGCTAGCATAGCTCAGACACTCTTTTTCTTTTTTCTCTCTCTCTAATGCGGTCATCTGTAGAATTCATCTTAATGCAAATCAAGGCGAATTTATATGAGGTGACCAAAAAGGCGAGTTCACTATTTTTTTATATTACGTTTGGATTTTGTTTCTATCATTGATGTTTATTTGTTTACATTTTGTACTTCTTTTTGACATTTCCAAATTCGCCTTTTTCTATAAATTCGCCTTTGCGGTCACCTCATATAAATTCGCCTTGATACAGATTAAAGGCCACATTTTATTATCAAAGTAATTTTTGGGAATACAAAATTTTTAATTAATCTCGTATCGTGAAAAATTTTTCCCTCGTAATTTTTCCCCTTTTTGCGATCATGAAAAACTCCCATGAAAATTTTTTTTCAGGTAATTCAAAGGAAAATAATAGCGTGAAAAATTGTTCACGGAAAAAATTCCCCTTATCGTGAAAAATTTTTTCCCTCGTAATTTGTTCTCGTTTCCCTTAGATTTTCTCACTTTTTTTTTTGTTAGGGAACAGAAAATGTATGTAAGTAGTTCCTCCTATAAATCGAATATTAAGGGCTAGATCCGTTAATAAGAAACAGATATATTGGTCAACAAAATACAAAACAACAGGTCGATAGACTGAAGATTTTCGAAGCTTTCGAAAGACGTGGTGGCAGAATTTTGGAAAATACACATTTTACTACATAAAATTTAAAAAGTGCAAAAGACTAAAGCCTATAGTACACGGAATGTAAAAAGCCACATTTATATGTTGTTCTGACGTAATTTTGTCGTGATCACACATCACGAACTTGTTATTGTGGCTTTGTAGTGACGTCAAAAATACGTCAGAATCACATGCGCATGTGGCATAGGCTTCACGTTGTAATCAAACTATCTCTCCAATACTACTTTTGGTTTATTATTTTAACCTTAACGTGTATATTTTTGAACAAAAATTTCATTGATTTTTAATTTTTTAATCTTTCTTCTTTTTTTTTACATTCACTGGAACTGAAGCGTGAAACATTTTTCACATGAGATTCACGGAATGAAAATTTCATGGATACGAAAATTCCACTTGTTACTCACGATAGGGGTGAATAAGATTTCGTTTGTCGTGGTTTGTTCCCAATTTGTATAATTGTTAAAAACACTAAAATTTATTGTTGAAGGATAAGCTAGTTTCTATGCGCATTTCACTGGTTGCATAGGCCAGATCATCAGGAAACATTCTCCCAAAGAATTTTAGAGAAGCCAAAGATTTTAGTAAATAAAACTGCGGAGTGAATGAGAATTGCAAACTCTTAAAAAGTCTTATTTGCCACGATATCAAAGCTTAAACAAAATGCCAACATTAAACAGTGAGTTTATCTCTTCTTACATTCCCCACTACAATTAGTTGGAATTCTCCTAACATTAATTGTAGTTGTAAGTAGGGTAAGAAACAATAAGATAAAAACTAAAACAAATCGCAAGAAAACAATAAAGCTTTGATATCGTTGCAAATAAGACTTTTTGAGTGTTTGCAATTCTCATTCACTCCATAGTTTTCCTTCTTTTGTTAATCGAAAGAAAATATTTTGACTTCATTATTGGTTGCCATTCAAAATCAAAATATGATTTATTTTAAGAGGCTTATAGAAATGGAAATGTCTTTTGAACAGCTTATGATATTCCCATACATTCTTTATTTTATGGAGAAATTCTATATTTCTTAAATATATTTAAGTCAAATGGTCAATTGGAAAACAGAATTTCGTGAAGATATAAGTCATTTCATGCGTTACACCCTTACAAAGACTTTACTTTAACTATTTGCAAAGAAAATATAATATTTTTTTAAAACTTAACTGCAAACCCGTATCTTTTAATTTTTAAAATTGCTTGGTCGAGAAATAGGGCTTTTGACACCAAAATCCCACTGTGCACCGCACAATACAGTACACTTAAGTTGGTAAAATTGTCGCTGATGAACTGCTCTTTGAACCTCCGTAGCTCAAAATTTGCAGTTTTAACAGAAAATTGGCTTCGTCCCTCATTATCAAGTTTAGAATAAATTCTGGATTTTTTTCTTTTTCTTTATTCTATCGGTTCGAAAATAAAATTCAATAGTTTTGTAAGTTGTTCGATATTGTAGTTTTTTATATTAAATTCCCCAAGAAAAAAAAAATAAAGAAATAATAATAATAAAAGTTGTAAAAAATGCAAACCCTATATAAAGCTTATTCTGCCCTGCAGTAAGGTAACATTTTGGCAAAATGTACTTTAGAGGTTGCCTTGAAGATCCCAATGGACGCATTAATCATATTTTTAAAGGAAATTGATTATTTAATTACAAAATATACAGAGCAATAATTTTTTTTTTCTAAAATATGCTAAAACTTTTTTTCACACAAAAAGCTAAAAAAAAACTTGCCCTTTTCGTTATAATCTATTATACAAAATTGAAACTAATAAAATTGTAGAGCAGAAGTAAAACAAAAATATGATAAATTTGCATAAAAATATATAAAAAATAAAATGACCGACCTTTAACATGATCTTCTTCAATCTTACCAACCATTCATTCCAATCTGCCCGTCTACTCGTCCATCGTTATTTAGTCAGTTAGTTTACATGATGGTTAAAACCAATGGCCATTTAATCGTAGATTATTTTGTGTGCAAAAAGAGTTTATCTGTAGCAGGCCAAGCTCATGTCCATGTTATACCATTATTAAAACATATTTTTAGTTTTTTTTTAATTCTTTTTGCTTAGCAAAAAACATGCGAAAAACCAAAGTAGGTGAATGTTAAGAAACACTAAAAGATGTTAAATAATAAAGCTAAACGAAAAATATATTAAACAAATGCCACAGAAAATTAATAAAATTTTATTTTCCATTTAAACCAAACATAAAATGAAAATAAAAAATAATCTGAAAATAGCAAAACATCAAAAAACAAATTCATGTTATAATATACAAAATGTGTTTTTTTTAAGTACCTAAAATAAAATTAGATCTCATGTAAATAAAATATTATAATAAAACGGAACGAATTGTGATTGGGGAAAATAAGACTTATCACTTAACTTTTAAAGTATAGTTACTCCGGAGGACAGGTAATTGACACAACAAAACTCATTTTACTGTATTTTATGCTGGTAGTGGCTGATTCTATCTGGTATTACCTTATATTAAGGGGATCTATCATATTTACATGGTTCAAACGGGACAATATCTGCTACAGGCATTATTTTAACCAAAATTTAATGTATCCATTTAGGCTATTTCAGTGACCTGTCACAAAGTGTTAAAAAGGTGCCAAATAACCGTCTCCTAGGATATTGCCATGAAAACGTGACAAGTCCCCTTTATATAAAGTGTTAGAACTAGAACCGGTCCCTTCCGCTATAGAACTGTCCCGTGACTAGTTTGGTATTAGTTCCCTTTCCCCTAGGGATAATATATGAAATTTATAAAGAATAGTCCAAAAAAATTAAGCGGCTGTCTTAGCATTAGATATTAATAAAAGATTTGAGGCTTTAGAAAATAATAAAACCTTTTGTTTATCTACAATTCTTTATCCTCGATACAATGCCCGAATATTTCAAAGCCAAAAATACTATCACACATGAGCATGCTTTTGTTAAAATGCAACCCTGTACCCATGCTCTGTAACTTTGGTGAGAACTTCGCGCATCGAGAAGATGTGAAACAAAATATTCCATCGTTTCTCGAAAAGTGAGAAAAAGTGCGTCTGTAACTCATGTCGAAAACTTTCAAAAGAAATTACGTCGTTACTTTTTAAATGTAATAATATTTAACTTAAAGCCGATGTAAAATGGCAGACGTTGAAAACGACAGTCACACATATCGTTGAAGGCGAACAAAATTTACTAAAATATGAAAATTGCTTAACAACGGCGCGGCGGCGAAAATACACTGTCGACTATACCAAATAATGTTAAGTGCGACTTTAATCTTTGTTGCTTTAAAATGGCTTTGAAAACGTTTGATATTCTTCAAAAATATTAAAAGCAAAATAATTAAGCAATGAGAAATCTACCAAGAATAAAAAACTTACCCCTTCCATGTTGTTATTCATTGCATTTCGCAATTTTAATATATTTTTTAGTGTTAAAGTTTTTACTGACCCCGTTTTTATTCGTGAGTTTATTTGACGGTTCAAAACGAGTACTTTCTCACAAAAACTTTACAGACACACTTTTTCTGTAAATTGTCCGAATATGTTTCTTACGTAACAGCTATTACTCGCCAAAAATGTTACAGACACAGTTAATTGATAAAAATATTTGTTTGTTTCAATTTATGGCATTTTTGTTTCATTTCTCACATTTCGGTCAAAAAGTTTCTTGACGCGGGGGTTACAGAACATGGGCACTTATCCAATGATAAATTTCAAAAAATTATCAAGTCGTATGCGATGTCAAATTTTTTTCGTAATACTTGTGATTTTCAAAGCAAATTCCATTCACACTATCATTTTTGCAAGAAGAAGAAGTCGAAAAATACCCTTAGGTTATTTAATATTTCTGGAGACGCAGATCCACTTGTTACCGCCGCAGTGACATGTTATACCCAAACTTAAAAAAATGGCGCAGAAATTTTTAAGATTTCAAATTACGGATTTAAAATTCTTACGGCGTTATTTTTGTAAAAAATTTGTTTAACTTTTTGTTAATTTTTTAATGAATTTAAATTTAATTAATTTATTTTTTTAATCCTGCTAATTTTCAAATATTAGGTCTGTCTGCGTACTTTTCCAGTAGCAAATACTCAGTAAATTTTTTTGGGAGAGTAAGACCAATTTTACTCTGTCGGCTGAAAATATCTCAAAAAGTACGCAGACAGAATCCAGTGAAATTTTGCAAGAAAACAGCTGATCGGTGTGTAGGCAATTAAAATGACAAAGCAAAATTTAGCATATGTGTAAGCAAAAGTGAATTCTCGCGGTAAATTCAAAAATAATTAATTAAAGTGAAGCCCAAAAAGCGTTGAAATTAAAAAAAACTTGTTTATTACATAGTGCAAGCTTAACAATGGAAAAAAATAATGAAATGCCCAAAACAGTGCCAAGATAGCGTCGACGAAATAGCGACTTTTGGGAATTTAAAAACCGGGAAACAAAAATACCCAAATAATGGGATTTACCGAATGAAATCAAAAAGTTAGCGTCGAATTTAGGAATTTAAAAGGGGAAGTATAAATATTTAATATTTTTAACAAAAATACAAAAAATAGTTAAAAAAAATTAACTTTTTGGAACAAAATGAGCGATGCGTGCAAAAAATCGTTCGTTCCGTTCCCGAGATTTCTGGGTTTGATTTTTTGCAGAATATATACAGTTTGGCTGAGTTCCAAAACATCAATATACTTTGCAGCACAAGTCAAAAATGTATATTCAAGTTTAATAATGCACAGCTTTTGTATTATGTTCTCATTAAATACTTTTTTGGTGCACATTGGGACAAACAGAATTGTAATAACCTACACGGTTGCATTGTAGCATGCATTTAAAAAAGATAGTTGCTTTGCAACCGACGTTTTGGAACTCAGCCTTTATACCGTGCAAAAGCTTGTGTTCCAAGGGATAAATCAGTAAAGCTTTGTACTGAACATTTTGGATAGACCCAAATATCTCGGGAACTAACCGAACGATTTTTTGCACGCATTGCTTACTTTGGTTCCTAAATGTGTATTTTTTTTATTTGTGCTAACTATTTTTTGTATTCTTATTAAAAATATTAGTTACTTTTACTTCCCCATTTTAAATTCCCAAATTAGACGCTAACTTTTTTTACTTTTGGAAATCCCCCTAAATTCCTAAATTCGACGCTAACTTTTTGTTGTTATTCTGCAAAAGACCATAATTTGGGTATTTTGTTTTCCCGGTTCTTATATTCCCAAATTCGACGCTATTTCGTCGACGCTATCTTGGCACACGTAATAAAAACAGCTGTTCAAACTAGTTGCAAAATCTTGCAAGAGGAAATTTCTCCAGTAACATTTTGTAAGTTCTCTTACTTCCAACTGTCAAAAAATGCTCTTTTTGGCTCTCTCGCTGCAAGAGATTTGGAGTACACAGACAACATTTTGTAATATTTTGCAACATTTTTCACAAAATGATGCAAAATATGTGTACGCAGACAGACCTATTAAAAATCTCTTACACTGTAATTTTGTATAATAAAAAATTACTCTATATATTTTTTTTGATATTTTTTTTTAAGTAACGGTATCGTATCGGCAAAAAGGCTTATCGTTACTTCCCTAATTTAAACACTACATTGACAATGCATACATATTTCTCTTGGACCCCGACCAACATTTTCGATAATCTTCGTTTATTATTTGTGCGATCGACACAGGGCTGAATCATGTTTAAACTGTAATATTTGTATCCGATCTTAGCAAAACTTTTTTTTTTGTAAATACTTAATGGTTAAAGTCTCCATTATTCTTTTTTTTTTTAATTCATTAAAAAAAAATACCATAATTTCGGGTCGTTTTTAAAATCATTGAAGTGTAAAACAAAAACTAAAGGTTATTTTCTTAAAGAAATATTTTTTTTTTTTTTAATGTTAAACTTTAGAAAAAAAGAACAATATTAAGGTCAAAAACTTTAAAACATTAAACTGTGCTGCTGATCATGGTACTTTTTAACAAGCTGATAGATCATTTTAACGGAAATGTTAACCATACAAAAAATAAAATATTTTGAAAAAACTTTTAGCAAAAAAAAACCCAGTTCTGTAACTAATTGACTTTGAATTATGAGAATTTTCTTCTTGAAAATAGTTTTTTGTTTCATAAACCTTGGCATCGTGCTTTAAGTAGGTCAAGTTGTAAAACATAAAACTAATTACGAAGGTAACAACAATTTGTTAGAAGAAAACTTTTTATGTATAAAACTGTAATGGAAATTAGCAAGAAAATTTGTTTGCTAGAAAATTTCTTAAATTCATTTGTATGTTTCAAAAAAACAGGATTTAAAAATGGTTTTATAGTTTTTTATTGGTATGCTTTAACTTAATAACAACCAGCCAGCACAAGTGTTTATTTGCCCTGAACAATTTGGTTGTAACAAGATTAAGAATGAAGCATTTTTTTAAGATGTACCAAAGACAAATAGCAAAAAAAACCATTGATAAAATACCTGACAAACGCTGAAATCGCAAAGGCCCACCTCTACCACTACAAATACAGACAATTTAGCAAACTAAAAGGACCTTCAGGTACACAGTATTAAAAATATAAAATGGCCTGGCAATTTTTCAAACAGCATTAGTGCAGCTCAAGCAAGCAGTAGAAGACATCACATCCTTCACAAACTTTGAAGAACTGTTAAGAAAAATTAAAAAAAAACTTAAATATTTTTTAAGCAAAATAAAATTTTTCTTAGCAAAATCCTTAAAATCATGGCACACCAAAAATGTATCTCACAAATCAACAGCACTCTTACCACCACAAACACTTCGAATGATTCTGCAACCACAATAAGCCAAGGACTTCAGCAGCAACATCATCAGCCAGGATTTTCCTATATCCTTTATTTACACCGTGAAGAGCTGAGAAAGCGTAAAGCATCCTTTATGCGCATCTCTAGCACTAAATTCCAATTGACACATGAACTCATCACAAAAACCGTTAAAAATATTCATAAATGTTCCTCAGATGATTTACAAATTCTTAGTCGAGAAACAATCTTCAAGAAGAATTTGAGACGACAAATTGCACGCATGAAATATCATCAACTTATGCAAATGGCAAAATATCAAAAGGAACAAAACAATAAATTTCACCAGCAACAGCAAACTTATTTGCTGCCAACACAACATCAACAACCCACAACAACAATATCGACGATACCATCAAAGTACCAACAGCAGAGTTAAAGCCATGGAAATCTCTAAGAAGAAGCTGGTAAATAATTTATGTTTAAGAAAAGTGATTTTTGAAAATGTACAGTGTTTTTTTTCTTTTCTTTTGTAAGACAATATAAAGTTTTAAAATTTAAATTGTTTAGATAATAATATTAAATAAATTTCAAGTTTTATTTGTAAATTTTAAATAAATAATAAAATATTTAAAAAATAATTAAAAACATTTGTTCTAATTAAAGAAATACTCTATTACTTTAGTACGGCTTTTGACAAGAATAGTTTACAATGTGAATTTCTTTAAGGCGGCAAAAGCTACTCTCTGCATTACTTAGCATCAACTCGTTTCTGTGGACAGGCTCATTTGTTGTAATTGGCCCTGCTTTAAAAATATATTTGGTAACACCGCACAGAAAAAATTCTCCAAAAATGTTTACCAATTAAAGCATTAATCAAAAAATAAAATCAGTTTTAATTAATTAAGTTAATTAAGTTTTAATGAAGAGAACTAAGCCACAAGATCTGGTGGCTGTTATTGCATGAAGTTTATTATACAGAAAAATATTACTTGTTAGTCTAATACTAGGTGTAATGAGATGAAATGTGTGTATGTATATAATTTCTGCAAATTAAAAAAAAAGCTTTAATTAAAAATTTAATCAAGTGAATAAAACGTTTAATCAAGTGAATTAAAAGTTAAATCAAGTAAATTAAACGTTTAATCAAGTGAATTAAATGTTTAATCAAGCGAATTAAACTTTTAATTAATTAATTAATTCTTATTTAATTAATTCTTAATTAATATCAAAAATTTTTTAATTGAAATCAATTTTTATTTTTTTCCGTGCGAAGTTTCGAAGTTTTAATTTTGATTTTATCTTCCATTTCCAATAATGCTAGTGGTAACTTAGTTATTGTTATTATTAGACAAAATTTGTTCGGAGGCGAACCTCGTATAGTTGTGGTTTCTTAATGAAGAACTAATTTAATCATGATATATTTACTGGCCACAAAAGAAATGGTTAAATTAACCATTATCAGCCTTATTGCGGTTGTCGTTGCCGTATACGACTTTGTCGTTTTCTACAATACGTTTATAAATTTTTCATTAAATATAGTTTTTTTTGAAGTGACCATATAAAAATGGTCTGTTACTGCGTGTTGTAAGAGCGGTTGTGAATCATTTTGTTACATGGGCTGTCTTTGGCCAGTCGGTAGTGTTTCTTTTCATAGTTAGAAGGAAAGTGGCCTTACTCTCAATAACTTTTTTGTGTAACTTTCGTAGTCACGATAATGTTCAACTAAAAAAAGAAAGAGAATAAAAGATTTTTTTTTTTAATTTTTTCAAACTTAGCTGAGACTTGAGTCTATATTTCCGATAATCTTTATATAAATCGGATGAAATTCGGTCCTTTTGGGGAGTAAATGGGTATAACCTGTTTTTTTGAACTTCTTTGTCACCCCATCTAATTTTTAAACCAATAAACATGGAAATATACATACATATTAAAATGTTTGATACTTCAATGGGGTGAAAAAAAGAATCAAAAAGGGGAAATACGGGAAATTAAATTTCTTTCTTTTATTTTTAAATTTTCTTTAATATTTAACTTAGAAACATTAAATTATAGGTGCAGGTTCCTGAGTAAATGATAACCTATAAGATGAAAGATGTTGGTACGTTTTTGTTCTTCAATTGGTACTTTTTGAATTTTCGTAATTATTGCACTTAGAATCATAAAACATGGTTCTGAGCAGCGTTTAAAAAACTGCAGTCAAAGTAGAAAAACTGCCATTTCTTCCACTTCTTTAATTGTTATTGGCCAAATAAAAACTGCTACTTTCACATTTGTTTCATTAAATGTAAACAGTCACTGCCAAACCAACTCAAAAATCTAAAAGTTGAACACAAATTTTCGTTTTTTGCTGGACAGTTTTTGGTTTCGACTGCAGTTTTTTAAGCCTGGTTCTGCGTGAATAAGAATTTATAAGGTACTTTTTGAATTTGCGTTAATTTTGGACCTAGAAATATAAAGCTTAGCATGCAAGGTCCTAAGTGAAAGAGAATCTGTAAGAATGATCTTTTTGGTTCTTTTTCGATCTTTAACTAGTATTTTTGCATATTTATTAATACTGCACCTAAAAACATAAAAATCAACAGGCAGAGTCCAGAGTGAATGAGAAATTATAGAAGTAGACTTTTCGGTATTTTTTGTTTTTCAATTAGTACTTTCTCGTTTTTTATATTATTTAACTAGCAAAGTAAAATAAAACATTCACAGACTTGAGTGGAAGATAACATATGGTTTAAAATTTGGTCCGCTAATACAAAAAAAAACAAATGCTCGAAACTCGAAATTTATATATGTTTATGCGTATGTTTTCTTTATTTTTGCATAAACAATTATGGTCGAGTTTCCAGATACAAGTTTGTATTAATCCGAAAATATTTTAAGTGCAAGTAAAAGACTAAAGTGCTGGTTCACACACACCCACTTTGACTCGTCAACTCTTGAGTTTTTGGAGAGAGAGGAAAAAAGAATGGGAAGGGGTACAGACTGGACCCTACTCGTGTCAGTTTTCTTTTTTTTTTATTATTTTTGTAATCGTAATGTTTGTATAAATCCGAAAATAAAAAACTAAAGTGCTGATTTTGAAACACCAAGTTTGACTCGTCAAGTCTTGAGTTTTTGGAGAGAGAGGAAAAGAGAATGGAAAGGGGTACAGACTTGTACTTTCTCGTCAATTTTCTTTTTTCCATTTTTGTTTTTGTATTCGTTATTTGCCGTGGGGCCACCTATTACTTAATTCGCCTATTTATTTACTCTTTTTCAACAATATTTCCTTCAACTTCTAGAAACAGGCAGTTGGAACCAGTAAATGTTCCTTAAAAACAACACCAACACTTTGCAGAGAATTTTTTTTCGTTAAACTTCCGGGCATTTTAAAAATATTGGAAGGCATATCTTCTCCTTGGGTGTATATTTTAATATCCCATTTATTTTTAATCCATCACATGCTAATTTTTTGATAGTAAATTCGTGAGTTGTAAAAAAAATCACATATTAAAACCGACATTGATCATTTACCTTATTTTTTTTTTATTACTTTTTCCATCTTTCCAATTCATCGTGATTTAAATTTTCATAAAACACAAACAAACTTTAATGAATTCATTGCTCAATGAAAAAGTAACTTAAATGAAAATCATATTAATACATGAAAGTAAAATACATACAAACAGACAATTTATTGTCTTAAATTTGAAATAAAGAAAAAAAATAAATAAATTACATCCAGCATTCACATTTACTACAAGAATATCTACAAACTATAAAATGTAATTTTATACATTTTTAGCAAATTTCTTTATGGATAAAAGCGAAAGAAGCTTGACTATTTGGAAAGAAAAAGTAACCAAGGAAGAGTGAATCGACGAATAGAGGAGAGAATCCCATTTACTTTGCAGAGATGAACGGGGATGGCAAATATTTTATTACACACGAATTTTATGTGAACAAAAGAAATAAAATCTTTTTGCACCTCTTCCATTTTAACAAATTTATTATTTTCATATAAGAATCTAGACATCACAAAAAAAAAAAAAGAATTAAAAGTACTTCAAAAACGAATAGTAGTAAGGACAATAGGACCAGGGACAATAAGAACGATAAATACAAGAATTTTATTATTCGAAATCACTAGTCGGGAGATTATGCGGATTTTTTTATGGTTCCTAGTAAAAAGATACCAAAATCCGACCAGTTATTATCATCTTATAACTTTTGGAACTTTTAGAAAATTTTAATCCTGCCAAAAAAACTCTCCCTAATTTTAAAATCCAATGCAGCTGTTGAAGGAAAAAAACTACCAGCCATCTTAGAAAGCATAGAAAGGAATTCATAAAAGTTTTACCCTGCCTCTCTAGCAACGACATTAAGCTACCCATCTATACTCTACATGGGTTATATTAGTGTTAAATGTTATTTTCAAGTTTAGCATTCACGGTGTGTGCTACTTTATGTTGTTTGCCTGTCTTTCTGTCTCTCTAGCTGTTCGTCTGTCCGTTTCTTTGTTTGCCTGCAAGTTTATGTCTGTTTGTTGGTAACAAAAGAAAATAAATAGAAATGAGAGAAGAATGTAATAATAAAAAAAAAACAAAACAACAACAACATACTGCCATTTAAAGTACAGATACAAATGAAAACAACAAACATTGTTTTGGTTGTAAGTTGTCGGTCTGTCCGCTGCTCGTTGTTCATGATGTTTTCCTTGGTTCCATTGCAAATAGAGTTGCAATACAATTCCTCTTAAAAACATATTTATGGTTAATGAAATCCTATTCATGACTCACATTTTAACATGGACCGACCGCTTTTGGAAAATAAAAACGTTTGTTTTAATTTGAATATTTCATTTGCTAAAGAGTGTAAAAAAACCAAGGTTTCATGCAAACTTTAGGATAAATAAATGGTTGAAAAAGGTTTAAAAAACTTTTGAAAACAAATTTTAGGAGAAAATTGTCATAGCTTTATAAATTAAATTGAAGTTTTAAATATTTTAATTGGGCTTAAGTTCATTAAATTTAATTTTCATTAAATTATTTTAAGTGAAGGAAGGTATTTACAACATGAAATTAATTAAAAAATTTTGAGAATAGCCGAATAAATAGTAATCCAGGGGCGTTTAATTGCACGAACGAAGGCGCCAGTGAACAGGTCTACTTCTGGAAAAAAAGTTGTCACCAAAATGATTTTACAATTAATCGATTATTAAGCGCACAAGCAAATGTCGTTGATGTTTAGCTGATTAACGTTTGAAAAGAAAAATTCAGTCAGAATGACTCGATAACGCTCGCGATTCACCGTAAAGGCAGCTCCTTGCTCATTTCTAAGGAGTCTGTAAACCGCACCAAAAAGCCAATTTTAATGGATTTAATTGTCTTCGCTACAAATACGAAAATTATGCTTATTGACGTAGCCATTTCACCTGAAATAAGCTTCGTAAAATGGACGAAGTGCTGTATGAACTTCGCGAACAGCTTTATTTTTCAAAAAGTAAATTTTCATAATTTGGAAGCGTTGCTTTAGCGTTAAACGTTTTATGATGATTTGCTTAACCCTTATGAACAGAAATGTCAACACGGCTTGACATTCTCAGCTGTCAATTCAAACTTATTGATATCGAAAGTTCTTATGCAGTTTAAAAACACACGATATTATGATTATAAAACGGCATATGAAAAAAATACACAAACCATTTTAGCAGTTTTTAAGCTTTTCTAGTGATTCTTTAAGCTGTAAACATTTTTGGATCCGGGCTATACTTATAATTTTTTTTAAGAAACACCGCAAACAACAAAAAAACAGTCATTAATTCAACCAGTCATGCCAAGTGCAGGGATTTTTCCCTTTTTGTAGGAATTTATTTAAAAAAATTTGACATGTAATGAAAAAAAGAAAGATTTCTTACTTCTGTTGAATTGTATGAATTTTGGCTCAATTGCGTGTTTGTTCTGTAAATTTCCAATTGTAAACTTTAAAATTACATAAAATATACTTTTTTAAGTGATTTTTTTCATAAGCAAAGGGATTTTCGAAAAATCTCCTGGCATCACTGGATTCAACACACACGCATATACTGTTTGTTTGTATAATAAATAATAAATAAATGTTTAATTGATTAAGTGAAAATGAGACAATCAATGTTAACAAACTTTCAGTTACATTTACATTTACTCAATTACAATGATAAATTGATACAGCCACAAAATGCAAGTAAATTTGTAAAATTGCATGTATGTATTCAAATATGTACATACATACCTAAGTAAAGATACGTGTGATTAGTTGCATGTATGTAGTTACTTCAACACACATTACGTGACATCAATCGAACTGACACAATTATTTATATACACTTTAGTGTTAACTTTTCTAAAAGACAATTTTGATGAAGTTTTGTTTTTATTTATTACAAAAGTAACTTTATAGTGAAAATTATTAAAAAAAAAGGTGATGATCAGAGAACGAACTTTGAGAAACATGAATTTTTTTTATTTGGAGGCGTTTGTGGGGACACATTTTTTTATTGAAGTTGGGATAACTACGTGTTGTTGTAGTTGTTGTTGTTGTTAGTTCACTAAACAGTAGCTTTTGATAGGCGGCCTACACAGATACTGTTTTGAATATTAACGCAGTTATCAAAGTATGTTTTGTGCATACAAAGAAAAACAAAAAATGCATTAAGATCAGGGATCCTCAAATTGTTAAATAGGAAGTGACACTAAACTTTAAGATAATTTTTATTTATTGTCAATATAATTTTTCAAAATCTAACTTTTTATTAGAATCTTAAAAAAGCAACAGAGAATTTATTTCACCCCGAAAACTGTTGAAAAAAATGTAAAATTTGCTTTGCTTTCCATTTAAATAAAAAAATAAATTTCTCGAACATGTTTGGACTAGAGATGTTATTCAGGACTGGATTTCAAAAAACCCAAGAATCGGTTTCGAAGTCTCAGCATATTTGTGATTTTTAATTTCCAAATTTCTAAAATTGAAAAAAAAATAATATTTGCCAAATAAAAACAAAACCCAAAAATTTTGCAATCAATGTTTATCACAGAGAAGAAAAAAATTGGTTTCAATTAAAACATTTTTGATATCAATTAAAAAATTTATTAAATTTGCACTAGCAAACAAATTATTAGTATCAATTAAATATTTTTTGAAATTTACAACATTTTCTGCAATAATGTTGTTGATATACGTAAACGCTTAATTAACTTGAATAAATTTTTAATTAAAACTGATTTTATTTTTGATTAATTAACACAGCGCTTGCAATTCATTGAATTGTAGTATCAATATTCGTTTAGTGGATGAAATGTTTGGAATAAAACCACTTTCAGATATTGAAGTAAAATGTTCTATATATAAGACTGCTAAAAGGAAATCGGTCGGAATTAAAAATTTGTGATCAAAACCAATTCAAACCAAGAGTATTAGAAGTCTACCTCAATTATAAGTTTCTTTTTACTCTTAAAAAAATTGTCTCGGAACCCCTGCTTTTAAACCAAAAACGTGTAATGTCATTCTGCTTTGCACTCGTATGAAACTGAAGATCACGTTTATTTTGTCTATTATTCGACTTTTATATGCTTTTACTTAATTTTTTCTGTGTGTTATAAACTCGTGGTAACTTAAACAAAAAAAAAATTCAAATTAATGAAATGTTTATAATTTTCTGTTTTCCATTCTTAAGCTGCATGCATGACATTTTTTTTTTCTTTTCTTTTATTGTTCAAACTTCATTAAATGCAACATTTTTTATTGAGTTAAATGGTTGGTGAGCATTGAAATGAAAATGGAAATTTTTGCTATTTATTTATTAAATTATTAGAACTTTCCAAAAGACAACAACAAAAAAAAAGAAAAGTTTTTTAAGTAGAAAAAATAAATCATGTTAAGGTTAAGCAGCCATGTGTAGAGGAAATTGCATGTTACTGAAAAGCAACGAGTACACACAGGTAAATTCAAAGAAAAAGAATACAATTCTAAACTATTATTGGCATGCAACATATTTATGTTCTTTTTTTTAAGGGGTTTTAAAAAGAAGACACGAAAAAAAACCAAAGCAGCTCGTGCTCGAAGCATGAACAATCCAAATGGGTTTATTGTTCTTTTCATATGATGCCATTTTACACATTTCTATTTCTTTTAGAGTTACAAGCAACATGTCACTTTTAGTTGAAGTGTTTTTACATTTTTGTTTCAGGTTAAATACATACGAGTATTTAAATATTAACGCTGGCTTTGCGTTTTATGAGAAATTTAATTATGCTAAACGGCCCATGCACACACAGACACGACAGGCAGTAATACAATAAAAAAAAAATTATGGGTCCGCTCGCAACAACAACTGTCATAGACACGTATCGTCTACACTGTCCGTTTGATGTTTAAAGTATCTAAGGGCACAAGTCCTAAATTTATAACTTGTAAAAAAGTGTGGTTATAAATTTAACTTGTTTAAGGTCAAATCCTGCTCTATGATTTTAAAGTGCATAATAAACACCTAGATATACTTTAGATATTGTCTGCACTAAAATCCTTCGGAAGTGCAACGCCAAGAAGAAGGTGCTCTTCAAAACGTTAAATATCGATGATATGAACACAAATATGAAATTCAAGTTATTTTTTGAGAGACGCTGACGATTCTGATAGATTCTAATGGGTGGATTATGTATGGCAACCGAACTTAAGTTCAGCTGGCAGTTGACTCTTGCCAAAAATAAATTACAGATGACAACCGATGTTGATTTCAGTTGCCAAATTATAAATATTTAAGCAACCGTAAGGTTTTGGTTGCTTATAACAAGTACTTTTTTTTGTTTAATTGTGGACTTTTTGTTACATCCCGAAATTTAAGAAATTTCTCAATATAGCCAACTAATGAATGAATTGCCGTGTTCACGGACCTGCCTTTAGTGTATGCATGCTGCGAGGTAGAGAGCTAGAGTCTAGGAATAAACATCCTCAGGTGAATATCAATGACCCTCTCAAAGGTCTTGAGAAGAAATGACGGCAGACTGATTGGCCTGTAGTTCTTAGGCTTGGTGTGAAATGTTTTGCCTTCCTTTGAAATGAAAAGGAGAAAAAAGTAGTCGAAACTCCTTATCGCCCAATTGAATGAGAGTAACCTGATAAATGTGTACCAATTAACACCTCCAACGTCTTCTGACTGTTCGTAGTTCAGCTACCATCAGCTTTCTGAATGTAGCCAGCCGAGCACGAAGCCATTATTTTACGAAACCGGGTTTTCTCCGAGGAGCCTTCCACGCTGCTATTGAAGTTTCTCTAGGCATTGCGTTTCGCCGATCTAAACAAGTTCTTAAACCTATCCAATGCTGACTTATATTCCGCCCAGTTACTCAGATGCTTAGCCATATTGGATATCCTGTGACGGTCTTTGCGAGACTGTGCAATCTCAGGGCTCCACAATGGTAGCTTTCTCCATTCTTCCTAACTGCCGTTGCGTGACGCTGTGTCTACGATAGGAAGTCCAACGCCATTTTACTCTCCGTAACGCCACTGATGGCAGGGGCTGAGCCCAGAGAATAAGCAACCAGACTAACCTGATAGTCCCGCTTCGTTCTTCTCCTATTCAGAAAAGTACACGTCCCCAAGGGGCGCAAACCTAATTGAAACTCAACATATCTGAAGTCGGAAAAGGAACAGTCATTAAAGACCGTCTCAGCTTGTACCCTTTCTGAAAATTAAGGATCTGGCTCCAATCTGACTCCATCTGGGGATTAATGAGGAAGTTTGGGGGTTGACGATGTTATTTGTAGATTCATTGAAAATCTACTCGACAACAAGATCAATGAATCCACGATTGGTGCTACCAATGTTTGCAGATTGTTGCACAGGGGCACCCCGCAAGTTGAGGTGCTGTCCTCTCTATTATGGAACATTGCGATAAACACTTTGAGTCAGTTCGACAGATAAGGGATAAAAACCGTCACGTATGCGAAGAACGTGGCGGTGGCGGTCATGGGTAAACATATGGAAACACTGTACCGCTGTATGGAATCTTCATTGCAGGTTCTAAGCTCCAGAAATACCTCCTGTAGACGTTTTTTTGTGACTTTAGGCTTCCTAGGCTAAATGGAACAGAGCTGGCGAACTTGAATAGTGCCAAATGCCTGGGAAAACTTTGTTGGCAACTCAACGTTCGTTCGAGGGTTGATAGCGTCATTGTGGCCATATGCACCTGCAGGAGATCTGTGGGTATGAACTGGGGCCTTGGCTCTAGAAGCGTTGCATGGATCTTTGAGGCTGTGGTAAAACCGATCCTCTTCTATAAGGTCATAGCTTAGAGGACTGCCATTTTTTTTCGTAAAACAAAAGTTGTTCAATACATATTTACGAAAAACTAGACTATAAGGCCCGTTTTCACAACTAACCTATAGCTAAAGGTAGGATTCTATCGGCCGTATAAAAAGTGTTCCATTATTACAACTTTACTTTAACATTCCAGGTAGGATGAACCTTAAATTACTTTGTCGCTCACTTTAGGTTAAAGTAAAGTTTTAATAATGGAACACTATTTATAAAGCGGGTTAGAGTCTACTTTTAGCTATCGGTAAGTTGTGAAAACGGGCCTAAGAACTAATGCATTAATTTTAAAAAACTCTTAAAAGTTAGAGTAAACTTACTTCGTAACACATTCGAATGTTTTGCTTTTGTTAATTAAGGCATGGATTTTTTTAAGAGTAGATTAAAGGCAAATCTGTCAATAAAAATATTTTTTTAAAAATCTCCTATCACACTCTACATTAAAATGTACTACAAATTTCCAACTGTAACCAATTAGCAGCTTTTTTGACATGAACAAATAAATTCATATTATGACTGCAAATATTAGTTTATTACTTTTTTCTAATTGAATAATTATTTAAACAAGCTTTTTTTCTTAAATCTAAATTTTTGTACAACTCCTTGGAAAAAAAAGAGAATTTAAAGTAAATAAATACATTACACTTTAAGCGTTTTAAAGTTAAACCCAATTTGTAAACCGGTTGTTTTGTTACAACAATTTATTTTTTAAAAATAAGAAAAAAGTCATAGCAACAACAACCACAAACAATATTTTACCAATATTAGTCTTCTAAATATAAAAAAGTTGATAAATAAAAAAGAAATAAAGAAAAAGAAACACAGTTAAATCGATCATTTGACCGGTACCCAGTTGTTGTTACACGCAACACTGCTACAAACCCATGCAAACAACCGGCCAACCAACCGACAGACACCATTCATGCCACACAAACCAACAACATTTAACATCCATCTACAGTGTGCTGTTTTGCAAAAATGTGGCTTAATTAAGTTTAAGCCGGTTTGCAGTTTTTTTTTTATTTTTTTTTTTCATTAAGTTTCAATTTATTTTTAAAACAAAGAAGTTCTTTTATTAAATTTTACATACTGGTTTCATTTTATAATTTTTTCCTTGTAGTTAATTTGTTAAAATATGTAATAATTTTCTAAGATTTATTAATAGAAATAAACAGTTTATTTGTAATTTATTATTATTGGAAGTTGTTTTTTAGAGAGAAATTATTCAAAATAATTATTATCTACAAAATATATATTTTTGCAATCAGTTTTTTTCTGATCGACAAAATATAAACAATATAATTTATATCATATTCTCTGTTTAAAAAATCCCAAAAATATATACAAATAAAATACTTAAAAATACGTACATACATACATGCATTTAAAAACATATTCCAGTTGGCCAAATGGTCATAGATGCAAATGTCGTCAACGATGTCCTTAGGACATTCTAAAATTTGTCGCCCATATAAAATTGATGAAGACAACTTAAGTAATTAAACATGTATTTTGTCGTGTATAAATCGTTTTTACGACTTTATATGAGACATTTTCTTAAATTTGTCTTCAACAATGCTTTATTGAGGACAACGTAAGCGACCATTGCATGCAATATGTCGTGTTTCAAAACGCATTGGCGACAATATGCATGAAATTGTCGCTCATCTTGTCCTAAATAAGGAGATATTCAAAACAAATTTATGAAAATGTCTCATAAACATGGGACTAGTTGTCAATATTTTTTTTGTTTGTTTTTGTATTACAAAATAAAATAAATCAAAATTAAATAAAAATTTCGTTAATTATACAAAATTTTAAAAACGTTAACAAAAATGTTTTTTGAATGAAAACTCGTATGAATAAAAACAGTTCTTTCAACTTTTTAAATTTGACTTAAGATGTTTTGTCAAAATGCAACAGATACATATCTATCTATTTCTATACAAAACTCTACTGAAAAAGCGTATTGTCATTAACCTATCGGCGACTAAATTGTGGATAGTATCTGCAATACTGTCATCAACGACACTATTAAGGTTATGTCGCTTATAGAACATCAACGACGATATGAGAAAAAAGTCGTTTATGTAGTCGCCAATGACAACTTTCACCACATTGTCACCCATATGGTCGTTAACGACAATGTGCATGATGGTGTCGTTCAAATTGTCGTGTACGATTTTGGTGCCCTTTGTTCAAAAAAGTCGTCGACGATTTGCTCTGGCTGTCGCCAACATGTCGTCAGCGATTACAATGTGGTGGTCTTGTACGCGTCGTCGACGTTGTCTCGAACACATGGCCAACTGGGATATTTAAGTGACATTTACCTCAAATACGAACAGTGGGTGAGAAAAGTTTTTTAAACAATATAATAATAAAAGCTTTTGAATAATTTATTATGTTTTTTTCAGTTGTTTCTGTTTTTCATGTCATTTTGAAGCTGAATTTTATGAAAAGATTTTATTTCCAAATCTTAAGTTAACCCTCGTCACATTCATCTATGTTCAGAGAGCGCAATAATCGCCCGATATTTGGACTAACCCAGAAGTCTAAATATCAAGAAAAAATTACCCTTTAAGTATTTTTTTTTTCTCGTTTGTATTTCTTTGCTGCAATAATAGTTGAGCCCCCAAATATCTTTAATTGATAGGGATTAAATTGTTAACAGATCTGGCAAATTTTAGTTTGATTTACAAATTGTGTAAATCGTGCTTCTGGTCGGGAATGTCATACGTGTCTTATTACAATATTCTGTAAAGTGTTAAATCCATTTTAAGACACAATCATTGATCTTAACATCGTCTAAAACGTTTGGAATCCCAATTGATTGTAATGTTCAAAATAATAAAACGTTTCCCCAAAAGGCACCATATATCATACTGAAAGTTATTAATGGTAAACAAATTATTTTCATATTTAACCATAACATTTTTAGAGGCAACCATAACATGGTGTGGAGGACTATTTTAACCATAGTCTGATTGTCGGTAACAATAATATGGTAAAATATATGGTTAAACTATAATATGTTCTTTTAAAACAGTTTTGTTGGAGGTGACCATATTGAAAAATTTTTTCTCTGCGTGTTCTTAATTATGACGCGGCTTCTCAGTTCTCTTGACAATTTCTGACCTGACCGGATAGAGTAATCCGAAAATTCCAAATTAAAGAAAGTTCAGAAAGGAGATTTTATATGTTAAGGGTCTTTTGTGACCAAAATCTTTGTAGAAGAAGATCTTGAAAATAATACTTAAGCATAGTACGGCGGCTTACTACGCCTGGGTTGACATTAAAGTTTTCTTTTCGAAAGTCTCAGTTTATTGCCATTATTTATTAACAAACTCATTGTCAAAATCGGATTGAATTGAAAAGCGTTGACGCCGCGCTATTTAATGATGCTTCATACAAATTGTATGTCCAAAATTGTCATGCTAAATTTTTGACAGCAATTAAACTCGTGCCGCTTTTGTTTAGGTACGGCTGTCAGCCTTACTGAAAGAAAACCTTTATACGATTTGAAATCTCTATAAAAGAAAGAAAATAAGGTGCCAAATATAGATACCGAAACCGGGAGACATCAATTGCTGAGTTTGCATTAAGAAAATGCTAGTTGAACGCCACCAAAAACAAAACAGTCATGCAGCTTAAAATTTGTCCTGGGACTGCTACAGCGCTTTCTGTTCACCACTGTTTTGCACATTCATTTTTTTAATTTGACCTACATCAAGTTTTTAAAGTTGTTCATTAATATCTTCAGGTTTTTATATATTTTTTTTTCCTTTCGGTTCAGCACAATTTGATTGTGTTTGTTTGTGTATATTTTTGGTCTCAATGGCAGTTTATACAATATTTTATCTCTTCTTATTGATACTTGTTGGATTCTTCTTTAATACTTGTTTTCTTCCAAAAAGATTTTTTAGTTTTTTTTGACTCTTTTTTTTACAAAAATACGTCCATTTATTATGCATTCTGCCATTCAGCTAGCAGTTGTTGATTGTCTGGTTCATGTAAAAGTTCACAAAATATAGATTGATCTTCTGTTGTTTGCAGAAAAATATAAACAAACCGCAACAAAAAATAAAAAATTAAAATTTTTTTTTATTTGTCAACTCATTTACTACTGCCCACACAATTGTTCAAACAACGTGATCATGTTGTACGCAATTTAAGTATTTTGTTTCTCTACTTTTCTATCTGTCTTTATGGTCATGACTCATATTTTCTATTGGCTTTTGGACTTTTTTTAAAATCCCAAAGACCAGACTAGAGAAAAATCTAGTTTTATGTGTATTTTATAGATAAAAAGTATTTGTTGGGTTTGGTTATAAAAATAGTTGTTGTAAGATTTTACAATATTTTGTAACTTTGTTAAAGGATTTCGTTGTAAATTATTATGACATTAAGTAGAAAATTCTTAAAAAATTGGTGAAATTTAAAAAAAAATATATAAATTTAATAGTCTAGGAAATAAAGACAAAAAAAATGTCGACCTTCGAAAAAATTAAGGGAAAGCCGTATTTTTTTCATGAAGCTCCCTTTTGTAGTTCTAAAGCAACATCCCAAAAATCCCCGCGGCGCTAAAAATGTAACGCGGGTTGAAAGGTCACGAAAAACGGTTTTTCGTAAACGTCTCGGCAAGTGTAACATTATTATCAAATGTGCAGCTTCGGAAATTGCCAACAAAAAACGTATTTACAATTATTTTCGTAGGACTAACGGTTTTTGAGAAAAGTCGTTTTAAAAAATTGTAACGTTTTGTAAGCAAACCAACGTCACACAGTGGGAGATTTTGGAAAAAAAATGGAAATAGTTCTGGATTTTCTGGTTAGTTCGATTGGAAAAAAATTTCAGTAGACAATTAGGAACTTATATTCGAGCTTATTACAAAAATTAAACATAAGGCAGAATTCTTAATTTTAGCCCGATCTTAAAAATTTGATTTTTCTCAATGAAATGTTCTAGGCGAGTTCTATACAACAGTAAAAAGCTACGGTCAGACTTATCAAATATTTGACGAAAAAAACGGGACCAACAACCAAACTAAAAAATCATTTCGCTTAATATCAATATTTATTTTGATTAAAATACCACATCTTACAAAAAACTGTTTTTTGCTATGTCTAGTAGAATAATTAGTTTATTTTGTAATATTAAGACCATTATAAATCTCACTTACTATTAACAAAAGAAGGGGTTATGCTTATTTGGTCAAATATTTAATAAGTGTGACCGTAGCTTAAGCAACATGCGTAGCTTATCTCTTATCGTTCAAGAAAATATCCGACTTCAAAATTTAAATTTTGTATTTTGGACCTACTTTGGTCTAGTCACAGAAAAAAAATCTCAAAAAAGGAAAGGTAACTAACACCAAACTTATCACGGGGCAGTTCTAAAGTAGAAGGGATCGGTTCTAGTGCTAACACTTTATATGAAGGGGACTTGTCACTTGTACATGGCGATGTCCTAGGATGGGGTTAATTGGCACCTTTTTGACACTTTGTGACAGGTCACAAAAATAACCAAAATGGATACATTAGATTTTGGTTAAAATCATGCCTGTATCAGATATTGTCCCGAGTGAACCATGTAAATATGATCGATATAAGGTAATACCAGATAGAATCTGCCACTATCAGCATAAAATACAGTCAGTTTAGTGATATGTCTTGTTTTCACCTTTCACGTTTTATAATAAAATTTTATTCACTGGTCACGGGATAAGTGCTTTAATAATAATTGACACAAATTTCCCGCAGGGGCTTGTTAAAAATAAAATTTTAGGTCAACAAACTTTTTATTTGATTCAATGAAAAAATTTATCAAAATTGCGCTTTGCAAAATATATTAAATAAAAAAATAATTAAAAATTAAAAAAAAATTTAAATCAAAGCAAAGGCAGTATTTTTACAACAATCTTTGATATCGTCTTCAGACTTCAGTATTTGTAATTCTCATTATCTTAACATTTTTATTTCCTGATGATCTGGCCTAAGCAACCAGCGAAATGCGCATAGGAACTAGCTTATCCCCTAACAATAAATGTTAGTGCATTTGTCAAAGAATAAAAATTGGGAATTTAGAACATCATAATTAATAAATAAATAAATAAAGAATCGATAAACATTTTGTTTGATTTATTCAAAATTTCCAACAATTTACTAATAACTTCGTTTTGATGGAGATGGACAAACGTTCATAATATCGAGCCCTATTTGCGATTATATTGTAAGCGACAATTTCTCGAAACTTGGTTTTTTCCTTGCAAATAGATTATGTATAAGTACTCGTTACAATGACGAACAAATTCATAGACTTTGAAATTGTACCGTTGCGGAGAAAAAGCCTACCTAAATCCAAATAATAACTACTCATGAAAAAATAATAAAAACCCTTCTCCTGTAAAATCTGCCATTTGTCGCTTACGATATAATCGCAAATAGGGCTCGATATTCTCTAGTCCGATGAAAAATTTGTTTGCCGAATTTTTTACGGAATTTTGACAATTAAAGTAACTTAGTACTTAAACCGGGTTAGGTCAACTACCATGTCAACTGCAAGGTTAATAATTTTATATCGAATTGCTGAAAACTTAAGTTTTTTATCTTTTTTAAATTTCTCAAGCAGAAATATACAAATTTATAACATTTAAAAAAATATTAATAACCTAATTATGTTTAATTTACTAATTTACTTAATTTACTAAAATTAAAATCAAACGATTTTATGAACACTAAACTTTTTTGAAAATCCTGCATTCAAATAGAACTTTTTCTATTATTATAAAACATAATTTTGATACACATTTCACTTATCACCATCAATCAATGCTAATGGATTTCACTTTATTCAACATTTTTTTCCTTTTTTTATTTTTGCTACATTTTGTTGACCCACTTTAGAAATAAACAAAAATATTGCAATATTTGTTTAGAAATTTTGTGTTAAACCAACACTAAAATCAACATTAACAAAAAAAATAAAAAAATTAACCAAAAAGTAAAAAGTACAAAATAATTATTAGAATTTACAGTTTACATTTTTGCTTAACAGCGAATTTCGTTATAAATTAATTAAAAAAATGTTACACATTTCAGAACGATAACCAAAACGGGAATGGATTGATTAGTTGGCTGTGTATGAGTCAGTTGTTCTTAATGAAGTGTTAATTGATAAGATTTTTTGCTTTTCGTTTTCTCAAGAGATTTTTTTTTCGAGATAACCACAAGTAGCCCAACCATATTTCCTTTCACACAACATCACCCCGAAAAAAGCCGACTTTAGATGCTGTTTTGTAGGTTTGGCCAGTTTTAACTTTTTTTTCTTCTGACAGTAAGAAACGGCATTAACCAAGTTAAATGACTTCATCGCAAATATGGCACAAAACTGGGAAGAGAAAGAGAAGAAAATAAATGGTTGACTTTTTAATTTGAATGATAAAAAAAAAATAAACAAATAAAAATACTTAAATATAAAAAATAAGTTTTAAATACAGAAATACTGGTTGTCTGGAAATAAATTCGGTTTTTGCAGATTCGAAACAGGAAAATGGTTACGAGCTTACGTTATAAAAAATTATAGACGTTTTGAATTTAAGCAAAAAAAAAAAACCAAAAAAAAAAAAAAACAAAACGTAAAATAAAGGTTTTAAATTTTATTATCTACTAAAAGCTAATTTGTTAGAAGTTTTTTTGTGACAAATAAATTTGTGTACAAGTTAATATTTGCGATAAAAAATTGTTTTATTAGAAAATTAAACGTTTTTTTTTAATGTTAATTTAGTTTTTTTGCTGCATGCGAACTTTAAATGATAATACAAGACTGAAACATTGTTGGAATGAAATTTATAAACTTTTTGATAATTTCATGGTATTTAATTTTTAAACATGATTTCTGACATATGTCTGCAGCGGCTATGAGTTACATACATGGTCCATTCAATGCTTCAAGAGTTTCTGGTTTGTCGGCATAAACCAATAATTTAAAAAAGCAACATAAACATTCAGGGGTGTGCTGGAAATCAAAAACGTTAAACGCAAGAACTTGGAAGTTGTATTTAATACGCCTTTAATATAATTTTTGTTATAAAATCCTGTTTAACCCATTTACGCCCGCTGTGCCAATTTGGGAACACTTCATTATTTCCGGCTTATGACAAAGTTTTTGACATTATTCAATATATGTTTACCTTATTGATAAACTAAAATTTCAGAAATTTCTATAACATCAAAAAAATTTTTTTTTTAAATTTTTTTTTTAGTGACCGTAGTGCCAATTTGGGTACACCTCTTTAATTCCAAAAAAAAAAAAAAAAAAAAAAAAAAAATTTTTTTTTTGTTTTTTGTTTATATGTAATGAATTAAATAATAAAATAAACAATATTTTATTTTTTGTCCGGTAGTTTTTGTTTGGGCTTAAATGGGTTAAAGCCTAGTCGCTGTTCAAATTTGTGAAAAATGTTGAGTTACATTGATTATTTCACACGAAAATTTTGACATGTATCAATGTTACCTACCTTGCGAGTTTGTACAATTTGACGTTTTTATTCCTGCAAAGTATGCGACATTGTTTTGCGTATGAAAACAAACCCCATATCAAAATGTATTAACAAAGTGACCTCAGTACTACAACAATGAAACAATAGAAAAAACAACAGGCATTTGTTGCTAGAATTGAGACGGCAAATGTCAAAATGCCTTATAAAAAAAAGTAAATAAACAAAAAAAATGACGACAAATGGCACACACGAAGAAAATCACTGCAAACAGCTGTGCTTGTGAGGTCACTTTATTAGTACATTCTGCCCCATATGTATTTTACTAAAATTGTTTTTCTTTTTAATAAAATAAAAAAAAATCAGGGCCCAAATCGTCCCAGTCGTGATCGAGTGAATTTGATTGAAATTTTACTTTTTGAGATTATATCATTCGATAACGAGTAGCCGATCGAATGATTTTACTCGAAATGTCATTCGATAGGTTAAGAGCTTTCGTAAAAACATTTAATTGTTTTTTTACAAACAATTTACACATTTTTTGGAAATAATTATTAGATTTCTTTAACAAATTTCCCCTAATTTAGCAATTTTTACAGAATTTTTTCCATTTCTTATACTTTTATGGACTTTTAACCAATTTTATGGCTTGTTCGAATTATTAAAAATTTTCGTTATTTTTGCAAAAAAAAATTTTGTTAATTGTTGACATTTTGTTTTTTTAACCGATTTGAAATAAATTTTAGGGTTTGTTTCCAAGTTTGCGATTATTTGCGAATTTTAGCCATTTTAGCGATTTTTTCTGTAAGTTTTCTGATTCTGTACAGCTTTAACAATTTTTAATAAATACTAGACTTTGCTTTCATGCCGCTGTTTGCAAATTTCCGCTAATTTAAAATTTTTAATCGAATTTTTGCCATTCCTTGTAATTTTAGGGACTTTTAATCAATTTAATGGCTAGTTTGATATGTTAAAAACTTTCGCGAATTTTCGCTATTTTTGCAAATTGTCTGAATTTTTAAAATGTTTTCCGAATTTTTGCGTTGCTTTGTTGCTCTTTTTGGCAAGCGCCGCCGCTATAAAAAAGCCACATAAATAAACCGAAGTCACCTATTTTATAAAGCACTATCAACATTGTTGATTTATATGCAGTAAAAAGTGCAATGTCTTATGCCATTAGTATACAAGCACAAAAATCTATTACATTTTTTAAACAAATTTCGATACGAAAGCTTTCGAATGCCGCAATCCCGTTTTTGATACGTCACGAAGTTTAATTCGATACGAAAGTTCATTCGATCACGTGTGCGACGATTTGGGCCCAGTTCATACTGTTTTTTTTAAATTCCACGTGAAATAAGTGCAGCTTACATTGTTTCGCAGTTGTGAAAAAATGTTGCCTGAAACATTTTCAACTTTTTCACAAAATGAACAGAGTACAACTCTATCAACATTTTTTAATAGATATTCCGCACAGATTTTTTTTAATATGAGTTTTGACAACATTTCACGTGAAATGTTGAACAGAGTACCAGGCTTAATAGAAAAATATTTGTCATAAAATTCTTTTAAAAAAATCTTATTAAAAAACGACTTTTCAAATTCGATTTTCAATCGCACGAACGAGGGGCCAGTAAACAGAAACACTTCTGGAACAAAAAGTGGTCACCAAATTGATTTGCAATAATTCGACTGTTAAGCGCTTAATTAAGCTGATGTCTCAATAGCACTCGGCATTATCCTTATTCAATTTTAATGGATCTAATTGGTCAAGCCCGACCGTATGATACCCAACACCACAGTATTTAAAACACGTTTCGAGAGTGTATGGCTATATGAATAGGAATCTAACTATGTTTTTAATTTCATTAAAATCGGTAAAATAGTTACTGATGGGCAGAAATTGACCCTATCTCCCCTCGTGGTCCTATTTTTTAAAAAATGCATACCTTACGTGTCCATATAAATATGGATCTATCTACATATGTCTTAAATTGCATTTAAATTAGAGGGCTAAACCCTCTTCCGGGTAGCAGCTTGTATTGGGGCTATATTAAATTATGGACCAATTGGCCCTTCTTCCAATTATCTTTAAAATTGCGACCTGTACTTTGCGTACGAGGTTACATGGACGGACATCGTTAGATCGACTCAGAAAGTGATTCTGGGTTGGTCGGTATGATGTGTTTCTCACATCAGCACTCTTTAGTGTAGCTATATGTAATAACATACAGAAATAATATAGGTTTTTGGGATGATATTGTTCAAGGGAAGCACAAAATCTTACCATAACGTTGAACGATTTTTTTAACCAGAGTTGTTACAGCACAGAAATGGTTGATTTTTTAGTATTTATAAAAAAAAAGTTGCATATAAAAAAAATAATAATAACGATTTTTGCAAAATTTTATCAAATAAGTTTTTTTTTCGTATGAAAAAAATGAAAAATTATCTTGAAATGGCAAAATAAGTAAAATAAAGACGATATCGCAAAAATAACTAAAAAAAAGCCGATATTGCCAAAATAAGCAAAACAAAAGCCCTAACAAATATAGCTCATTTTCTTTTTTTTATGATCGGAATTTGTGTTCAATCAAAATCATTCCATCTTGTAAACCAAAAAACAAGCATTTGCTTTTTTTTTGGTTGCCCTAGTTATGGTGTCAAGCCGGTATATCCCACAAACATATTATACGGCCCTTTGTTCCTTATGGGAACCACAGGACATAATAATAAATAAAATATTATACGCAGGCTCTTGTTTATAGAAGTTCAAAGTCGTTGCGTGGTCACTTCACTAAACAACCAGCCATGTTTCACTTCTGTATAAAAGTATCGATTTTATGTATTTTGGTAGTCTTCGTGATTTGTACGCACGCCATACATTTTTGAGTCTGTGTAATGCACTTCTAGCTTTATTAAATCTGATTGCGACATACTCCTTAATTCCACCCTTAATCGTGGGCTTCAATGTTAACCAACAGTTGGCTTAAGCAAAAAGTATGTATGTACATTAGCGTGGCCGTTAGTTGTATGGAGAACTTTTTTTTTTTGATTTCTTATACTCTCCCCCTCCAAATGTAAAAAAAAATACAAAAAAATTTCGTAGCGATAAGTTGTGTTTTAGGGAGGGCGTCCGCCCCTCAAAGTTTGCCATCAAGCCATTTATTCAAATTTAATTAGTTTGCGTATGACTATCTTCTAAAAACAACATTTTAAAAGAATATGATATATGGCAATATTTTAGCTCTTTTAGTCAACAACATAAGCCTCTAAGAAAGTTTTTTGCTAAAATCAATATTTTAAAAAATAATTAAGAAAATAAAAACAAATTACCAAACATTTTATATACGTTTTATATATAAGAATATAAGAAATCAAAATAAAAAAAATAACGGCCACCCTAATGTACATATAATAATTAAGGAACAGGACTATTGCAAGAAAGCTCTATAGATTAAAATTAAATTCATTGAACACATTCGAAAAATAAAAATGGTGAATAAATTTAAAAAAATTTATAAAAAGAAATAATTCTCACATTCTGCTTTTTATACCCTCCACCACAATTAGTTGTGAAGAGGGTATACAAAGTTTGTCATTCCGTGTGAAACTTTTTTATTATTCATCTCAGACCCCATAAAGTATATATATTCTGGATGCTTGAGTAATTCTAAGTCGATTTAGCTATGTCCGTCTGTCTGTCCGTCTGTCCGCGTGTCCGTCTGTTGAAAACACGCTCACTTTCGAAAAACTCAAAAGAAATAAACAAACTAGGTGTCAAATTGCTTGTAGTTATCCTAAGCAGTTTGGGATTGAATTTCAGCAAAATCGGTTCAGTAGGACCAGAGCTATGAATCAAAATGTGGAACCACCACCTTCAAAAACTTGATAATTTTGTTACAAAAACTAACATAAATGATGCAAAAATGCACGGAATGACATAAGATTTTGCACAAGTCCGTTTTATTCGACTAGAAATGACACTGTAAAATTTCGTGAAGATCGGTACATAATTTACCCTAGGCCCCATATATGCCCTACTCCCGGAAAACAGTTTAGTCTCCTAAAACCATAATTAATAACAAATCGTCACAGTTTAAGATAATAATAATAAAAAGACATCATACAGATATTACTCCTTAAACATTCGAACTGTCGGTGGAGGGTATCAAAGATTCGGCACAGCCGAATATAGCACTCTAACTTGTTTTTTTTTTTTTTTTTTTTTTCTTTTTTTTTTTTTTGTTTTTGTTAAATTGACATTTTATTACATAAATGTTTGTAGGAAATGCTTTGTAATAGTATTTTAATTTTTCTTCTTATGAGAAATTAATTCTATAATATTTTTTTATGAAAAATATTTCATTTTATGCCATAATTGTTTTAAAATTAACACAATTAAGGGTTTTACATTAAATTCCAGATGAATAGATGTGTTTGTTATTGAATTAAATTAAATGGTTTATAATAAATCAATTAATAAACAATTAATTTTGTTTTACGCATTTTATCATATTCAAGGATAAATAAAATAGATTTTAAAAAAACCATTGATAAAAAAAATCAGAATAAAATATTTTTAACTATAAAATAATAATTATGAAATATAACAAATAAGCAATAGCTGCATAAAAAATAGCATCACAAAAAATAAATAGCACCAATGTCAATAATCAATTAAGTTTCACGGTAAATACAGCAAAATAGCAAAAAATTTAAAAAAAAAATTTGATTTTTAACAAAAGTAATGCTTACAAAAAAAAAAAAAATTAAATAACCAGCAGACAACAAAAATTATCAAGTGAATTGAAAAAAAAATAACAATAATTAACTGATGAAGTGAGTAACAATTATAAATAAAAACAACAGCAACACATAAACAACAACAAAATTAACCAAAACCATTAACCAAATTTGGAGGCTTTAATGAATAAACGTTTATTTTTTTACTTCAATACAGTGAAAACTCCGTATAGTGGACACTCTCTTTAGCGGACACCCCCTTATAATGGACAAAAACTCTGCAACGTAGCACCAAAAAATAATTTTCATGTAAATGAACCTCCGATAGGTGGACACTCCCTTATATGGACATGGACAAGCATTTTGTATATATTTTGGTTGAAAACCCTCCATTATGTGGACATCTTCATAAAATCGCTGAAAATTTTTTAAATATTTTTATATAATCCAAATTTTTTTTATATTTTTAATTAGGCTTAAGTTCATTAAATTTAATTTTCATTAAATTATTTTTATGAAGAAAGGAATTTTACAACATGAAAATAAATTAAAATTGTTATTGATAATCTTTCATTCTTGACCGTGGCCGGGGCTCGAACCCGGGCCGGCAGGTTACCATGACATGTTTCGATCGCAACCACTCGATCTCCTCAGATGGATTTGCCGTTTCACACTCGCAGCCATCGACGACTGCTGACGTCAATAGTCAAACATCAATCCTTAAACCAAATTGTATTTTAACCTTTGATAGATCGAAGTTTGCTTATTTTGAATGATCATCCATTTTAATTGATTTTACATGTTCTTCCTTACTTCTGTTTTTTCGTACTTTTGTCAAGAATTTTTCTTGAAGTCAGAAGTACATTTTTCGTTTTTTCATTTTTTTGTCTTTCTTTTTCCTGTTGACCTTTTTCAGCACAACTTGAAGGACAAATGAACACATAGAGCTCGTGCCCTAGCTTTAACAATAATTAGTATTGTGGTTATTTTGTTGAACTATTTATGGTTTTTAATCCAAATTTTTTTATATTTTTAATTAGGCTTAAGTTCATTAAATTTAATTTTCATTAAATTATTTTTATGAAGAAAGGAATTTTACAACATGAAAATTAATTAAAATTGTTATTGATAATCTTTCATTCTTGACCGTGGCCGGGGCTCGTCGGGTTCGAGCCCCGGCCACGGTCAAGAATGAAAGATTATCAATAACAATTTTAATTAATTTTCATGTTGTAAAATTCCTTTCTTCATAAAAATAATTTAATGAAAATTAAATTTAATGAACTTAAGCCTAATTAAAAATATAAAAAAATTTGGATTAAAAACCATAAATAGTTCAACAAAATAACCACAATACTAATTATATTTTTATATAATTTTTTTTATCTGGCATCGCTTTTGCATATTTTCGTTTTGTTTTCAAATATTATTCATTTGGTAACTCTAAAGCAACTAAATATGTATGTTTTTCTGCTGTGTATGGGGAATTCACGAAATTTAGTTTTTGTTGTTTAATTAACTTATTGGTTTTGTATCAAAAATGGCTTCACAGCGAAAGTGTTTAACATTAAAAGAAAAAGTGGAAATTATTGAATCCTCAAAAACAGATAAATGTTCGTTTCGGAAATTAGCAGAAAGGTTTGTTATTATAAAATTGTATGTGCTATTTAGGTGTAGATCAAATTAATATTGATCTTCTTTCAGCTTTTGCATCGGCTTTCATATAAACAATTTTTTTAAAGCGATTTAAAATTGTAAATTACAAAACATTATAAACTAGTGAACATGTATGTATTAATGAAATTGGAATGATCTCTTTTTGTTTTTGTTATTAAATAAAATAAAAAAATATTATGCACTTTTTATAAGACCTCCCCTTAGGTGGACACCTCTCAATAATGGACAAATTTCAGGCGACCGTAGCTGTCCACTATAGAGAGTTTTCACTGTATTATGAATTCTTTGAAACAATATAATTTTTGAAAGTAACGAAAAACAACAGTATGCAACAAATTACCACAAAAGAATTTATCCAAACACTCTAAGAAGATTGATAAAAAGAAAATAGGAAATAAAAAAAAAACTACTTACAAACAATTATTTCATCTCTTAGCCAGCCTTCTTTCTTATCTGTAGCAATTTAAATTCTTAAAGTTTAATGTTAGAAAAAAGAACGCGCAGGTCAAGTACAACCATATGATACCCTACACAGCTCTGTGTATAAAACCTATTTAAGCTATTGTATTTGCAAATATTTTCAGCTTCTGTTATCGCGGCAGCATCATCGACAACAATAGAGGATATAGTGAAGCTATCGCCAACCTCATCACTTGGAAACGACGTTTATTTGGTCCTTTACGTCTTGTCTGAAAGGCTTTCCATATTACCAAAGAAACTCTTACGTGAAGTCAACTCTATTGTATGGATGCAAGACATGGAATACAGCTCACGGCGTCTTAAACGCACTTCAAGTTTTTACCAACTGATCTCAACTCTATCGTATGGATGTGAGACATGCAATACAGCTCACGGCGTCTTAAACGCACTTCAAGTTTTTAGCAACTGATGTCTGAAAAGGATTTCTAAAATATTTTTGCCAAAATATGGTTACCTCTAACCATATTTTTTTCTAGGTGTAGAATTGGCTAGTGTGACTTAGAATCTAACAACCTGATAACCTGACACGGCCAGTCATTAAAAGTGGAAACCCCAGTTTACTTAAAGAAGACAATTACCCGCCCACACGTAGCTTTTGTAACAGATCACAATAGAATACATTTATAGGACATTTGGCAAAACCAATTAATAAGTTACGGAGATTTATGATTAACGAAATTTAGTGCAGTTACAAGGTCATATGGGAGCTTTTGTCATTTGTGAACCGAAAATTTCATGTTAACGTAAAAGTTATTCAAACTGAATTAATAGGGTTTCCAATAACTGTTTCCATTTTCAGGAACGCAAAAAAATTGCATTTATTCTCGGGAATTTCCAAAAAATTTTCTGAAAAATTATCCACAATCCATAGTCAAGTCCAACAGGGTCTTCTTCTTAATTACACTGTACAATGCAGAAAAAATAACGGGGCTCTGAAATGTTTTTTTTTTTATTTGATTCAAGTTTTGGGCTTTGGTGTGTTCGGATAGGTTTAGTAAAATTTAATGGCCAACATTTTTGTATAACATTTCATCTCTGCCCTCCCCCTTCTTAGGGGTGTTTTTTACGGTTTAAATTAATAGAGCCAAAAATAACCGTGATAAAAGCGACTTAGATGGTCAATAATTCCACAAAAATATTTGCCGTGACATTTGCTACAACGAAAAAAATTAAAATTGACTTTAATTAAAAAATTCTTGATATTAATTAAAAAATTAATTAAATTTGCACCAATAAGCAAATTAAAAGTATCAATTAAACATTTAAATTACTTGATTAAATTTTTAATTAAAATTTATTTAATTTTTTATTAATGCTTTAACTGGTGAACAATTTAAAAGAATTTTTTCTGTGTTATATCTCAGATTTAAAAAAAAAACATAGTTTTGTATACCAAAATTTTGCACAAACAGGCCAAAAGGGGACGACTTTAACACCACGATAATACAATTCCAATGTGATATTTCATAACTCCGACTAACGTTTATTTGTTTACTTTTTTTTTTTTTTTTTTTTTTTTTCTTCTCTACCAGAATCTATTGTCAGAACCACGCTATTTTAGAAAATTTCAAAATTGTTGTGCGTTGTTATTCCAAGCCCTGTTGCCTTGACTTTGGTAACTTAAAGAAATAAAATGTGTTTAAGCTGTGAAAACGGAATCGGCGGAATTGTTTTAGTTATATTTCAGGCATTAGAGTCCAGAAAAAGTCGCTTAGCTAAAATGAATAAAATCGCATTTAAAATTTCGTTTTCAGTGGAAGCTAAATTTTTTCTAGAATTGCGACCCCTGAACCTTAACAGAAGCTATACATTGACACAAAGTGGTATTCAAAATGGTTGTTCTATGACCTAAAAAGCATATATACACTCCCCACGAAAAATGGTGTAGGGTGTAAAAAGAAATACAAAAAAAAAAACAATCTTTGTTCTCGAGGCTCAAGCTAATGAATACAAAATGTGCGTTAGAGTATTTGTATCTGTATCTTTTGTAATGGTTTATTAATTACACAACTACTACAAATATAACCTCACAATTTTATCCGTTAGATTTGTTTTAAAATTTTTGTTTAGTTCTTTGTTTTGAGAAATCTTGGTATTCTTAACTTTAATTTTGCCTATGCCGTGTTATTTACTTAGATTTTTATTTTGTTTCGTTTTTTAAAGAAAACAATATAATATTAATGTTTTCTTTTGTTAATAAATTTTATATAACAGTACTCGCATACTTGAAGGAAAGAACTACAGAAATTTACAATATAAGGCCCTCCAGTGAGGTGAAGGTTTTTTATTTAAATAAAGGGGTACTTTGTTTTAGTTTTTTTTTAAAGAAATACCTATTTGGAAAAAAATTTTAAAGTAAAGACTATCAAATCTTTTTAGCAATTCAAAGTGTTCAATTCGGCAAACTTATACACTCGTCCCTTATTAAGGAGCTGGGGCTATCAAAGCTCTGCTGCATTAGAATAGTCGGCAGCATCTGTTGAATAGCAACAGCATCTTCCCACATATATTTTTTGAGATATCGATACTGGACGCTTTATATTGTTTTGCCCCTAAAGGGAGTTTCAATTTAAAAAAGTTTAAAATTTGTTAAGAAAGTTGCTGCACACCTCTGCTAGCTATTACCAAACTTAAAACTTAATTGCCAAATAAAAACTACAACATACTAAATATCTCATTTACTTGGCTCTTTACTAAACAACAATTTTTAATTTTAAACATCAAAACTAAAAATCATGTTTTTTTTCTTTGTTTTTCTCTTCTTTAATTTGCAGGGAATTTTAATTAAAAAGTGATTTTTGATTAAACGGATATGAAAGCAGTGACTACAAAAGAAATCTCAGTTAAATATAATTCAACTAAAAAACAAAACACACCTAACCAAAGGCGGCGGCTGCAGCAGCAGCAAACGGAATAAGTAGCAGTTGAGCAACGAAAGAAATAAAAATATAAAGGTGAGTGCCTCGACTTGCTACAAATTTTTATTTCAATTTGAACTCTTGTGATATTTTTGAAAAAAAAAGCAATTACAACACAAGCTTCAAAGCAACAAAAAACATTATTTTTATTTTGGTAGAAGAAAAAAAGTGAATGTAGGTGGGTGTTGTAGCGCCAATAAGCTGAAATATTATCCATGAATATGTATAACAAAATTTAACATTAAATTCAATAAGCCAAACAAAAAAAAATTAATTAATAAAAGTAAAAACAAGTTCGCTTCAACAAAATACCTCAAAACTTCAAAACAACAATTTAGACTACATTCAGACATTTACAAAAAAAAAAACCTTAACAAAAAAGCAAGGTTGGCAACCGAAACAAATTTAGGTATCGGTATTACAGTATTTGTTATTTGCGAATCGTTATCGGTATTAAACTTTCTGTTATTTTGGTATCGGTATTTTAATTATACCAATACCGAATTATTTATAATGATATAGGTATATTGGTTTTACAATTAAATTAACCAAACCAAACAAGACATACAGGCATATCGCAAACTCCGCTCGGAATGGTTGTGATTTCGTATTTGCAAGCCCGATCAATTAAGTTTTTGGTTCTTCAGACTCCGAACGATTTTGTTAATTCCCAAAAATTATAAACTCTTTGCTTTCAAAAAGAGGATGGCAATGTTGTGCATAAAAAACATGGTTTTGCTTATCGTTTGCGTTGCCACAAAAATAAGTGGTTTGCAAAAAAAAAAAAATTATGTGGCAATATTCCATTGAAAAATACATCAGTTTGTTTTATTTTCTCAACAAGTTTATTAAAATTAAAATGTTTGTGGATAAATATTAACTAAATGCTAAAAAAATCAATGTAATAATCAAATATGCTTTTTAATCTTTCATTTTAACTTGTTTAACGTGTTAGCACGCCGAAAACTAGGCGGCTGCAAGTAGAGTCGACAGTGACTCCGTTTTGACTTAGTTTTATTTACATTTTTATTAAATAAATTATTCAAAATATGAATTACGCTTAAAAAACTAAAAGTTTTCAGGAATACAAAAATTGTTTATTCTTTGGCAAGATTTTGTTGTTGTTTGCTAAATTCCCAATTTTTATTCTTGATAAATGCACTGAAATTTATTGTTGGGGGATAAACTAGTTTCTATTCGCATTTTCTTAATATATGAAAAAATAAGGACGGATAAACTCACCAGCGTGTAAACGACACAAAATGATTAATTGTTCTGTATATAAAAGAGTCTGTTGGCTCTGTTGCGGATTGGTCCCACTCCATATGTGGCAATTTAGTTTATTAACAAACAAGAGCCGCGAATCGATGGCTGATTTTCAAAGTAAAAAACATACATGCAGTAAAATTGTATAATTTGGTAACATTTTTCAAGCTGAAATCTATTTATCATGCTTTTCCAGAGTATACTGATCATAAATGTATATAACAGCTCGTTTGACAGCTCGTTTGTAACATCTATCGTGGTTAAAAATTCAGTTTTAATGAAAGGAAATACTAGCAACTTCTATCGGGGTTGAAAAATCACCCTTTATATACAAATTCCGTGTTCATGAAAGGAAATACTAGTTCTGCGCTGGGGCTCTTACTCAAGTGAATATTATAAAAGGTTTTCCAATAAGAGTGATATGATTTCTTTAAATAAAAAAAAATAAATAAAAATAATAAATGGCATTCTCTTTTCCCTTCTCTCCTAAAAGATCAAGACTTGACGAGTCAAACTTGACTTGTGTGAACCGGCACTTAAGGTAATTCAAAAGTTTTTTATTTAATGTGAAGTACAATCGATACAATTAAGTTCTAAATAAAACGTCATTAAAATGGCCTCCACGACTTCTTTTGCAGGAACGAATTCGATGAACACCATTTTCCAGCACTTTTTCCACTAAATCAAGTCGTAAATCATTAATGGCACGTTCAGTATTGACTAATAAAGCTTGAAGAGAGTCTGGTATATTTCGAAGGACCAATGACTTCAAAAAACCCCACAAGAAATAGTCTAATGGTATTAAATCATAACTTCTTGGAGGCTATTCAATACAGCAATTTCTATATTCGAAAAAATCGAATTTCCAAACTTTTCTAGCAATACTTCAATTGTTGCATTTGCTGTGTGGCACGTATTGTTTATGTATTTGGTATTTTAAATACATTTTAGTCGTGTTTTAAATGTTTTTTGTATCTTGTAGTTTAAATGCACGACTTGAATTTTTTTTGTGTTTTGTTTTTCATGTGTTTTGCCAACCCTGTCGGTATTAAACTATTTGTTATTTTGGCCTCGCCGTCAGTATCAATCAGTGTTGCAAAATTGAAATTTTGAAATGGTACTGAACTTCAACTAAAAAAGTATTTTTCCCACCAAATGGTACTTTTTGTTAAAAAAACAATAATTTATGAAAATAAAAGGAGCAAAAAATATTTAATTGGAATTCATTTATCTAAGTATTTAATAGCAAACAGTATTTATATTTGAGGTACACATGTAAATAATATTTCAGTTATACAAAAGCGTCAAGCGCCCCATTTTTTCACAATATTATTGTATATGTTATTCGCCATATTATTTATATATTGTCCTTTATGATTCAATAAGTGGTACAATGGTTTTAATTAGAATATGGCGCAACTCTTATTAAAAAAAACATAACCTTTAAAGCAAAACAACATAGTACATTGTTGCCAACACATTTCGCAGTATATTGCACACTTCTTTTCTGATTTCAATTCCTGCCAATATATTGTGTCACTTTCGAAAATCACATACACATTGGCGATAAAATTGAACAGTTATATTGCAAGTGTATGAGCCGCTTTAGTACGTTTTTTCAGTATTTTCTTAAAAAAAATATTTGAAATAGTTCATATATTTATGAATAAGTAAATAAATTAAAAATTTTATTTTTGTCAACATAAATTTATACTGGTATTTATATTTATACAAGCATATACCCGCTACTTCATTAGCGTCTCCTTTTTCTTCGTAGACATATTTGTATGCCAAAGTTTATTTTTCTAGGTTTGAACTTGTTTAAATTCTAGCATTTAACCCGCTACTTAAGTAGAACCAAAAAGCTAAAGAAAATATCAAATTTCCCGTATTTCCTTTTTTGGGTACTATATTTTTCCCCCATTAAAGTATCAAAAATTTCAGTATTGTAGTGACAGCCCATAATTTAGTACGAATATGACAATGAATGGAGGAAAATGTTTTGTAAAAAAAGTACCAAAAATAGTTACGATTTTCACCCCTTAAATGATCGAATATAGAAAAAGTACCCAATTCGTATGCGTATTTTTTTTATAAGTTTCGAATGTGGTATTATTTTTGTTTCTATATTTATTGGTTCAAAAGATAGATGGGGTGGCAAAAAAAAGTACTAAAATTCAGATTTTACCCGTTTACTCCCTAATAGGGCCGAATTTCAAAAAAGTACCAGACACCTGTCCGCTTATTTTTCTAAAGAACAACGATAAGCATTACATTTATTTTGCATCTCTTAGTTCTGGAGATATTACCGAATTTTCCCGTTTTTACCTTTTTTACCCCCTAAACATTAGAATTTCGAAAAATCCCGTCTTAGTGGATCGGTTTGGGGAGTGACCAATCGCTAGTCCAAATTTCAAGTTTCTAGGGTCAGCGGTTTGGGCTGGGCGATGATTAATGAGTCAGTCAGTCAGTCACTAACGCAACTCTTTTATATATATAGATTTTAACTGATGATTAATGAGTCAGTCACTAACGCAACTCTTTTATATATATAGATTTTAACTTTTGCAAAGTTACACTATTCAGACTTTTACATATATGACATACTTAGATCGTAGTTCTAAAAAACTTTTAAACATTAATGTTTAAAAATAAAGCTTTTAATTCAGTGTTATAAGATAAAGCAAATTTACTTTAAGAGATCATAAGAAATATTATGACTACAACAGCAACTACCAGTTGATTTTAATAGATCTTTAGTTTTTATCAAACTTGAAACAGTTTCTACGTGTAAATGATTTCTTCCTTGGCTTTTTACATTATCTTGCATTTGAAAATGTGCGTTCAATTGATGCTCAGAAATGTGGTAAATATCGATAAAATACCAAAAGCCATATGTGAAATGTCAGCAAACATTAGCTTTATTTCTTATATTCGCTATATTTTTTCAAGAAATTTAAATATATTCAGTTCTGAAATGCTTTATTTCTGAAAGATCCGCTAGAATACGGAATTGAGAATTGGTATTATTATAGTTTTCTTTTTCGTTTGTAAATAACATTAATAACAACAGTAGTATGCTATTGGTTTTCCGGAAACACTATTTTCTGGAGTGAAGCTGGTTATCACTTTTAAGGATTTATTTTCAAAACAAAATTATATTCTTCATGTTCGCAAATTATCGAATAAAATGATTTCTCATTTTCTTTTACTTTAAATATGGTTTTTATTTAAATTTTCCACTTACATATTATCCAATGCATCCCTTTTTATAAATTTTCTTGCCACTTGTAAGAACATATATCCCATTCTGGAAAGCAAAATATGCATCCTGCCGTCCACGCTTTGCATTTCAATATTAGCGTCGTTAATTATTAATTTAAAAGATTTGGTTATTCGTGCTTAATTCGTTAATTATTTTTAAAATACAACAACATAAATTTTGCAACAAACACATGATGACCAAAGCCTGCTATCGAAATGATCATATCACAGTTAAAAAGTTAAGAGTTAAAAAGCTCAAATGATAAAAAAGTACTGAAAACAACGTGGGGGTACTGCGGTATTTTTAATATGAAAAAGTACTGAAAAAAGTACCAAAGTACTGAATTTTTCAACACTGGTATCAATACCGGCATTAAATTTCAAATGATATTTAAGCGGTATCAGTATCGGTTACCAACCTTGAAAAAAAGTTAAACCCGAAAAAATAACAGCCCATCAAAAAAAAAAGTGAGTGTTAAAAAATTTAATGATAAATTCAATTTTGTGATCTTGCTGGCTTTACACACAGTTTATAATTTTTTTTCACAGTCATTATTTAATGAAAGTAAACTTTTGTATTTTTTTTAACGATTAACATTTTTCATTTTTAAATTTAAGTGTAATTTAGTAGTTTAATAACTTTAAAAACCCTTTCCCTATTTAACACTTAAACGATTAAGAGCAAGTCATTTAAAAAAATTAGTGAAATTAGTTTATATTAGAGATATAATTTTGAATATGTTGCTTTTTTTAAATTAAAAAATTTGTAAAGAGAAATTTTAAGATTTCTAAGAAATATCTGTAAATAGGTTAAACTCTTAATGCTTTTGATTCCAAAAATAAAATTTTAATAGCGTTAACGTTTAAGAAAAAAAGTAGAATAAGCCCTGCGGGATATTTGTGTCAATTGGTCCAACTGACTGGTCCTGGGATTTGTGAAAACAGAACAAGTACAAAAAGAATGGACTCATGACCAGTGAAAGAAGAACCAATCCCTTAACTGGTTTATGAAGAACAAAAAGGTAGAAAAAGTAATGAATTTACAGTACAGTCTTCACCGGTGCTGTGACACATTTTTTGGTACTTTCTTAAATTTAATTCTAGGACATGTTTTATTAAAATAATACTACATTGTATTGAAATAATACTACATTTTATTAATTGACACTAAGCACGTTCATTGAGAATAGATCTGTGACTGGTCAAATGGTGTCAATTGACCCCCTCCAATGACAACCCCTTGTAAAAGTGATAGGTATTATTCATATAAAGTGTTAGAACTAGAACCGGTCCCTACCACCAAAGACCTATCACGGGACTACTTTGGTGTCAGTTCGCCTGTGCATAAACGTCCTGTCACAAAGTCAAACATAGTCTTAAGGTCTAAAGCAAAAATAAATTACTTGAAAAATTTCCCATTTGGCGACTTAGGCCTCGGGGTGCCGTGCTCCCAGATCGGTATTTATCCAACAAACACGCAGGTTTGATTTCAAATTGAAAATGATTTGAAATCAAGCCCTTTCGGAAACGACAAACGTTTAATAATGATTTGAAAATCATTTGACAATCATAGCTTTATCAAACAAAAGGGGAAGTTATTCTCAAATTAAAAAAATGCATTTATTTTCAACTTGCTTTCAATCATTATTTCCAAATGTTTTTCAGAAGTAGATTGCAATACAATGCGGTACATAAATGAAATTTTATATGTTTAAATCTAAATTCATTATTTATTAAAATTAACTGTCATCTAAACATTCGGCAGCATAGCTGAAAAATGAAATAGAGTTCTCGTCCTCAAATTCTTGAAAAGACGAAATACTTGTCTCCTTTTTATTTTGACGATTGTCATGGCCCCAAATAGCACCGCGATCGTTAAACAAACTTATAATTTTTAAACATCCCGTTTAAGTTTTATTCGAATTCTTTTTAGTTAATTTTTTTCTCACAAATAATTTATATTTTTCACATAAAATTAAGGTTTTGTAAAGGCGAATTCACTTCACTTTGACTAAAAGCTTTTTTCTCAACTAAATTTAATTTTGTATCAATCAATTTTTTAATTTAACAAAATATTAATTTCAAGAATTGTTTTGTTGCGTATTTTTTTAATCATTCAGATAATTGTTCCCATGGGGTCCATAGACCGCAGAAGCTTTTATCTAATGATATGAATTTTTTAATATTTAGTACACCCTTAAATGCTTAACAAATTTCAAAAATGTTAGGAAATATATCCTAAAAATTGTGACTTAAGTCATTTTTAAAATAATTGCTTCAATTGTTGAATTGAAATATATCTGACTTTATAGCGGTTGTTTGTTGTTATAATTAAAAATTATTTTATAAACATTTTTTTAAACAGAAATAAAAAAATGCAAAATAAAATCAATATTTACAATTAAATTAAATCAAAATTAATTAGTTGTGTGAAGTTGTTGCCTTTTTTTGCAATTTTGTATTTCATATTATAAATAATTTCGTATTTTTCCTTTGTTTCATTAAATATAAAGAAAAATATAAATTTTACTATAAACAAAAAAAAAAAAAAAAAAAAAAAAATTTAAAAAAAACAGTCTTAAGTTTTTAACAATTATTTAAAAAATTAATATTAGAAAAATTTAATTTTGTAGAGTTCACGTATTATAGTGACACCTCAATTGTAAGTAGTGAGACAGTATAAGTAGTATATTATTAGCAGAATGTAGGTATAAGTACTTAATTGTTATTTTCATATATTTTGACTTTCCACTGTATGTGATATTTTTTTTTCAAACTCTCTCGTAGACATTAAACCAAAATGATATACATACAGTGTCGGAAAAATAATGGGGACTTCTAAAAAAATTTTTAATCGTGTCTTAAATTTTTATTTAGTTTTTCATAAATAAGATAAAATACCTATATATGCTTATTAAGCTAAAGCTTTCCAATTTGTGTACATTAAAAAAGTTACAGTCCACCTGTATTCGATATGAAATTAAAAAATATGTCTGAGAAAAATAATAATAATAGCGACATTAATTGTGTCCCTTTTTGCAATCAAACCCAAATATTATTTTAATATTTGGTAGAAACTCCTTTAATTTTAATAATTTCTTCGCATATCCACTTCAAAAAATTTACAAGATTGGCGTAGGTATCAAGGGAAATTCAGAATTGTACAGTAAAATTCATCAATAAAAGTCCAATGAAAAATTTTCTACGACATGTTATTTGGAAAGGAAAATATCGTCCTTACTGTTTTTTCTGACACTGTATATACAATGTACGTGAACATACATAAATTAGTATCATAAATAAAGCATTCAGCGATTAAAATCGTATAAAAAATTCAACAAATAATAATATATGTACGTATGTATATTATTTGTTAATTCATTGAATTAATGAAACATTTTTTTCGGTTTTGTTTGTATTATGTTCATATTATTAATGGAGTCATTTTTTCTGCATAAACAAATTATTTATTATTATAATTTTTATTAATGTATATTGGTTGTTGTTGGTTTTGTATGTTTATTATAATTTCATTGGAGTTACAAACAAATATATATATACATTCATTGATTTGCAACAACAATAACATGTATTTATTTTGTTTGTATTAAAAGATAATTAAATATTTTGCTATATTGAATCTTTTTTTAAACACCTGTATTCCTGGGACGAAAGATTGCGATTATGTATGTGGTATTAAAAAAATTGAACAAGTTTCGGTAAGGAGCTGGAATTTATGGAACATTAAGTTTAAATAAAACAAGTAAGAGTGCTATGCCGAACCTTATATACCCTGCAACATGGTGCGGTAAGAACAGAAAGTTATTTAAAAAAATATATGTGTGCATATATTTGAACTTAAAGCCAGTAGAAAGCGTGTCTAATGCAGCACCTTAAACCACACAGCCACTAACGCACATTACCAAAAAAAGCATTAAAATAAAATATATTGAGTATGGTTGGTCTTTCAATACATATTTCTCTATTTAAGCGCTAAACCGTGTAGATATGTGTTTGTTTTGTAAACAAAAATGCAAAAAAAAATCAACAACTTCAAAAGATTTTGTTATTCGTGCTTAATTCCCAGTTTTTATTATTGATAAAAACACTTGAAATTTATTGTTGATGGGATAAGCTATTCCTATGCGCATTTCACTGGTTGCTTAGGCCAGATCATCAGGAAACTTCATCCATAAAGATTTTGGAAAAACTAAAGATATTAAACCAAATAAAACTGTTAAGCGTATGAGACTCATAGCAACAGTTCTACTTGTAACAATATCAAAGTTTAAACAAAACACATCAACAATAAACAGTGGGTTTATCTCATCTTACATTCCCCACTACAATTAGTTGAAATTCTCTCAACATTAACTGTAGTTGTAAGTAGGTTAAGAAAAACAAAATAAAAACAAACAACAACTTACAAAAGATGTTGTCAATTAAGTGTTTTTTTAGGCGGCGCACTTGCCTGTTTATTATCAAAAAGTAATTTCAATTTTGGGAATACAAAATTTTAATTTCAAAAGATTTTGTTATTCGTGCTTAATTCCCAGTTTTTATTATTGATAAAAACACTTGAAATTTATTGTTGATGGGATAAGCTATTCCTATGCGCATTTCACTGGTTGCTTAGGCCAGATCATCAGGAAACTTCATCCATAAAGATTTTGGAAAAACTAAAGATATTAAACCAAATAAAACTGTTAAGCGTATGAGACTCATAGCAACAGTTCTACTTGTAACAATATCAAAGTTTAAACAAAACACATCAACAATAAACAGTGGGTTTATCTCATCTTACATTCCCCACTACAATTAGTTGAAATTCTCTCAACATTAACTGTAGTTGTAAGTAGGTTAAGAAAAACAAAATAAAAACAAACAACAACTTACAAAAGATGTTGTCAATTAAGTGTTTTTTTAGGCGGCGCACTTGCCTGTTTATTATCAAAAAGTAATTTCAATTTTGGGAATACAAAATTTTAATTTCAAAAGATTTTGTTATTCGTGCTTAATTCCCAGTTTTTATTATTGATAAAAACACTTGAAATTTATTGTTGATGGGATAAGCTATTCCTATGCGCATTTCACTGGTTGCTTAGGCCAGATCATCAGGAAACTTCATCCATAAAGATTTTGGAAAAACTAAAGATATTAAACCAAATAAAACTGTTAAGCGTATGAGACTCATAGCAACAGTTCTACTTGTAACAATATCAAAGTTTAAACAAAACACATCAACAATAAACAGTGGGTTTATCTCATCTTACATTCCCCACTACAATTAGTTGAAATTCTCTCAACATTAACTGTAGTTGTAAGTAGGTTAAGAAAAACAAAATAAAAACAAACAACAACTTACAAAAGATGTTGTCAATTAAGTGTTTTTTTAGGCGGCGCACTTGCCTGTTTATTATCAAAAAGTAATTTCAATTTTGGGAATACAAAATTTTAATTTCAAAAGATTTTGTTATTCGTGCTTAATTCCCAGTTTTTATTATTGATAAAAACACTTGAAATTTATTGTTGATGGGATAAGCTATTCCTATGCGCATTTCACTGGTTGCTTAGGCCAGATCATCAGGAAACTTCATCCATAAAGATTTTGGAAAAACTAAAGATATTAAACCAAATAAAACTGTTAAGCGTATGAGACTCATAGCAACAGTTCTACTTGTAACAATATCAAAGTTTAAACAAAACACATCAACAATAAACAGTGGGTTTATCTCATCTTACATTCCCCACTACAATTAGTTGAAATTCTCTCAACATTAACTGTAGTTGTAAGTAGGTTAAGAAAAACAAAATAAAAACAAACAACAACTTACAAAAGATGTTGTCAATTAAGTGTTTTTTTAGGCGGCGCACTTGCCTGTTTATTATCAAAAAGTAATTTCAATTTTGGGAATACAAAATTTTAATTTCAAAAGATTTTGTTATTCGTGCTTAATTCCCAGTTTTTATTATTGATAAAAACACTTGAAATTTATTGTTGATGGGATAAGCTATTCCTATGCGCATTTCACTGGTTGCTTAGGCCAGATCATCAGGAAACTTCATCCATAAAGATTTTGGAAAAACTAAAGATATTAAACCAAATAAAACTGTTAAGCGTATGAGACTCATAGCAACAGTTCTACTTGTAACAATATCAAAGTTTAAACAAAACACATCAACAATAAACAGTGGGTTTATCTCATCTTACATTCCCCACTACAATTAGTTGAAATTCTCTCAACATTAACTGTAGTTGTAAGTAGGTTAAGAAAAACAAAATAAAAACAAACAACAACTTACAAAAGATGTTGTGTTTTGTTTAAACTTTGATATTGTTACAAGTAGAACTGTTGCTATGAGTCTCATACGCTTAACAGTTTTATTTGGTTTAATATCTTTAGTTTTTCCAAAATCTTTATGGATGAAGTTTCCTGATGATCTGGCCTAAGCAACCAGTGAAATGCGCATAGGAATAGCTTATCCCATCAACAATAAATTTCAAGTGTTTTTATCAATAATAAAAACTGGGAATTAAGCACGAATAACAAAATCTTTTGAAATTAAAATTTTGTATTCCCAAAATTGAAATTACTTTTTGATAATAAACAGGCAAGTGCGCCGCCTAAAAAAACACTTAATTGACAACATCTTTTGTAAGTTGTTGTTTGTTTTTATTTTGTTTTTCTTAACCTACTTACAACTACAGTTAATGTTGAGAGAATTTCAACTAATTGTAGTGGGGAATGTAAGATGAGATAAACCCACTGTTTATTGTTGATGTGTTTTGTTTAAACTTTGATATTGTTACAAGTAGAACTGTTGCTATGAGTCTCATACGCTTAACAGTTTTATTTGGTTTAATATCTTTAGTTTTTCCAAAATCTTTATGGATGAAGTTTCCTGATGATCTGGCCTAAGCAACCAGTGAAATGCGCATAGGAATAGCTTATCCCATCAACAATAAATTTCAAGTGTTTTTATCAATAATAAAAACTGGGAATTAAGCACGAATAACAAAATCTTTTGAAATTAAAATTTTGTATTCCCAAAATTGAAATTACTTTTTGATAATAAACAGGCAAGTGCGCCGCCTAAAAAAACACTTAATTGACAACATCTTTTGTAAGTTGTTGTTTGTTTTTATTTTGTTTTTCTTAACCTACTTACAACTACAGTTAATGTTGAGAGAATTTCAACTAATTGTAGTGGGGAATGTAAGATGAGATAAACCCACTGTTTATTGTTGATGTGTTTTGTTTAAACTTTGATATTGTTACAAGTAGAACTGTTGCTATGAGTCTCATACGCTTAACAGTTTTATTTGGTTTAATATCTTTAGTTTTTCCAAAATCTTTATGGATGAAGTTTCCTGATGATCTGGCCTAAGCAACCAGTGAAATGCGCATAGGAATAGCTTATCCCATCAACAATAAATTTCAAGTGTTTTTATCAATAATAAAAACTGGGAATTAAGCACGAATAACAAAATCTTTTGAAATTAAAATTTTGTATTCCCAAAATTGAAATTACTTTTTGATAATAAACAGGCAAGTGCGCCGCCTAAAAAAACACTTAATTGACAACATCTTTTGTAAGTTGTTGTTTGTTTTTATTTTGTTTTTCTTAACCTACTTACAACTACAGTTAATGTTGAGAGAATTTCAACTAATTGTAGTGGGGAATGTAAGATGAGATAAACCCACTGTTTATTGTTGATGTGTTTTGTTTAAACTTTGATATTGTTACAAGTAGAACTGTTGCTATGAGTCTCATACGCTTAACAGTTTTATTTGGTTTAATATCTTTAGTTTTTCCAAAATCTTTATGGATGAAGTTTCCTGATGATCTGGCCTAAGCAACCAGTGAAATGCGCATAGGAATAGCTTATCCCATCAACAATAAATTTCAAGTGTTTTTATCAATAATAAAAACTGGGAATTAAGCACGAATAACAAAATCTTTTGAAATTAAAATTTTGTATTCCCAAAATTGAAATTACTTTTTGATAATAAACAGGCAAGTGCGCCGCCTAAAAAAACACTTAATTGACAACATCTTTTGTAAGTTGTTGTTTGTTTTTATTTTGTTTTTCTTAACCTACTTACAACTACAGTTAATGTTGAGAGAATTTCAACTAATTGTAGTGGGGAATGTAAGATGAGATAAACCCACTGTTTATTGTTGATGTGTTTTGTTTAAACTTTGATATTGTTACAAGTAGAACTGTTGCTATGAGTCTCATACGCTTAACAGTTTTATTTGGTTTAATATCTTTAGTTTTTCCAAAATCTTTATGGATGAAGTTTCCTGATGATCTGGCCTAAGCAACCAGTGAAATGCGCATAGGAATAGCTTATCCCATCAACAATAAATTTCAAGTGTTTTTATCAATAATAAAAACTGGGAATTAAGCACGAATAACAAAATCTTTTGAAATTAAAATTTTGTATTCCCAAAATTGAAATTACTTTTTGATAAAAATCAACAACTTAAAATAAAAAAGTAAAAAAACAGCAACAACGACAGGAAATTTTTGATTAAAATTAGAGGCAATAGTGGTTTTCTGCTTAAATCTCAGTTATTTAATAACCGATCTGAACTTCAATTGCAGAGTATATGTGACATAAATATATAAAAACGTGGTCTCTATCATTTTTGGGGTTTTCAAAACCCCATTTCAACATAAACACGGACAGACGGACATAGTTCAATCAACTTCGATACTCATAAGAGCCCAGAATTTTCATATACATATACATACTTTATAGGGTCTAAGATTAATAATGTAGAAATTCAAACGGAATGACAAACTTGTGTATACTCTTTCCACCTGGGGTGAGGGGTATTAAAATATTATATATTTCGCAGCAATTCTATTCAAATCTTAAGTAGAGGATTACAGTTGTAAATTGTGTTCTTGCAAAAAGTAAAAAAACTGAGACATTTTAAATTGCCCAGAGAAGCCGGTGCGATATGAACCTATTGCTTGGGACGGTTGTTTATGAATTTATTTTTGAAAAAATTACCAAAAGAAAGGGGTGCCGTTCTTTCTCCTCCTATACTTTTTATTTTTCTAAACGTTTGGTCCACAATTGGATGCAATGTTTACGGAATAAATATGTAGTTTACCAACAGGACTGCGCCTCATACAAAAACTTGAAAATATAGTAAAAACAAATGGACAAATAGGGTGCAGGACATGTCCAAAATGATTTTTTAAACTTTCTTTATACCCCGTCTTCACGAGTCATAAATTTACTAAAATTAACACTAAAACCTGGGAATCTCTTGAACAAATATTTACATTGTTGCATGGTTCGAGTTAAATTAAACCAAATTTGTGTTTTAAATTATGAAATCCCAGTTAATATATTTAATTTAATTAAATTGAAACCCTTGAAAGTCACCCTATAAATGATGATGAAAATATTTCTTCAACCTTCTGTTCAAGTAATTTAATTTGAATTTCAGACTCCAAGTTTAGTTTTAATTATTTGCTACTACTGGCAACAGTGCATCCAAGGGTTAATTCTGAAATATTAATATTTATAAAGTTCATATGTTTGCAAAAGTATTAACTATTGTTAACTTTATTATCCGGTGACAAATTTATTAATACAGTTTTAATGTTTAATTTTTATAAAAAAAAAAAAAATAAATAAAAAACAAACCATAAACCACGTTTAAACAATACTGCGTGAAAATATGTTAAATTTAAATGAAATGTGATAAATGAGCAATAAAATTAAAAATGGGAATTGTTTATTGTTTATTGTTTGTTAAAAAAATTAAAGGATTCAGAGGTCTTTATAAATTATAATTGTTATTTAATTTAATTAAAAAAAAAAAAATTTAAATTTTGATTTTAAAGAAATTGCTTCCTGCATGCATTACTTTATAGACACAATAGCTACATACTTTAAACATAACCTTTTTTTTTTAATAAGAACGAAACTTAGATAAGCCAACAGTTAAATGGTAATAATTTAAAAAATTGCTCAGACGATATTTGTATTATTTCCGACTTAGATTTGAAGTGATAAAATTTCAACTGAAAGCAAAAAAGTTCAAGTCAAGACTTCCTTTGGTCTTTGTACTAATTTAAGGTACAAAGAAATTTGCACGAATTCTTTAGCAAGTTGGAATATTGTGTTTGGACTTAAACGAATTGTTGGTTCTTAAAAAAGTTTAAAATTGAATTTAATTCCTTTCCATGAAAATTTTCCTAAATAAACGTTAGTTAAATTAAATAAACGTTTATGAATTCGGCAGTAATACTTTAAACTTTACTTTTAATACATTTTGTTTTAAGACCAGAAACGGAAAAAATTAAAATGTTGATTGATTTGACTAAAGTGGAGCGTATTCCAGTTAGCTTGTACTAAACAGATCCAAGCAAATGGTTAGATAGAGCAACGTGATCATAAGCAAATTAAAAGTGTTTGGATGTTTTTCGTTTACAAAAAGGACAAAAGGTATTAAAAGGTCATAATTAGCTTTATATATAATTTTATATATATTTTGGTTACTGCAACCATACACAATAAATCACCATCATTTTTTTTTTCTTTTTCAATTAAATTATTAATCAAAAATAAAATCAGTTTTAATTAAAAATTTAATCAAGTGAATTCAACGATTACGTACATCAACAACACTACTACACAAAATGTTGTTAATATCAAAAAAATAGTTAATTGATACTATTAATTTGTTAACTGGTGCAAATTTAATTAATTTTTTAATTGAAATCAATTTTTATTTTGTTTCTTTGTGTTATGGTCTTTATCTGACTTAAGCTGCTACGTATAGTCGTATGAGATTGCAATAAAATATTTTTGTGCGCCTAGACTTTATTTCTAGAGGAAATTTGTGTTGGGACTAGAGCAAATAAAGGACCACAATTGGAATTTGTGCATGGATACACAGACAGCAAGCCATGTCCAGAGATAAAACATTTTTGTGACCACTCAACAAAACAATCTTTAACCGGCAACTATATTTCGGTCAAATTAGTATTCAATCAAGGAGCCACATGCATATTATGGTTCTTTCTGCGAGCATGTCATGGTTAATAATACCAATATTTTCTGCCATACCAAGTTTCTCTTGAAAAAGACGAAAATGTGGGAAAAGCTTTAAGTTGTTTTAATTATGCGGTTGCCGGTGACAACAATATGGTTAAATAAACTATAATATATTTAAAAAATTTCGTTAAAAATAGTTCTGTTGGAAAAATTATTTTTTTTTTTTTTGTGAGATATTCAAAAAACTTTTTTGTAAGGCCAATATTTTTTATTTCAAAAAAATTTTATTCCAAACTTTATAATGTTAAAAGTAAAAGTTTTTTTCATGCACAAAGTTTTCGAATTACATGACAATTAATAAAATTAGTTTAACTCTTCATTGGAAAACAATATTTTACCAAATTTCTAATAATATTATGCAAATCATATAATTGTCTTAAATCCTTTAACTCATACCGGATGCCTATGAAACTTATGATTTAATCTTAACACATCATGATTTTCAAAATGATGAAGTCATAAACATCTATAAGATACAATTAACGATATAAACTAAATTATAATCGACTTTAAGTATTGAACTCAAATGACAACAACGGCAGCAACTAACACAACAACAACAGTAATCAAACTGTATCTAATGCAATTAACAAACCAATTAAACACAAATATATTTATTGTAAACTCGATTGCTATTGCAAAGACTGCTACCAGTTTAAATGGCTGGCGAAACAATTGTGTGGCTTAAAGACTGACCGAACAACTGACTGCCTGACTGGCCGAGTGATTGACTGATTGTCTCAATTGTAAGTCAAGGTAATAAAAATGATGTGTACATGATAAGATTTTGATATGTGTTAGTATGTTTGTATCTTAAAACTCTTAAATGTGGGCATTAAAGCCATCAAAACGTCAAGTTCAATTTGACAATTAATTGTGTTACGCATTTTTATTTGGAAAACAACCAGATATCGATCAACAACTAGAAAAGCTTTTAGCACTTAAAGATAATCAACAATTGATTTGCGAATTTATTGGTATTATTAAGGAACATTTAAACATATATTTAAAGATACGTCCTTTTTTTAAACAAACTATTATTTTAAAGAGTGAGTAATAAAAATTATTTAAAAAGCTGCTTTGCAAAAAAAAGTTACAATTTTAGCAATAAATTAATTTCTTAACGTTTTTGCTTGAAACGATTTAAATGCTATAAATTTTAAACAATTTTTATGTCTACTTTTTTTTTTTTTTTTTTTTTTTTTTTTTTTGTATTAAGTTGAGATGCTGTTTTAAGTGATTTTATAAAAAAAATCCACACACATAAATGACTATTTATTTAAATATAGTTTTAATAAATATAAACAAAATACATAAAAAAAATTTTAAAATAATACATTTTAAAGGTCAACTTCCTTTCACTTAACCAATCGGCATTAAGCAAGCGATCATGCATGAATCCATGCAATCAGCCAACCAACCAACCAACAAATGAGCAACACCAAACCAACAGCAAACAAGAAAACAAAAACAACCATCATCTACAATTCTGCATCAACTGACTATGACTTCTCTGAGTTTCATTTTCATATCGAGAATCACAACTTTAATCCACGGACGCTTTTCTTACACCCCACCTTCAGTAAGATAAGATTTCATGTATTGTTTGTTCCACTTTTCGGTTTGTTTGTCTTAAAAAAAGAATCAAAAAAAAAAAAATTTTTGCATATTGACATTTAGTTAGTCTATACTTTAGTTAGTATAAGTATTAACTGATTTAACAACCGGGGTCTTCTCTCTTTCAGTGAAAGGGTTTTAAAAGCCATTTTCTAAAAACCCCGTTATAGAATTAATCGACTTATTAGAAAACAAATTATAATATTTTTAACTGATAAGTCTGTTACTTTTTGCAAAGAAATTTAAACTAATAATGGATCAAATCTTATATGTTAGTTTTGATATGCAAGTTTACTTAAACGAACTTTTAACAAGCAATTTATACAAAATTTTAAATTGAAATGTATGATTTAAATCACAAAAAAGTTTGATTAAATGTTGATATCAATCAAGAGCAATCCAAGTTAATAATGTAAGAATACCAGTGTTCAACTAGCCCAATGGGTTACTACGCCCAATGGGTTATGCAAAATCATCTGACAAAATGTAAATTAGAGCGTGCTCTATTTTCTTCTGACAAACCATCTGACATCAGAAATCTATGCCGAGAAGAAACCGGCAGCGGCGTCCACTATTGACGGAATCATTAGCCGGCTGAAGTAAATATTTTACAATACCGAGATATGTATGATCATCCCACCATTGAATATAATTTAGGTAAATATATATAAAAACCGTTTCATTATAATATCCTATATTGGAATCTTTGAATTAAAAGAAAAATATGTTAAGATGGCTAAACAATTTTACGGCGTTAATAAAAATTTTCGTGGCGGCATTTTAATTTTGGCTTTTGCAATAAATATGCGAAAAAAATAGATACAATGTCAGAAGCAAATAACATGTACGTTTGTGACCAAATATTACAAACCTTCTGTAAAACAGCAATTTTGACAGACAAGCTCAATTACATGTGACTTGAAAAGTTAACAAGTCAGATGTAAAAAACATGTCGTCTACATGCACCTTTAGCAGGTCCGTTTCATGAAATTATTCGTTCTCTTAGTAAATTGAATGTATCACGTGATGTGTGTAATGTGCCACAATCGTGCTGAAACCAAGGGACAAATTACGGCATTCGATATCTATCGAGATTTTTTTCAAATTGTATTGTAAAATCAATTCAAATTTATTCATTGGCCTATTCGTCAAATGTAAAATGCAAGCGATGATCTTGAGTCTATTCAGGGTGAATTTTTAAACCAAACTCACCTTAAAAGAATTGAGAACTCTCGAATGAGCTGTTACAGAAGACAGTGCTGCCAATATGAAGTTTTCCGCCTCTGAAAGAAAAGCCCGATATTTAACAATAACTATTCGATAAAGATTGCTCAACATGTTTTTCATATCTCATTAAGTATATTATAATATATGATCGCAAAATTAGCTGATATGCGGTTGTTCTGCTCTGGAAGCTAGTGCTGGGATACTATCGATATTTATCGATAGTTCAGATTTCACTATCGATACTATCGATATTACTATCGACTGAATAGTTGTACTTGTGCAGGAAAACTTTAACTAGTTTTTTATTAAGCTACAGTTTTTTGTTTTTATCACTTTATTGATCGTATGAGACGTATGTATGTACGCAGGTTATTTTAGATGACAGCTTTTGAAAAATGGATAAGTACCTTTCTGAAGGAACCGAAGTAGCAGGGACTATAAGATATTTTATTGCAACTTTAGATTATTTTCTAAATTGGTTTTGATTCTCAACCCAAAAGGTAATCAATTTCGCGGACTTATCCTTTAGTGGTCGTTCATTAAGGGCATTCACGTCACAAGTTGCACCCTTGCAGAAAAAAAGCAAAAGTACAAAAACATAACAACAACCACAAAGACAATTATTTACGCAGAACTAATTGTCTGTGTGGTTGTTGTTTTATTTTTTGCACTTTTGCTTTTTCGCAAGGGTGCAACTTGTGACGTGAATACCCCCATTGTTTTGTACCATGCTTGCAATTGCAATTGCATTTGGATTTGCATTTTTTTAACAACATTACAAAAATATTTGACATTTCAGTCCCTGTCTAAATATGTACAAATTTCGACTTAAAGGCCTTTAATTAGCACAGCTAAGCAATCCATACTACTTGCCATTCTTGTTGTTTGTATTCATTGCTGTAATTCAGCGCGAATTAAGTATAAAGGGTGGTTAAATTTTAAGGCCGATGTTGATTTTGAATAAAACACAAATAATTATTATCATTTCTTTTTATTATGATAATATTGGTATAGTTCAATTATGTTTGGAACAAACTATCGGCCAAATGGCCGCAACGACCTCGGCGGCACACCTCCATCCGATGGTCCAAATTTTCGATGACGCTGAGGCATAATTGAGGTTCTATGCCGTTAATGTGACGAATTATCTCATCCTTTAGCTCTTAAATTATTGCTGGCTTATCGACGTACACCTTTTTTTAAATAACCTCAAAGAAAGAATTCCAACGGTGTCAAATCACATGATCTTGGCGGCCAATTGACATCGCCACCACGTGAGATAACACGGCCATTGAATTTGTCGCGCAAAAGAGCCATTGTTTCACTTAACAAGGTTTCGTTTAAATGTGCTACATTCCCATTTCATACTATTGATAAACTAAAATTTATTGTTGAAGGGATAAGCTATTCCTATGCGCATTTCACTGGTTGCTTAGGCCAGATCGTCAGGAAACTTCATCCAAAGATTTTAGAAAAACTAAAGATATTACACATATAAAACTGTTAAGCGAATAAGAATTATAAGACACAGTTTTATTTGTAACAATATCAAAGCTTTAACAGAAACAACAACAATAAACAGTGAGTTTATCTTTTCTTCGTTAGCACCGTTAGGCACCGTTTTGTTGAAACCACATATCGTCCACATCCATATCTTCCAATTCGGGCCATAAAAAGTTCGTTATCATCTCACGATAGCGAACGCCATTCACAGTAACTGTCTGACCGGCCTCATTTTGGAAAAAATACGGCCCGATGATGCCGCCAGCCCATAAACCGCACCAAACAGTCATTCTTTGTGGGTGCATTGGTTTTTCGACAATCACTCTTGGATTATTATTCGCCCAAATGCGGCAATTCTGCTTATTGACGAATCCACTGAGGGGAAAATGTGCCTCATCACTGAAGATTCTGACCATTGACGGCGTTTGGAATGGACAAGAGGCTTTAGTTCTTGGGTCAATTGCACCTTGTAAGCGTGTAAATGAAAGCCTTTATGCATAATGTGCATCAACGACGAACGTGAGAGGTGCAATTGTTGGGCACGACGACGAGTTGAGGTGGACGGCTCTTCAGCCACACTATCGCGAACAGCAGCAATATTTTCTGCAGTACGAGCTGTACGAGCACGCACTGGTGTTTTCACATCTCCTACAAACCCGGTTTGATCAAATTTTTGCACGATTTTTCCGATTCTACGCACTTTACAAAGTGCACGATATGCATTTTGATTTGAACGCCCATTTTTATAATAAGCCTGAATAACTTTAACGCGTTGCTCGATTGTATATCTTTCCATGGTTCGAATTAAGTTAATCTGAAATTGAGAAATGTCAAATGAATGCAGAAAAAAACTTGATGTTTAGGTGTGGTTCACATTCAACATCGGCCCTTAAAATTTAACCACCCGTTACTTAGCAAGTAAAAACTTGCGGAAAAAAACTGTGGTCGTATAGCTGCTGTTACATGTCTTCATAGCTGTATTTTAAATAACAATAATATAGATATTGATATTTTTCCTATCGATATTTTCAATATTTTAAGACTATTGATAATATCGATAGTACTATCGATAGTTTCCCAGCACCACTGGAAGCTGATTCCTAAAAGATGCAAAATGTTAGCTGGGCTTGTGCTGATGTCTGTAACGGATAAAAGTATTGGTTTAAGCCCAGCTAGCAGTTTTGTTATAATTGAACCTCTCTTAGGAATCAGCTTCACGAGCAGAATAACCACATGAAACCTCATTTTTAGTCTCGTTGTGGTATTCTTCCGATTAGTCACCCTAAAAAATCATTTGTAATACAATTTTCTGATTTCGTTTTGAGCATACGAATGAATCATATGTGAATCCATATTCAATCGCTCAAGTCATAAATCCGTTTTTTATCATCAAAAGTGATCTGAGAAGACTCAGTTAGGTGAGTTTTAAAAAAATTCAAAATAACACAAAACATTCAAACTTTTTTCCGCAATAGTCTTTGTGCCCATGGGCACCAAAATAATACCGACACAATATAAAAATTTATGCAAAAACCATCATATTATGTGGGTATTAAGATTAAACTCGAATCAAAAATATCAAGTTACTATAATTTCTGATGCAAAAAATATTTGAAGAACAGTTTAACCCTCTAAAGTGCCGTTTTTATATACTTTTCTGTGGAAGTTAGAAAAAAAAAACAAATAAGACCCCTTAAACTGAGAGTTAGAGGGTTAATATATTAGAAGAAAAGAATCGCCATACAATTCTACTGAAGACATCTGAAATGATTTTTTACCTCAAAAGTACATTTACATAGTTTATTTATTTAGGCTTTTCCAAAAGCCTTTTTTAAAAAAATTCAAAAATTTCAAGGGCCTAAATTTCGAAAACCCGAGTTCAATTTTCAAACCCCTTTGGCAGCTTTGCTCAACTAGTAGACTAGTTTCATTTTAAATTGCAACTATTGAGGCTGGTTGCACAGTGTACTAAATAGGTGGCACAAATAACTCTTATATTAATCTTAGCCCCATAACATAATTTTGTTTTTCCGGATCCCTAATTGGTCATGGCTCCCAAATATAGTAAAATGGCGAAAGTATGTATTTATATACTATGGTGTAGGGCTTTGCACGAAATGCATTTCTTTAGAACAATTGTGGGCAACTTACATTCCATATTATTTGTGGCTGAAATTAACCTTTAAAATTGATACAAGTTGTTATTCGATAATACATGCATGTCTTCATTTTCAATTAGACCCACTGTGCATTTTCTATTGCTCAGTTGAATGGAAAGATAAAAAGGTCCTTCTGTATATTTTTAATTTTATTAAAAACGATCATTAAGTGGCTTAAATTGGCACCGCCCTAATATCTTTGTATGTACATATCTTTATGCCACACATTTATTTATTATTGCGGTACTGTTTGCTGATTTTTATGTTGATTTTCCGGTAACATTCTGTGTCTGTTCAATTGTTGTTTAATTTTTTTTTGTTTTGAATCTTGTTGTTTATTAATTTTATAGGTATCAAATAACAAAATGGTCTCTACAAAAAATTAAAAAAGAAAACCATAAAGTCTTAAATGCTTTTAGTTATTTAAATTAAATATTTAAAACAGTTTAAATGTTTTAGTTTCTTTTTTTTGTCATCTGGTGTCTATTTTAGGGTTTTCTTTCATGTGTAGGAGTAGTTTTGCATGTTTTTTTTTTGCTTCTAAATTTATTTTATTGTGTAAAATTTACTTACGTTATGAAGATAATATTTCTTTGTTTTTTTTGAGTCATTTTTATTTTTTGCAATAAAAAAAAAAAATAAACTAAAAATTATATGTACTAAATTATGTTGTGGCGTAAACATTTTGTAATAAGTGACCTTACACAATGTATCAGATTTTGTTTCTGTGTTTTTTTCTGCACATAAATAAAAAGTATTTAATTTTTTATCTTTTTTGGCACCATGCAAATGGTACAACTGATGTTGTCATCTACATCCTGGTTTACCTACAGTGTATGAACAAAGGAACAAAGTTGTGTTAATTAAAGCTAATAAAAAGTTTAGTTTATAAAATGTCAGAATCTTTTCTGTGAACCATAAAGGATGCTTTCAGTACACAAAAAAAAAAAAAAAGAATTAATGCATTATAAATACGAAAACAGTTGTTCAATATACGAATCAGAATGCGTAACCATGACATTTTTGCGTAAAATGTACGAAGACTTTAGAATATTCTTTATTTTAAATTGGTTTGTTTTAGGCAATTTTTTTAGTGTCTACATTGATTAGAGTGCATTAAACGGCGCTACAAACAGTCCCTAACGAACTAAATCTTTTAAGCAAAAATAAACTAATTACCCAATTTTTTATGCACAAAATAAGAACAACGATTTTTAAAGAGTTTTTCAATTTCTTAGGGAATAGTTTTTAATTTGAAGTGGGGAATTGTTTCATAATTGGGGGATTCACAAGGTGTGCTATTAAGTCATATCATCATAACGTCCTAAAAAATATTTTACAATTGTTTTAAAAAAAATACTGTGTTGTGTAATATTAGTTCTCAAATTTTGTAAATGAAATAACTTCTAATCAATTTGTAAAAATAATTCCAAGTCGACTTTAATGTGTTGCTTCCAGGCGACAAGCAATTGATTGTGTAGAAAAATTAAATGAAAATCACTCAGTTTTTTGAGTGCTGTTTGTCACCTGGAAACGGCACATAAATCTAATTTTTTTTATATATATATGAAGCACAGCCGCGAATAACGTTGTAAAAGCCACTTTTTGCAAAAACTGTTTTTTTGCAGATAACCGTTAACATTACCCTTTTAGAATGTTTAAACCTTAAATCACCCAAAATTATGCACCCTAACGCCTTCAAAGTGACATACAAAGAATCAACTAGTGGAAGAACGTTGTAAGTTACTTACAAAATGATACAAAGTAAATGGTTTTGAAACGTGGAATAACGTTTTAAATGACATCGCGATTGTGGATATGAAACGTTTTTCCACGTTTTTCCACTAAAAAAAAGGTTATAAACTGTAAATTCGCATGTAATTTAAATTTTAAATTTTTTGATATTTTAAATAAAAGTTCTTATTGCCATTATTTTTAATAATCTAAAGAAAAAAAATAAAAAATTAATAACCTTGCCTGTTAAAAACGTTTTTTTGCTCTCCTGAAAAATAATTATTTTGTAACTTAAAACGTTATTCGCGGCTGTGCTTCATATATATATTTTTTTTTGTTGTTTGTGTATTTGTGTACAAGAATTACCATTATGGGAATTAAAGATAGTGGATAGGGAGCTCTATTTAAATGTTTTACATTTTTATGGGTGTATGTTTTTCAAAAGTTTTACATTTTCAATTTAACGTTTTTTAAATTCAAAATTTATTAAATAAAAAAATCTGATTCGGAAAGTTTAATAAATAAGTACATAAAAATATATACATATTAAAATATATTTTACACTTTTTTGTTCTAACTTAATACATCAGTTAAGTTACTAGTTCTCCTTTCTTTTTGTTCTCATTTTATTTTAAGAAATCCCGCAGGGTATATATAAAACTCTCGTGTCACGGTGTTTGTAATTGAACTTCTCCGAAACGGCTGGACCGGTTTTTATGAAATTTTGTACATGTGTATGGGAATAGTTCGTATGGGAATAGTTCGTAAAGTATATTTCATATCGCTAGAGAGCGTACAATAGGGGTAAATGTTCGCCCTCCCCCCCATAGTGTAACATCTGGAAAGAACAATGGCCTATAATAAAGGAATAAAAACTCCCCCTCCCTATATTTTCTTTGGTAATTCCAACATTTAGGGCGTAAAACAGGCCAAAATGGGTAAAAGATACCCCTTCTAATGTCTTCTTAATTAATTATCCGATGACAGTTTCAAATCTTGACGAAACTTAAGGCTATAAATTTTAACATTTAGGGCCTAAAGCAAAGCCAAAAGGGTAAAGCACTTCCCTCCTTTACCTTCTTAATTAATTAACCGATTCTCTTGAAAATTTTGTGTATTTGCCATCAAGCTTATTTGTGTTGGCTAAAGACGGACTGGCAAAAAATATCGTAAACGCAATTGCTCGTCGTAATTAGAGTTTTTTCCCCGTGAAAGCGGGAAATTTTTTTCAATTACCCGGGATCCCGGGATCCCGCTCCATATAAATAATACAAAGTAAATTTTTGGATTAATTAATGAAAAAAAACTTTTATAAAAAAAACCTAAAGGGAACTTGTCTACAAAGAAAGTAAATGAAATGGTTCAATACTAAAAAATTAATTGAAGATTGAAATAGGAACTTGAATTATTATTACCTCACGCCTTTATTCCCTAATATTATGATTTTATTCAGTATTATTATGCTCTGGATAATTCATAAAACAATAATAAAAACAAAATAAAAATTGAGGTACTCAAGATATAAAATCAAAAAGTTAATTAATAAAATAGATAAAAACTTTAAAGAAATATATAACATTTTTTAATGGCTTAGGAAATAACTTTCTGACACACTCAAAGCGCTAGCAAGTCGTCAAAAAGTATATTCCTGATTTTATTTACTAATTATCATGTTTCCGAAAAATTTCGTTCATTTTTTACCGTAGTTGGACAAATAGTTAAAAGTGCACCGTTGTAGCTTCGGATTCACAATCAGAAACAATTTTTTCTTTTTTAAAAACAACGTCTATATCAGTCAAATGTATGTCAAGTTTGATGCAAAAATAGCATCAACCGGACTGCTTCTTTCAAACCTTTTCATTTCAATAGGTTCATTTGAAATCTTTAGGACAATGTGTTTTTCAAGTTGTATGTTATTTTATTTCGTTATTTTATTTCGGTTTCCCCGCACTTCACGGGCATATAAACCACCACAAATTGAAATTGAAATTGAAAATTTGTGTTTATCACCTAATAAACATATCGCTCCTTCATTGCATCATAGTCATATCTCAAAATTTTAAGTAACTTTAGCAAAATTTTCCTTCATACCTTCTCGTATTATATCTCAAACTGAGCCGAAGTTATAGCAAAATATATCTTTAAATCGGTACATTTTTAAAACTTTAATCGCATTTTGCCAAGATCGTTTGTTTTTGTAGATATGACTATGTTGCAATAAAGGAGCGATATGTTTAGGTATCTCCCATTTTTAAGACTTGTTCATGGACAATGAAACTTTACTGCCTGCATCTTATTTTGAATTAATGTTCTTTATTAACTCTTCACTTTACTAAATAATAATTATCAACTGTTGCAATGCCCATTCTGCTTTTAGTAGATTTATTGCATCAGTAGACATTGATTTAAATACATGTACTCACTTCTTGTAATTGATCTAATCCACAACCCATCCACAGGTGCTAATTTTTAGAGAATAGAAAACTAAATTTCAAAGTATAAATAGCTATTTTCTGAAATTATGAGGAATTTTTTATTTCCCGGGATCCCGCAAGAAAAATCCCGGGAAAACGGGAAATAAAATAATGGGAAAAAAACCTAGTCGTAATGAATATTGTTTATCTTTGTTTGATTTTCATACTTCAGGATAAAAAATACATCACTTTTTTATATTTTACTTTTGAATATGTAACAAACATAAATAAATGGCTATTGTTTTTTTCATCGCCGATCATCGTATAAGGCGCTTTATTCCTCTTTATATACTTATGTATCCCATCCCCACACACTTACAATACATTCGTTATTTTTTAATTAGAAACCAAAATATTAACTAGAAATAAGTTATATGGCAAAACAACGTTTGCCGAGTCAGCTTGTTATAAATAAACAAATAGGCTTTTTGGTTTTAAGATTCATCAGTTGTTAATAAGGTATTCACATCCGAAAAATTAACGGCCTAATTTATAAAAAATAAAACCGGTTAATAAAAGGTTAATAAAATGGATTTTCATACAAAATCCGTTTAATAAACCCTTTATTAACATGTTTTATTTTTTATAAATATGGCCGTAAAACTTTAGTGCGCTTATAAAACCCTTAAATTTTTTTAATCTGAATAAAAAACATAACTACAATTTGCAGAAATTAGAAAAAAAATCTTTTACATTGTCCTACTGTAAGGACAAATACAATTCTTCAACAAAGGAGGTTTGGGCTCAAAGGTTTCTGAACTTTTTTGCGAAAATAGCTTCTAAATACAACCATTACACGCCAATAGAACGAACGCCGCTATAGATTGTATCATCTTTAAAATCTTATTCCGGCAATTCGACTATTAACTACAACCCCCATCTGATCCGCAAAAAGGTCTAACGAATAACCAGTAAAGGACATAAAGTCTCAAGGACTGCTGATTTTAAGAAGCAATTAGAAAATCTTTAGCATATTCTTAAATCAGTACATACTTCTATCTGGTTTCCTCGGCACAAGACAGGACTCTTGAAAGCCTTTATCAATTCGAGATCTATGGAGTTGCTACAATCCGCAGCCACTTCAAAAAGTCCGAGACCTGTAAAGTTCTAAGGACAACTGACTCCCCATATTCAAGCTCCAGACATGTTTACAGTTTTACTCCTGAGAAAGTTAGGACGCATACCAATAGTACTTCATAAGAAGGTAGAATAAATATTTACTCAATCTAAACTTAACTTTAATTACTAAAGTTCAATACTAGAACTGTGAAAAAAAGGAAAATACTTAAATAATGAAAATTTATTCAAATATCTACCTATTGACTCTACCTTAAGGCTAATCTGGTTCTACGGTATTCTGTTATGGGGTACAGCCTCGGCCCTTAATTTCGAAAAAATTAAAGGTCATCAAAACAAACTTCTTTAAATATTCATAGCCGCCCCTGATGTGTTAAAATCTCAAATATCCACAGAGATCTCCATGTGCCATCAGTAAAAACTATGATACTGAATGACTTATTCGATTAGATGTGAACAGAAACTGTGTATGCGAAAATTTTTGTCCGTCGCTGGCAGTACATTAAATAAAGTTATTCCAGCACTTTGATTTGATTTTGATTTAAACAGAATTGATTAATTATTGTTGATTCATATTTAATTTATAAAGATTCCATAAATAAATATTGGAAAAAACATATCAATCAAGGGGCTACATATTATCCTTTTTTTTTTAAATTACATATTTATAAAATTTTATCTCAAAGTCTCATTTCACTTAAGTTAGACTATAATTTGTTAATATATTAATCAAATATGGAAAGTTTATTTGCTCCTCCTCTTGACCCACTGTGCATATACTCATTAATGCACATTATTTCATTTAATTTCATCTGATTAACTACTAACAAATCTATTTCATTAGATGCAATTTACAAGCGTTTGTTTTATCATTAAAAATGCAGACATACGACTCTTACCGTTTTTTTTTCTTCTCTTTTTCTGCACATAATTAAAAATTTAATGCATAAATACATACAAAAAAAAAAAACAACTACAAGATAAAAAACAGATCATTTTGAAGTCTAGAGTAGAAAAAAAAACGAATTACAAACCACAGCCAACATTTTATCTTTAAAACCAACATCCACACCCAGTCTTGGAATAGTTATGGAAAAGACAGCAGCAACAGCAGTTAACAACAACTGAAACTAATGAAACCAACTTGCCAGTAACAAACAATGAATAATGGAAAATTAAAATTAAAAAATATAAAATAATCTGTCGTTGTGGAATATTAAAAATCATATGCCAGCCGTATTAAAAAAATACTTATTTAACCTCTTAGAATTCGACTGAGGACAAAAATTTTATTACTGCTTTTCTGGCAAAACTCTGGCTTTAGACTTTTCCATATTCTATACATTCATACTTACGTTTAATGTTCTTTTAGTGTTGTATCCACAATTTTATCACATAAATAAGTTTAATTGTTGCTTTTCTTGTCTCTGGTTTTAAAAACTATTAATTTTTTTTTTTTGCTAAAGATTTTTTTTTAAGCATAAGGAATTATAGAGTTGTCATTGTGAATTTAGCATTTACTACTGCTTCAACTGTTGCAAACAGTTGTTCATACATGTATTTCATACAGACTTACTACTTTAAGCTTTTCTGTTCTGGGTTGCAAATGTCAAGTGTTGAATTATTTCATGGCATATAAATTTCACGCTTTTGGTAAAGGGAAAGAAATTTTGTTTTTTTTTTAATGTATTTTCTTCATTATGCAAAAGAGATGAAAATATATCAACAGTTTAGTATAGCTTTAACGAATAAGATTTACCTTTCATAAAAACGGGTGTATCTTGTATGTATACCTTAACTGATAGAAAAGGCGTCATAACGCTAATAAATTTTTACATCATTACTATGACAAGTGTCTTCGTTTTTTATTTCTACTTTGAAAATTTGTTATTTTGAACAAAATAATTTAAACAAATAGAATATGGGAATTTTTAATTCTTATTTTACTTTTTAAACGTGAAAAAAATGTTAATAATACACAAAATTTGGCATTGAATTGATGTCACTGTGGTGTAGTCATAACATATATGACACATAACATATGCCAACATTTTGTGATAACGTTGGTCATGGATTGATATCACTGTTTTGCCTCCTGATGCCATTTGTAATAACATTGATTTTACAATTCTGATGTTAGGGCATCATTAATATGAAGATCAAATTTTCTGTCAGTGTTACATTCTTAATTCGTTTTTTTTTACATTTTACGTAACAAACTTTTTTAACAGTAGACGAGAAGTCGTTCTAACGGTGTCCATCCTTCTGCCCTGCTGTCTGTTCATGTTAACCTTGTGCGCAAAGTTCATGCGTCATTTTGAAGATAATATGAATAAATTTGGTACAAATATTGAGAATCGGTTCATCAATTACCACCAATTTATTATGTTGCTATTCATGTAGATTAAATTTGGCCCAAAAATATTTTGTTCCAACCTTAAACATGTTAACAAAAACTTAGCTCCCATACAAATACATCAATCGACAATCTCGTGACATTTTTGTACAGGGTCCACGGTGGTTGATGGTGGTGGTCTCAAATAGGGTAGACTCTCGATAACATTTTTGTACAGGGTCCACGGTGGTTGATGGTGGTGGTCTCAAATAGGGTAGACTCTAGAAAATATGTTGTAGTATATACTGTGGTGTTGGCTATCAAATGGTTGCGCGCACGACCGATTATACTTGTTTCGTATTATCTTACGAACTATATTCGTATATAGTACACACAGAAAAAAATCAAGGTAAAAACGTAGAAAACAAGGTAGATTTAAAATTTTTCGGTGGTGATTTTGCTTCATACGTTTTTCATGTTAATTCAACCTGATTTTACAATAACTTGCGAACAACATTTTTTTCTTTTAAAATAACTATAATTCATAATTCATGTTAATTTAACATTGCAGTAAAGTTAGAGCAAAATGTAATTTATGTTGAAATAACAATCCGAATCACGTTGATTGAAGGTTATTTCAAGTTGAAACAACGTGAATTTCATGTAGAATCTAATTGGTTTGAATGTGATGTAACAGTGTGAAGAAGCTTCAGAGACAACATATGCATTTATTTAAGAATAATTCAAAACACTTACCCCTGTAGTAACACATGTTTCACTTATTTTGTATTCTCCTTTGTTAACAGAAGCATCAGCAGAATTGCCCTATATGGTGTTCGTCATCATTCTACTTTGAAATCTTGATGTACTATTTGACTAAATAATTTTAATTAAAAGAATACGGGAATTGTCTTCCTTTTATAACATATTTTAAACTTAAGTATGTATGCATGTTAATTTAACAAGATCAACTTTTGATTTTAATATAAAACAGGTTTTTATGGATTCAATATTGAATCCATATTTATTTATATTTTAATATTTTTTTTTTATTTATTTTAATAGTGAATAATATTAAATAAACGTATTTTAAGGTTATTTTATTTAAAATTAATATGAAATAATGATACATTTAAAAAACGGCATGCTTTTGCAGAAATTTACTATGATTCTCAATCAACATTTTTCCATGTTAATTTTACATTCGTATTTTTTGCTGTGTGTATGAAAAAATTACACTTTCATATCTTAATACTAGTCTAGCTCTTCGTAAATATTAAGAAACATAATTAAGAATCTTTAAAAAGTTTTTTAAAATATTTTAATTAAGAAATTAGTTGGTACACATAATGTTTATTAACATTTAACAATTGGAATTACATTGTATCGAGTCATTAAATTTTTTTTTCTTTTTACTTTATTGGCAACACTTGCTTGCAGCATCTCCTTAAATATCAAGGTCACATTATGTACCATTGCGATTTTATAGCATAAACAATTTTATCTTAAGCGACAACCTTCCTACAAAATTTTAATGAAATAAACTGAAAAAACCTTCTCGTATTATATTTTCTTTTTGTCGCTTAAGCTTTTCTTTGCGGTAATGACTCGATGCAATGCAATTCCAATTGTAAAATGTTTATAAAAATTATGTGTACGAACTAATTTCTTAATTAAAAGATTTTAAAAAACTTTTTAAAGTTTCTTAATATTTACGTTATATATCTTAATACTTACGGTATGTTTCTTGATATTTTTCAAAACTTGTACGAAACTTTTTGTTCTATCATATATGCGACATTTCCACTAAACATTTTAAAAGGTTTTAAAAACAACTCGGCAAAAAATCATTTTTATAAAATAATAAAATAAACCAAAATTAAAGAAAAATTTCGCTTATAATCAAGGACCGGAAAACGTTTTTTTTTTTTTTTTTGTTTTTTAAAAAAAATTTATCATTGGTGTTCGAAAAATATTTTAAACTGTACAAAAAACAAAAAAAGAAAAAAATATTTTGTTTAATATTGTTTCTTTAAGTTCAAAATAACAAAGTTCTCAAAAAAAAGTTTTAATTTTTTCGTACAAAATAACATTTTTTCCCATCAGTTTAAAAAAATAAAAAACAAACACAAAAAAGATATTTATTTTTTCAGTACAATATTATTTTGTACATGAAAAGAAAAAAAACCAAAAACTTAAAATTGAACATGACAAAGATAAAAATTATGAGATAAGATTATAAAGATATGTATATTATTTTTTTACGCTGTTAAGCTATTTTTATTGTTTTTTTTTAACCGATTTAGCGATTTCAAATAAATCTTAGAGTTTGTTAGAAAACTTGTTAGATAGAATCGATTTTTTCCTGTAAGTTTCTGGTTCTTTACAGCTTTAACGATTTATAATAAATAGTAGACTCTGCTATCATGCCGTTGTTAGCAAATTTTTGCGAATTTCCGCTAATTTTGCAATTTTTACCGAATTTTTGCCATTCCTTATAGTTTTAGGGACTTCCAATCAATTGAAATGTTTGAAATATTAAAAATTTTCGTAAATTTTCGCTATTTTTGCAAACTTTTATGAATTTTTGCTTAGTTTTGTTGCTCTATAAAGCAATCGTCGCAAGTTAAACATTTTCGCTATTTTAGCAAACTTTGCGAATTTTTTCAACGTTTAATTTACTTATAAAATTTGTGCCCATAACTTCTTTTAAATTTGCATTTTCATAATGGGAGTGATTATAAATTTAATTAAAATTCACAATTTAAACTACAAAATTTAAGTTTCTAAAAACCAAAAAAAATATTTTTCTTTAAAACGTTTTTTTAAAAACTTAATTGTTTTTTAACTTTAAAGAACCATTCAAACAAAATATTTTTTTTTTTTTTTTTTTTTTGTACGTATGAAAATATTTTTTGAACACCAATGAAAAATATTTTTTCATGTACAAAATACATATTGTACTTTAAAAATAAATATCTTTTTTTGTGTTTCTTAATTTTTTTTAAACTGATAGAAAAAAAATAATTTTTTTTTTGAAAAACTTAAATTTTAAGTTTTCGGTTCTTAAGCCCTTATGACACTACATTTTTAATGCATTGTTCAAGTTTTGGTGAACGGTACAAACATAATGTAATACAAAAATTTACCAAGTGCAAAGAGTTAAGCTGTATTAAGATAAATTGCAAACTGTCAAAAATTTTACTAAAGTTATCGATAAAAAATGAAGTTATGTCAAAAAAAATGTAAAATTGTTCAACTTAAAATTGACATTTCAAGCTTAAAATATTAAAAGTGTTGCTGAATCAGCGGTTTATGGGCAAATTCAGCGATTTACCGCTTTTTGTTTTTAGGTTTCTCATAAACAAAAAGTTGGCAACATTTAATAAAATAAACAAAACAGGGATGGCTTAGTTGTTTCAATTGTACTTTTTTGTTGATACTTTTTAAACTAAGATTAATGATACCTTTTTGTGGTGTTTTTTATGAACATAAATAAAATTAATTTCAACTAAAAAAATCTTTTAGTACAATTAGGGTAAAAAAGTACAATTTTTAAAGGTTGTTGGTACAATTTTAAAAATTCTCAAAGCCATTCCTTAAACAAAACCAAAACAAGAGAAAAAAAACTAAAGAACTTTGTTTGCATTTTTTTTATAGTTTGCTCTTTCTAACATTTACTGTTTCTTTCTATCAATTAATGAATAAAAAATGTAGTGTCACAAGGGCTTTAATTTCTGATGCCTGTTTATAATACATAATTTGAAAAACCTAAGCAAAAATATTTTTTTAATTAAAATTCGTATGATTAACAACCTTTTTTTTAACTTTTTAAATTTGAATTAAGATGTTTTGTCAAAATGCCACAGATAAAATGCTTCATTTTACATCAATTCTGGTACAAAAGTTTTTTTACATATTACACAGGAAAATAAATCAATATATGTATATCAATATCAAAGGTTAAGTTATAGTTTTGAATTTTAAACTTATGCTCGTATGAAAAATACAAGCGAATAAAGACGTATCTTTATCTTTAAAACGATTGTATAGATTTCAATTGAAGTCGCATAACTAAAGGTACCAAAAATTTTTTTAAATCACTTCTTCCAAACCATTTGTTAATTTTCCCCTTTTATGATCTTCGTTTTTTTTCGCAAATATGTCTTAGCGTGTCTTCACTGTTCTGTTGTGTAACATTGTCTGTTTAAAGGGAATCTATGATGGAACTAAAAACTACTGCAGGAAATTGTTAATGGAAAATAAAAATGAATAAATAATTTAAACGGCATAGATCGACATACCAAAGGGCCTAACATAACGTTTGAATTATTTAGCATTAAAACTTTTCTCTAATAGTTTTTTCTCACCTTAAGTTAAAACCCGGTTTTCAATTTAAAGCTATTAACAGCTGATTGCACGCTTACACTAAAAGTTAAATTAAATCAGGTTTTATTTCACTGTTTGTCTAATAAACCTGTTGGAAATATGCAAATTTCTCGTAAAAATAAGTATATTTCTATGCACTCTCCAAAACCTTATTTCCCTTTGTAATTTTTTTTTTATTGTTCTTGCAACTGCATCCCTTATTTTAAATTTTTTTAATTTTATAATATTTCACTCTAACGTTTTTTATGTTTATTCATTTTTATTGTTATTATCAGCTGTTTTCAATCTTTTTAACTTGGTAGCATTGAATTTAGTACAACGAAATCATGGTTGTATTTCCCAAAATCTACTTAAAAACAAAGCAAAAAAGGTTTTAGGATAGTTTTCACAAAATTATTTTGTATGGTTAAACAAGGTTATAAAGATTGGTTTGAATGTTTAAATTAAATTTTGTGTTAAAACCTTTAGAGTGAAAAAAAATTTGCTAATAGAAAATAATATCAAATTCAGTGTAAAAAAACTTTGCTTAGCAAAAAATTACATCAACATTTTTTGTCACATCGATCTTAATGCAACATTATTCGTAAAACCGAAAATAACATCGACGTAGAAGTATTTTTCATAACCGAAAATTACATTCCACTTAAAAGAAAAACAAAATATTACAATAAATTTCATTCAATTCTATGAAGAAAATATTTTATTAACAAAAAATTTCATCCATATCGAAGCAATATATTTGTTTAGAAAAAAAAACTGCATAGAAATTGGTGCAATACAGTTTTACCAATAAAAATGTTTCTGGATTTAATTAAACAAACTTTATTTTATAGAAGTTAACATCATACGACCACTTAATGCAAATAAGATCAAATTCGTACTTCACTAGTTTTTTCACAGGGCTCGAAGAAACAAAAAACCTACTGAAATTAAAGTAAATATTCTAAATCCCCGTTTATACTATGAAACATTTAAGGTAAACAGTGAAAGCTAAAAATGGAATGAAAAAGTGTACTTTGTTTCATGTACATACAGTTTTTGTGAGTTTATTAGTCATCGTCCAGACTTGCAATTTTTGTGCCTGCAATTTTTAAAAATTCTGCTTTGAAATTGCATTAGTGTTCAGATTATGAAATTATAGTTTTGCAAGTTTTGTATATTTATCTTGCGTTCTTCTTCTTCTTTTTATAAAATAAATAAAATAGTAAATATCAACTTATATGATATATTTTATTATATTGAACACAAAATTACATCAATATCGAGTAAATAAATTTGCTTACCAGGAAATTACATCGAACTATATAAATTGTCAACAACTCAAATTTCATTGAATCCGATAAAACAAAATTGCCTTCATATTGTATTATTTTAAAATAATTTCATTACATTATTACATCTAAAACATGTAACAAATCATTCATCCGTTTGAGTGCCACCACCCAACTCCTACACATTTAAAAGATTCTTTCTTTAAAACATAAAAAGATATTTTCATTAATTTTTGTGATGTTGTTCATACAATTTTCGTCTCTGTACACGCAGAGAAAAAACATTTTTCAATATGGCCATCTCCAACAAAACTATTTTTAATGTAAATTTATATTAGACATATTATGTTTGCCTCTAAACATTTTATGATTCTATATGACAATAACATTTTTACAACTAATAATTGTTTGGTTTTAAATTGACAAAAGTGTTTACTCTTTTCCAAGAGCAACATAAGCCATAACATGTTTGGAGGCGATCATAATATGGTTGTGGGCTACTTATGAAGGGCTAAGTTAACAACAATATGCTAGCCGTTGACAATAATGTTGGAAAATTAACCGTAATATGTTTGAAAAGTTTTTGTTAAAATAGTGGTGACCATATTGAAACTTGTTTTTTCTCTGGGTGTAGTTCCACCCGTAGACATGGCAATAAAATAATTGTCATATTAAGAGAAATAAATGAATTAAAGATAATTTTTCTTAAGTACGGCCAGATAAATAGAGAAGGAACATAATAAAATACATACAAGCTAATAGCAAAATTTTTGTTTAAAGACATAAGAAATGGGTTAAAAGCTACTTAACTTAAGGAAAAGAGAAACTAAAGGATATCAATTCATAATTATATAAATTATATTTGCCTTGAAAAAATATCAAAGACATAATTTGATTACTAGTTTTAACTGAAAACACTTAAATCTTTATCTTTTTTAAAGTAATCGGGTTTTATTTGATCTAAACTAAACATGTTGTTAAGTTATTAAAATCTAAAAAAAAACATCTTAAAATGTCAAATGTTCAAACATTTATTGAATGGTCTACAGCAAATTGTTTTAAATATTGAATTTGTAATTTTTCTGTAGCAACTGCTGGTATTTGATTGCTGTTCCACTAAACTTTCATGTAGGTGGAGTTTCTGGTTCCCCCTTTGCTTCTCTTTCCAAAGATCTTTTATACTTTATCAAGGCGTAGGCTAAGAGAAGATTAGATAAAGTTAAACTCTGACGTCTGGCAACGTTAACAAATTGGTCATTTGACATTTGAATGGTTTATGACTAGTAGTATTTGGAAAATGCTAACAACTTAACATGTGCTACTAAATGCACCCCAGTGTGTAAATATTTGTATTTTTTTTTTAAAGTTCTTGTGTTTTTTCTTGTTTTATTACCTCTAAACTATCTTATAGAATTTTATTGTGTCCTTCTCTCCCTTGAATTCTTTCACACATACTCTTAAATAAATTTAACTGTAGCAGAGCAATATTTAAATAAATTGCGAACGGCAGGAAAGGTGCTAAGGCTAGAGCTAAAGTTGGATAACAATATGCATACTTAAATAAAAGTTGAGAAATCATATGAACTACATACGAATAAAGTTGCAACAATATATTTAAGGAAAGCAGAAGTTTGATAAAATAGTTTCTTAAGTATCAAATGATTTATTTTATATGGAAATTTTGCTGCACCATGTAAACGCAAAGTCTGTAGCCCTTTTTTACTAAATTATTACATTTGCTAAAGGCTGGCTGGCAAACGAAACGAATTTCGACAAAATCACCCAAAGCAATATGTGAGAATCGCCTTAACGAAAAACGTCCCAACGTAAACGAAAACTGGGCCAAAAAAAGAAATTGGAAATCATATCCAAAAATAGGGAAAAAGGCCCAAAAATCACTAAAATTATACATATTTGCATATTTGCATATTTGCATCTCAAAGTCCTGAATCCAAAATTTCGAATATCTAAATCCGGAATCGCCAATTAAAGCTTTTCTGCATAGGTGGCCTTCTGCCGGGCACAAGCATTTTCTCCTCTTTGGTATAACAAACTCCCACTTTTTTAATTTTACTACGACTAACTAGTTATTGATGAAAGTAAAAATAAGGCTCCAAGGTATTTAAATTTTTAACTACACTACTTAGAGCCAGTTTTTGACATTAAGATCAGCGATTAAATTAGAACTAATCTTTGAAATTCGTTTTTGGGAAGTCGATTATTTCATTTTGTTTCCAAGTTTAAACGCCCAAAGTTGGCGGTTTAAACTTGCGTCAGAACTTTCAAAAGTCTGAACAGCTTATAAAAGGAAATATTACTTATGAAAATACATAAGATAAAATTTTTGTATAAAATTAATAAAATTAACTTTTTAAATTGTTTTTTACTTAAAAATATTTGAAAATATAAACAACACAAATATTAGTAGACCAAGGGCAAAAATTTTTTTTATTATTTAATGACAATTTTTTTTTTATTTAGAGTTTTATTAAATATTCCACCTCGTAAGATAAAATATTGCTTGATTGTTTTGCTTCTTTTTCGATTTCATTTATTTATAAATATATAATATTATATAACACAATACAAAATTCTCGAGTTTTCTTTTTCTTTTTCACGTTAAGAACAGTAATTTGAAGACAATTTTTGGCATTTGTTTTAAACTGCCATACTTATACATAAAAGTATTGTAAATTCATATGGCATTGCTAAAAGCTTTAATCTTTCACTCAAAAACGCCAAAGAGGATTAAGGCTAGTTTAATTTTATTATAAGATTAACAAATCTTACTATTGATCCTGGTTTAAACTTTAAGCAAAAAAAACCACTCTTAGTAAATTTTCATTGCTAATTTTTTAACAAATGCATCAACTTAAAAAAATTAGCCAATTAAATCAACCTGCAGCCGTGTTCTGTTACTCGCTTAGCTAAAGCTAAATCTCGATCGCTAAAATGCGTAAGAGAATACAAAATTTAAAAATGTTGGCGATGACATTTAAAGCTAAAATTGCAGGAATTAAATTTGCATGGCATTGCTAAATTTAGCAATGCACGTTACAATATTGCATTCTTAGCCAAAAATAATTTTAAATTTATTGCAAAACAATATCATACTAAAAATCATCGTATGAATGCAAAAGAGTTTTGGTATAAACATTAAAAGGGGATTAGGAAAAACGGACGTCTAAGAAATCACCGTCTAAATTGAGCCAGAGTCAATTTTTATATGTCTCCTCTCATATTTTTTTACGCGGCCCGTGGAATAATATTCACACAGAAAAAAATCAAGTTAAAAACGTAGAAAACAAGGTTGATTTAAAATTTTTCGGTGGTGATTTTGCTTCATACGTTTTTCATGTTAATTCAATCTGATTTTACAATAGCTTGCGAACAACATTTTTTTCTTTTAAAATAACTATAATTCATGTTAATTTAACATTGCAGTACAGTTAGAGCAAAATGTAATTTATATTGAAATAACAATCCGAATCACGTTGATTGAAAGTTATTTCAAGTTGGAAATACGTGAATTTCATGTAGAATCTAATTGGTTTGAATGTGTTGTAACAGTGTGAAGAAGCTTCAGAGACAACATATGCATTTATTTAAGAATAATTCAAAACACTTACCCCTGTAGTAACACATGTTTCACTTATTTTGTATTCTCCTTTGTTAACAGAAGCATCAGCAGAATGGCCCGATATGGTGTTCATCATCATTCTACTTTGAAAACTTGATGTACTATTTAACTAAATAATTTTAATTAAAAGAATACGGGAATTGTCTTCTTTTTATAACATATTTTAAACATGAAAATAAAAAAATGTACATACTTAAGTATGTATGCATGTTAATTTAACAAGATCAACTTTTGATTTTAATATAAAACAGGTTTTTATGGATTCAATATTGAATCCATATTTATTTATATTTTAATATATTTTTTTTTTTATTTCAACAGTGAATAATATTAAATAAACGTATTTTAAGGTACTTTTATTTAAAATTAATATGAAATAATGATAAATTTAAAAAAGGGCATACTTTTGCAGAAATTTACAATGATTCTCAATCAACATTTTTCCATGTTAATTTTATATTGGTATTTTTTGCTGTGTGTTCTAACTTTAAATTTTGTTATTAAGATTTTAAGTGGACTTTAAATCAAAATTCTTGAAAGCTATGTTCACACTTATTAAATGTTTGACGTGCAACATGTAACCACTAGTTTTATTAAAAAAATTTTTGCTTTTGCAAAACATTGCAAAACATCCAACATCACTTATCAGTTTCTAAATTACATTATACAATTGTCTTCTTACAAATAAACTTTAGTAAATCAATAGAAATTGTTAAAGCTAAAGTTTGATCAATTTACTGGTCGCGCTTTTTTTGGATTTGTTCGTCAAATATTTATTAGGTCTGAACGTACCTTAAGAATTTGAAGGCTTCCCTAGAAATTGTAATAATAAAAAAAATAAGAAAATTTTTGGTAAAATACTTTCTAAATCAGCACAAAGCATAATTAATGTACTGAAATATTATTTATAAATAATATTGATGTAGAAAATGGCGTTTGGTTGCAGTGTTAAGGCAATAAATTCTCAATAGAAGAAGATGTAATTAAAATTTAAAACATACAAGAAGTCAAATATTCTTTGTTAGTAGGTGATAACTTTCATGGCGAAGTATGAGTTTTCTTTCAAGACATTTCAAAATATGCGGAAGGAAATCTCTCCATGTACCTTCGTAAACGAATGTACAATCGGCGCCCTTTTAAGATTATACATTATTTGGCCAAACTAAATTCATGTTGATAAACTTTAAGTGTGGACATCGGATCTCACAGAACTTCAATGTTCTTTAAATTCCAATAAATTTATATTCTTTGTAACAACCGCACCGGGCTTCTCTGTTGCTTCGATTTTAGTTGTTGAACGGCCAGATTGGAAGGAACTTGAATCGTGCGATTTGTACGAGGTTAGTTTTGTTTACTCAGAGTTCTGATTGGGTGACGATACACCGAAGACCCTCAACTTCTAGAATTTAGACAGAATAAAAGAAAAGCATGACGTATTTGTCCACGAGCATTGCACAGGACGACAGTGTATACATGTGTGACATGCGATTAGCCAATAGAGTAATTCACGTCACAATTTTTAGTCTTGCAAAAATGCGAAGTTTTGCACTAGTTGACGTGAGCATACATTTTAGCAACTAGTGCATAAGTGCAGACGCAAAATAACAAACGCCATCTTTTATTAGAATTTTTTTTCGAATGTCTGCTTTATAATCTATTATTTTTTTAATTTCGCAGTCTGTCCAATTTTTTATATTTCTTGAATTTTGATTTGTTTAATATTTTGCAGCCTTAATTTTGATTAAGTTAAGAAAATGTCCGTCTAATTTTGGCTTGTTGCACAAAAAAAAAAAGTTACGGTTGATAATGATACGGTTGATAACATTAATAGTTGCTCTTTTTGGTACATTGACCCCTTTCACACTCAATTACTTGCGCAAGTCTCTTGCACAACTCTTGATTTGTAGACGTGAGCGGTAAGGTCGGGGTAAGGAAAAAAAATTCTCTACAGACTTTGTTGTACTCGGCAAGTAACTTGCGCAACTTACTTGGCGAGTCTGAAAGGGGTCATTTATAGATAAAACGCTATATTTTATGAGATTGGCAACGCCATTCAACTGACGTTGAACATATGTTTTATGCAAGAACTTTCACTAATTTTTCGCACTTGCTCATGGGTAGTGCGAGGTGCAAGAGTCAGAGCGAAATTATTTTCAACAAAGTTGTTATTATGTTTCAAAAAAAAACTTTGCATTTTCGCATTCTTGCAAGAATAAAAATGGTGACGTGAATTACCTATTTTGTCTTAGCTTGTATGACGAGGACATTTGCTATCAACAGCTTTTAAGCTTGTTTGAAAGCACCGTCTTTTAAAGCAATATTTGTAATGCTTTTCATTCAAGTTTTTTCGCTTTCAAAGCCAGAAAACTTAAATTTAAAAACTATGTTTTTCCCCCAAAGATTTAATACTTTTAGACAACTTCCAACCGGCTCCTTTCAATTTGACTGCATATTTTGCCATATGCATAAGTATGTAAATAATAAATGCATGGCAGTTTAGTTTATGTGGCCTAAAGGTAAAATGGTTTTAGTTTTCTATTTTCATAAAATTAAACTCACAGCTAAAAAAAATTTTAAGTTTTCAACAGCAAAATAAAAATAAAAAAATAATATGAATCAACGAAAAATAGAGGGGCGTTTATGGACCAGACAAATAGACAGTCATTTAGACATTTAAACTTTTCATCTTTGTTAGAAGACAAACTGCAACTACTCGACAAGAGAATTATTATTTTAAGATGAATGTAGTATCCCAGCAAACAAAAGTTAAACGTGAAAAGTTTGATATCATATGTTTTATGAATACTTTTTTCGTATGTTGTAGAAGATAAAGATCCCTATTATGCTGATAATGACTTGGAACATTTTCTTATGTATAACGCTTGACCAGGAGTTTGGTTTGAAATCATTTATAATGTAATTTTAATCTTCTATGTTGGCTGGGATATTCATATGCATAAGCATTTGTCCATACATTACAACTTTTAGTTTGCATTCGGTATTCTAAATCATATGGGCGGAAATTACATAATATAAAGTTAAAACCTTATTTTTGTTCAATTGGTTTAAAGTGAATTGTTTTTTTTGCTTCTGACTTAAAGTAATTTGAAAAAGGTTAAAAATACGAATTACAAAACTTTTGCGCCAATTTCAGAATTTTTTTTGACAAAAATATATACGATTTGATAAAAAAAATCTTAAATGTTAATTTTTGCAGAAAATTGCATTAATTTTCCTAATACTACATTTACATTAGGCCGAAATCTTGTAGATTTGATTTAAAATCTTCTTCGAAATCTAGTGCGTTTACATTGTACTTTTTTGACATTAGCGAGATTTTGTTTTTATAACACAACAGCTGACTTAAAGTTTTTTCGTTACACACACAAACACAAAAAGAAATATACATTCAAAAATTTGCATTACCTTTTTTTTAATAATCAACGATATTTATTTTATCAATATTATTAGTGTTTTTAATTTTTTTACAATTTTTAATATTTTTTTTAACAATTTTTGTTTTGTTTTTTTTTAAATGTCATTTTTTCTTGTGCAGGGAAATATTTTTTAGTGCTATATTGTAAAAACCATAGTTGCATCATTAAGTACTACTAGATTTTGAGTAGATTTCGTCGAAATCTTGTCACGAAGTAGATTTTGTTTTGTATGGGAAATCTAGTCAAAAACAACTAGATTTGGCTCGAAATCTCGTAAGTACTAGATTTTGCGTAGGTGTAAATGTAGTATAACATAAGTCATTAAAGAAAACATCAAAATTTATAACGAAGTTTGATTACAGTTTACAACTCAACTTTAGTTCAGTTAAAACTATGAAGTTTTCTTAACAACTAGTTAATTTTTTAGTCAATCCCGAAATTGATCACCTAATTTTTTAGTTTTACCTCTTTTATAAAAAGAAATTCATCATGCCACTCCCTCTTGAGAGGATAAGGAATACAATATTCATCTTTTATATTTGTTTGATTAAATCTGTTAATACTGTCATTGAAATCAAAAGAAAAAAATTTAACTTTGTTATTCGTTGCGGCGTGTCCAACAATTATAATGAAATTTTAACGTGAAAAGTGCTGAAAATAATTGAAGAAGAAAATTAATTAAGAAAAAAAAAGAAAAACAACAAATTCCGTGTGGCTTAATTTCTAATTGATTTCACTGGTGCACCAAATTAAAATTTTAAACTTTACCCGTTGCAGGGCTCAGATTATTAAAGTGTTAAGTTTAATTTTTCGAATTAAAATCTAATTAATTCATTAAATACAAATTGAAATAAAATCTCACAAATAAATCAATTACAAGTTTGCTTTATTCAATTACAAGAATATTTTTTTTATTTAGCTTGAGTCAACTGGGGTAATTGAGTAAAATATAGATTTTATGGTAATTATTCTTTAATTCAATGAATTAACACAATGTTTGAAATCGTAAGTTGTTTTTTTTTTATCATATTTTTAATTAAATTAATCCTTAACTACCAAAAAAAAAAACAATTTTCAATTTTTAGAAACTTTGGTAATCAATGTAATCGTTGTATCTGTGGCATTTTGACAAAACATCTTAAGTCGAATTTCAAAAGTTGAAAAAAAATGCTGTGAATCACACGAATTTTCATTCAAAATACATTTTTGTTAACGTTTTTAAAATTTTGTATTATAAACGAAATTTTTCTTTTATTTTATTATTAAATAAAAATTATTGCTTCACTGAGCTTTTTTTAAAAACTTTTTTGCTATATTATCTCGACTTAAGATGTTTTGTTAAAATGCAACAGATATGTAACTTTAAAATAATAAATTAATTATAAAACTTTTGTTTGTAAACCTCTTTTAAGTGAAATGCGCATTGGAATAGCTTATCCCATCAACAATAAATTTCAGTTTATCAATATGTAGTATGAAATGGGAGTTTAGCACATTTAGACGAAACCTTGTTAATAAATTTTTTGAATCCCAAGAAAAAACTTTGATAATCTTTTAAGGAGGTTTTTTTAAATAAAAATCTATAAAAAGCACTTTTCTTTTAATTTTCAAAAATCCCGATAATCACGGGATCCCGGGATTTGATTTTTTTTTAAATTTCGAATCCCGGGGCTTGCGAAAGCCAGTCCCGAATAAAAATTCCGAATCCCGGGACTTGCGAAAGCCAGTCCCGAATGGCATGTCAGTTAACAACTCATCACTAGCAATTGTAGGGTTAAGCTGTTTAAGTTCAAACTCTACTGAATTGAGTTGTTAGCCCCAATCAGGGTTGTCAAATCGATTTCAACTTTTTTCGCCAAATTCAATGTAAAAAATCGCCAACATTTTTAAATTCTGTATGGCCTCGAGCTTATTTATTAACATAGGATTTTAAAAAATTTAAAGGCCGAATAAAGATAATAATATGTTTTAAAATATTAAAATTTTTTTTTAAATTCCTAAAAAATTAATTTATCGCTAAAATCCGCCAAAAATGAAAAAAATCGCCATCATATATATTTTGTTCAATTTTTATTAAGAACAAAGTAAAAATGACTAGTGAAACAAACAAGGAATATTGCAATTCAAAACAGTTAATAGTAGTCTACTTAAAGCAGCAAAGAAAGAATTTTTGTGGTTAGTATTAAACAAATATTGTATATACATATGAATGTGGTTGCAGTACTATTATATATCTAAAACACTTCACCGTCAGGACCCCCTTCTTGTCTTCTTTTTTTGAATACATTGTAAGGGGAATTAAATTTATTCAACGAAGGTACATTCATATAATTTATATTTCGTAAAAACGCGTCAAGAAGTTCGTATTGCATTCTACTTCGAAGGCGAGTTTAAGTGAAGTTCAATATTGAAAATTCTCTTTCAACACAGGCATTACTTAATGAAACTACCAGCATATAAAGAAAAACCAAAGCAGGTTTTTTTAAATGGTACGTACCTGCCGTATCCTTATAGATATAAACTTTTGGCCAAAACTGATTTAAATTAAATGCAATATTGTTATTAAAATACTCTTTCAAATTAACAAGTAGTAATTTTTTCCATTGTGTTTCATAAACATCCAAATATACGTTAGTATTAAAAAAATCTTTAAAATATCTTTGTGATAAAAATTTTGTAACGGAAAAATGTTCGTTAGCTTTAAATTTATTCATGTTTTATGGAGTTCTATCTTTTCATTATTTCAACAGCATTATTAAATATGAAAAAATATTTTCTCAGAGATGTCCTTATCTTGATTAGCCGTTTCAAGATTACATAATTTAGTTTCAAATACTGACTATGAATGCCTGAAATTTCATACATAAAAATGCCAGAAATAAAATAATATTTTTTTTCCGTTTTGAATTTAACGAATTTCAAAACAAATTCATGGCTTATCAAAAATAGCCAACAAAATCCCCAACTATTTTATAAATCGCCATGTCGCCAAATCAAAAATCAGGTCGCCAAAATAGTTTGAAAATCCCCGCGTTTGGCGAGAAATCGGCACATCTGACAACCCTGGCCCTAATAAATATTATATTTACTACCACTTTTCTTCTCAGTTTAAGGTGAAAGAAGAAAAACAAAATTGATAAGTAGACTTAAAAAAGTAAAGGTTTATGGGGTAAAAATAAGAGGCATTCGTTGTTTTCTATACCGATCTAGCTGAATTTCCATACCAAATTTTTCCAGCCAATTTTTGTTATTAGTATATAACAACCTAGTCCCTAGCATATTTGCAGTTTTTCGAAAAATCCATTTCAACCAAGACACAGATCGACGGAAATCTTTTAATCAACTACGCTAGACAGAAGGACCCAGAAATAATTTACCTTAATTGGTTTAAATTACACCAAGTTTTACATGGAAGATCAAAATGGGTGATCCGGTCGTCTGTGTTGAATAAGGTACTGCTTTGTCCCGAGTGATTCCACTGCAATGTCCATGCCGAGTGTAAATCAAATTTATCATCGCGTAGTTTTTTAGCCAAGATCTGGGGTGGATTCTCTAGATATTAATCTTGAATCGTGTTGAATGGAAAGCTCAGAGTTATGTGTGATGTGGGGGTTTGCAATGTACTCTCGAAGGCGCGCTTGACTTCGTCTTAGATAGAAGGATAAAGGTTTGCTACCATTGGCAGCCATTCGTACGTAGGGTGTTGCTTTTAAACTAGCAGATATTATTTGCATCGCGATGTTTATCTGCGTATCAATTCTTTTCACATGGTGGATGCGCAACCAGATTCGGCAGTCTAATAGACAAATGCTATTGCAGTAGCTCGCAGGAAGTTTGCGGAAGCACCCCAGCTGGTTTTTGTGAGTTTCTGCGTGATGTTCTTTTTCGACTTAATTTTCTGAACGGTTTTGTCTAGGTGACTTCTATACGATAACGTTCTGTCTAGGGTTATACAAAAAAAGTTTGGGTAAAAAATTTTGTCCGAAGGTGGTACCACTACTTTGGTTCTCGTAGGGTTCGGCTAAATCCTTTATTTGCTGCAGTATGATGATATAATGAGTAATTTAGTTTCAAATACTCTCTCTAGCTGTTCGAAGCTGCCATATTTTTAAGCAAAAGCCATACCGTCGGCATAATTTAATTTGCAGGATACAGTAGTTGGAATATCATGGATGTAGATATTAAAGAGAACCTAAGCTAGAACTTAACACTGTGTTAATCACTGGTGAGCTTTCGAATGATATTTACTTTGACTGTCGTTTAGGAATACTTTAAAAAGTCGAATACAATTAAAAGCAGATACGTTAATAACTTTAACACAGTGAAAAATACTATTGACTTTAACTTTAACTTTAACAATTTATTAAGGATTTTGTTTAAATACATGGAATTTTATTGAAAAATTTTTTAATATAGATGAATTATATCAACACTTTTATACAGAAAAATATTACATAGAATTCAGGAAAAGAAAAAAAATCGTTGATGCAATTTTTATTTAATTTATTGCAAAAAAATTTCTTACACTAAGTTTAAAGCAAAAATTCGGCTTGACAAAAACTTAAATTATATCGAATAAAAAAGAAGCTGGGCAAGCCGGACCATATGATACCCTGCACCCCACTATTTACAGACGAATATCCAAGAGTGTTGCCTATCTGAGATCTATTGGCAATTATGGTGTCGCCAAACCAAAATCATGTTATCAGATTAAGATTCATAAAATAATTCTTTGGGTGGAATATCAAGTATCTAAATATCTTCATCTGTATGAGATTTTCTGTCTTCAGCGATGTAAAGGGGTGAGGTTTACATGGGACCTATGGTCAATACTGCCTCTACCGACACAAAATGTTCACATACCATAGCAGCTATTCTAGAAGATATCGTTGCCAAATTATATCAATACCAACATTAATCAAGTAATCTAATTTCGGAAGTTGTATTTGTATTAGCTTCCATACCAAACAAACCAGGATAAATATGTACTGATTCCAATAAAATTTGGTAAACTGATTTAGGTTGCAATAAAATATTCTTGCACCAAAACAAATCTTATTAAATGGACTCTCTTCCGAAAAGAAGTTTGTATGGGGGATATGTAAAATTATGAACCTATTTTCACCGTTTCAAAAATATTAGGCCTTGGGGCAATTGTCTGAATTCACACTATGAAAGTTTTCTTTCAGAAAGTCTAAGGTTATTCGTAAGAAGGGAAAGAAAAAAGGTTTGGTCAATAACAAAAAATTTCTAAAAGAATCAAGACATTATAATATTTATTTATGTGCCAAATTTCTTTAAATTATCTCTAAAATCGTGATCTTTACTTTGCGCATAAGATTCACATAGACAGATAACCATTCACCCAGCCAAACGGAAGGTCGTTAGATCAATTCAGAAAGTGAACAAAAATGTCCATGATTTTTTTTCAAAATTACAATTTATACACACACCGCTTCGTGAAATTTAATATTTAACATTTGTAATCAAATTTTTATAATTCTCGTTTGCTGTTGTTTTCATTTTGTTGGCAACCTTAGAACTGATATTGTTTTTTTTTTAGTTTAATTGACTTTAAGCAAAAGTTACTATGTCTTTAAAGCTACACGCTGCTTGTTTTATGTGACCATCTTAATCTCAAGTTTCAGTTGTTAATTGTAAAAAAAGAATAATTTTAAAACAAAGAATTACAGCAAACAGAGTGATCGCTGAGAAAATGAACAAATTTTTTTTAACATTAATTATAAATTTGTAGAATTGAAACTATTTTCATAAATACAAACCAATAGGTTACTTGTTCTTTTTTTATTTCTCTATAAGTTTTGACATTTTTCACATTTTGTCTGTTGAATTTTTGCGCACACTGTCGCAATGCATGCAGCACCACTTAAATAATTTCCATATTTCTATTCTTAGTTTTAATGCAAATTATAACAAATATCAGGTATTATTTTTCAAAAAAGAAGTATTATCGTTTTTCTATGTGTTTGTGCTTTTTAAACACAATTTTTTTTTTTGTATTATTTTTTGTTCTAGATTTTAAACACAGAAAAACTTCATTTTTCATCTTTTATTGTTGCACTGTAAGAGATTCATAGTATAAATTTCCTACTATTTTTTTACACTTTTATGTAATTCGTTTGTTCGCTCGTTCGTGGGTATTTTTTTTTTCATTTCGTTACGTTAGTTTTAGCATTAAAAGTCATTCAGTTTCAGAGCTTTTGACAGATTATTAGAGTTGTCATTTTAGTTGCATGAACTATAAGTGTAGCAAAGAAAAACAAGAAAAAAAATGTTTTTGAAGTTTGAATTAACAATGACATTTTTGTGGTAAATGATCGAGAACATATTATGGTTTAAGTGAACTAGCATTTATTATTGTGCACAAAGAAAAGTTTTAAATATGACATGACAAAAGGAAATAACAGAAATTAAGGTTTAAGGAATTGGGTTTGTTTTGAAACGAAATAAAAACATTAGATTAGGCGTTGAATTGAGGTACAACTTATGACCAGTTTTATCTTCGTGTTCAAATACGCATAAACTTAATTTTTATTTAAATTAAAATTATATTTAAGTGCTACTTGATTTAATTTATTGAATTAAGATAAAAGTATGGTAGCTCTGCTTAATATCAAAAAATATCATCAAACTGCTATTTAACGAATATAAAGAAACTTGTGAAGTGTACAAGGTGGCCTCAAAGAAATAGCTACTCTCTATTGCGATTCAAATTCAATCACTTTCACAAAATTTTTGGAAAATGAAGCAATACTGCCAATACAAATGAAAGAAATGATACTAGTGAAATGTCAAAATTGGGTTAAAAAAAATAAAATTCGACCTGCGCAATGCATTATTTTGTATTCTGTGTTTTATGATCTCACGGGGCTCGAGAAATATCCAAGGCGAATTCATAACAGGTTTTCTTGACAGCTCACGTGACTATTTTTTGCTCCCTGAATTTCATCTAGTTTGTTTCTCAAAATTTGCTTGTATTTGATTCTATTCATTTTCTTTGTGCGTCATTTCGTTTCGAAAGTGAAAAATATTATTGTCTTTTTCAAAGCATTTAATTGTTGGAAATTGTGCAAAATTTTAAAATAGATTGAACAATACTCTTGAAAATACTTGCTTTTTATTGTATATTGCAAGACGAATTTAACCAACTTTGACATCCAAATTAGGCATTTTCTAAAGCGTATTAAAGTGAGTCAAATTGAATTTTCCTTGAAAAATATCTTACTTAGTTTCCATTTAATTCTTTCTCCCGACAATCATTTTATCTAAAAGAGCTTTTTTACTGCTTTCATGGAATCGGACTTTTATTTAAACAAAAACTATGAGGCATGTTCTGACAATCGCAAAACGCTTAACATTGGCGATGTTGATTTGAAATCGCTTAAAAGGTATTCCGTAAATCTCAATAGCTAATAGTTTGGCGACTTCAAGTTTCAAAATTGCTCAAGGGAACTAGAACATTTGTAAGAAACTATGGCAAATCGCCAGCACGAGTTTAAGAACACCATTATATAAATCAGGCGTTTTGCGATTTCGAATCGTGCGATTGTCAGCACATTGCCGCATAATTAAAATAAGTTTATTCAAATTAATTATTTTTTATTTGCAAAAGTGTGTCTTAAAATTAAAAATTCAAGATACTTTTAGGATTTTGGTAAAAAAAAAACTTATTTAGAAAACTACAACACAATATTATGCCAAAATTTTCAATCACAATACTTTTTTTCTTAACCTCTAATTAAATTAAAGTAAATATGTGATATTTAAGTAAATTTTCTATAAATATTACCCAACACTGTTACTAAATAATTAAATTAAATAATTTTTGGTTTAAGAAAACTTGTAAGAAGAATGAATAAGAAAACAAAACGAAAATGCAACAAACAATTAATTATGACAATGAAGATTTACACAATATTCATTAGTAACGATTAAAAGTGCTGTATGTGAATAAGGTCTGTGTGAGTGTGTGTGTGTGTAATGTGCAAATTTTGTATTGTAGCAATTGAAGTAAGTGCCCTTCGCATGCAACATGCTTTTGCAACAGACAATAGTTAGTTGCAGCAAAATATTGACTACACACTTCCAAAACACACACAAAATAAGGTAAATAAATGAATGAATGAATCTATGAAATATGACGTTATTGTTGTTCATTATTACAACACACTGCTACACTTACACGACAACAAAAATAATGATTATCGAAAATATTTTTGTGATGGGTGGCAAACATGCAACACATCCATGAAATGCATAATATTACGTCTGTTGTTTTTAAATGTGATGATGACAATGGTTATTACTTTATGCGATTGTCAAAAAAACAAAATATGTAACTGACATTTTTATGTGATTAATTCCCAAACAGCCAACCATCAACCAACATAAAAAAGTGGCATAATAAATTCATTGTTCTTTTTTTTTTCTTCTTACAACATGCATCTGCATATCTTCATTTGTACGTAAATTTTGTTACATTCAACTCTACACAACATGTCTTGTTCAAATTAAATATTTTTGTAGGCAGGTGACAACTAAGAAGTGTTGAATTATTTTAAATAACAAATCTTTTTTTTTTATTATTCACCTGAGGAAAGTGGGTTGTACATGAACTCTTTAACAAAAGTTTATTACAAATCGTAAAGAAAATTTAATTATATATTTGGAATATCGCTCTGCCCGTTGTATTTTTTTTAAATTCCCCTGACAATCACTTGTGTTGAAGTTTTCATAAGACTCCTAAATAGACATCAGTCAACGGGGATTTATTTGAAAAAAATGGCATATGCGTTGTTAATTTTTTTTTTTTTTTTATTTTTTTTTTTTTTTGCTTATTTTTGTCTATCATAATTATTTATAAATAAAAAATATTTAAATAATTGCATAAATGCTGAAAAACACTAAGGTTTATGTCTTTGGGAAGGAGTATTATGGCATTTCATGTCAATTTTTTATATGAATCTTATTAACAAAAATATTTTTTTGCTCTTAAGATTTAAGTTTATTAATAAAAAGGTACTAAAAAAAATGCTAAAGATTACCTTATAGCTAGAATAACTATTATCCGAATAACTTTGAAAGGATACAAAAATACTGGCTTGTAATCAGGGCCAAAATTTTTCGGCATAAAATTTTTTCTAATATTTTTTAAAATAAAAAATTTCAAGAGGGTCTGCTTTAAAAAATTTTAAGTCAGAAAAAAAGCACCAGTCTACTTTACATATGTAAATATAATATATTCTATCCTCTATGCGGCACGTGTTTAAACTAAAATATCGATTTGAAGTGTTTACAAAATAATTTTCTTTCTATATTTAAACATTTAAAAAATACTGCATTAAAAAAAGACTTTAAAGTCAAATAAGGACCAGTCTTATATACATTAAGCATCAAGGTTAGAGTAAGAGTCAAAGTTGGAGTCGGAGTCGTAATAAAAAAAAATTTCAGCGGATGGAACCGGATTTAGAACTATTCATTGACGACTCCACAGCCCTGCTTGTAATACTGAATGTCAAACGGACTCATTAAAGTTTCGAAACATGACGAAAAAAATTATCTTACTGTAAGTGTTAGGTACAATCGGGCATGTTCTGTAAATCGAAATGAAGTGGATTTAAAATCGCACAATTTTGAAAACGATTCTGTAAAGAAAGTTCTTGAAAATATTCCTTTTTATGTACTTCATACTTTATGTACTTCATAAGTGAGATCAAAATCTCGTTCGACTCGTTCGATTTCAATTCAACTTCATTTCGATTTGTAGAACATTCCCGAATATCTTTTAATATTACTGCTGATCACATTCGCAAGCTTTTATAAGATACCTTTAGGTAACATAATTCTTCTTGCGCAATTTCGAAACCCGTACACCTTTCTTTCTGCTCTCACCAAGGTTTTTAGAATGAATTTTCACCTTTGGCGACAAGTTATAAACCAATAATCGCCAAATATTATTTTTTTAAGATTTTTGTTAAAAAAAAATCGCCAAAAATCGCAGTTGGATTTTTATATATGAAAAAGTATTTTTTTTTTCTTTCTCTTTATTTCATAGCTCTTGATAAATCATAGTGACATAAATACATAACAACAAAAATACATTGAATTACAATATAAGTATTTGTATATAAAGAATATTCAGAAGATTTAGTACAAATTAAAAATTAAATAATCTAATATTTTCTCTCAAATCTGTTCGGTTATTTGCCAAGTTAAAAGCTTGGCTGAGTTATGCATCAGTAAGTGGCATAAGCTGGTCCGACCACCTTATTGGATATCTTCCCCTTCTTTGACTGCCTTCAGCTTTTCGATCAACCATTATTCTCTCCATCGTACCTTCTCTTCTACACAGAAAAAATTCACCAACATTTTTCACCAATTAAAGCATTAATCAAAAATATAATCAGTTTTAATTAAAAATTTAATCAAGTGAATTAAACGTTTAATCAAGTGAATTAAACGTTTAATTAATACTATTAACTGGTTTAATTGATACTATTAATTTGTTTACTGGTGCAAATTTAATTAATTTTTTAATTAATATCACAAATTTTTTAATTGAAATCAATTTTTATTTTTTCTGTGTAGTGATATGACTTTAATAATTAGGATAGGATATACTTATACTTTTCAATAATCTATCTTTTATTGACAGTTCTTCTAAGATTGAGGCATTCGTTCTAAGTTCAGTCCATGACACTCTTCGAAGTCTTCGGTACACCCATAGCTTAAAACTTTCGATTTTTCTTCTTTCGGCTTGTTTAAAGTAACACACCACCAGTGTTCTTTGATCTACTACAAAAAACGACACAGCCGTTTACGACAACCCCAATAAGGCTGATTAAGACACCTACTCCTTTTATACATTTAAACAATAAACATTATCAGGGGTGTGCTGGAAATCGAAAACGTAAAACGCAAGAATTTTAAAAGTCGTTTTTTTTTAAATTCTTCAATTCTTCAAATATTTCTCTATTGAATAGAATTCTAAAACAAAAATTTTAAAATTAGATTAAAAGTGTATTAAAAGCAAAATTCAAATTCTTGCGTTTTACGTTTTCGATTTCCAGCACACCCCTGTATATCAGGCCTGTTCTGCAAATCACTTTTACTCAAATCACGTGATTTCAAATCACGTGATTTGACACTAAAATATCACACGTGTGATATTTTAGTGTCCCGCAGAAACGGTATGACTTTCAGAACACCACAAAATCACGCTCGTGATTTCAAAAACACGTGATTTCAAATCACGTGATTTTCAGAACAGGCCCGTATATTATTATTTGTTTCCCCCTAAATAATAAAATAATCAATTTAAACAATTTTCCTTAATAAATCTTTAAGTTTGGAAAGCAAAAATAAAACTCTTATCAACAGGAAATCTAACTGTTGTTTTAATAACAACTTTTTATATGTAATAATACAAGTAAAAAAATATTTTATTTAAGTTTCATTTCTGTTTTCGCAATTTTTTTTAAGCATTATTAATAAATAATTCCCAGTGAATACCCACAAATTATAAACGCACGCAAAACTGTATTTAAGAAAATAAAAAAATAAAAAATCATTGTTACAAGGCAAATCTAGCAGCAGCAAAAAATATTGAAACAACATTATTTTTAAGAATTTCGGCAAAAAATTCTAAAAAAAGAAATAACTGAAAATTTGCTAAAGAAGCCCGTAAGAAATAGAATAAAACGTATTAAACTTTTGAAAGACTTCACACAAAAAGGTTATTGCCTTGTTAATTACAATTGCTTTTTTTAAGTCATTGTGTGTGTGTGTGTTTGTGGGACTCTTATAATGATGCTACTGACTTAACACCCAGCAGCTCTGAAGTAGGCCAAGTTTGTCTAACTGATTTATATATCGCTCATTTGCTGCAACATCGTCATAACATAAAAATATTTATTTTAAACAAAATGACCTTAAAGCTTCGTTCACAGTGATAGCAACAATTTAGTTTTTCTTTTGTCTTATTTTTTCCGAAATTTTTTTTATATATTTTCCATTCATTTTTTGAACAAACATGGAACTAAAGTTTTTTAAAAAATTAACTGCCTGTTTTTAGAAAATGAAAACAAGTGAGTGAGTGAGAATTTATATTTAAAACAACAATAAAAACGAAAATTTGTTTTTGTTTTCAATATAATTTCTCATACACTCACTTGCAAGGTATATTTACACAAGGTAGACTCGTTGGCCCATATGGTTGTCAGCTGTTTACCCCAGTTGAAACCCAAACGTCAAATTTCGTGTATATAAGCCAAAATTTGTACATGTGTGCCTTAAATTGTTTTTGTTTTATTTGAAGACAATTTTGACAACTCGGTTCTTTTTATAGAGCAGCATGTCTACACTCCCAAATGAGCCTACCTTGTGTTAGTGTACCTTGCTCACTTGTTTTCAATTTCTAGAAACAGGCATTAAGTCTACTTCTACTTCTACTTCAGCAACTATTTGTATAAAATTGTAAATAATATTTATTATATTTTTTATTTAGTTTTAAATAAACATTTTAACAATATGATTTGAAAAATCTATATATAAATAGGAAAAGGCAAAAAAGTTCAGGGGCCTAATTCTGGCAGTCGTGATCGAGTACTTTCTCGATTCGAAAGCAATTTTATTTCAGTCGATACTGAACGAATCGAAATTATTTTTTAGTATTGTGAAACTCAAATTAATGCTGTACAACACTGAAAAAATAATTCCGATTCGTTCAGTATTGACTGAAATAATTAGATATTAAATTGCTTTCGAATCGAGAAATTTCTCGATCACGACTGCCAGAATCAGGCCCCAGAACACTTTCCTCCTCTGTTTGCCAGCCGATTGTAACAAAAAAAAATATATCTGAGGGGTAAAAAAGGGTAAATTCGGTAACCTCATATTACCAAAACTAAAAGATATATTAAAATTTTTAAATACTTATTGTTGTTCATTAGAAATATAAGCGGACTAGTGCCTGGTACCTTTTTGAAATTCGGCCATCCCCCATCTTTCTTTTAAACCAGTAAACATTGAAATAGAGATTAAACTAAATTCATAACTTATCTAAAACATTTGGTAATTTGGTACTTTTTCGTAATTTGGACGTTTGAGGGATAAAAATCGTACCTAATGTTGGTACTTTTTTATATTATTCTTAGTTCCTTGACATGTACGTATTAAATTAAAAACTTCAAAGAAAGGAGAAAAGTATCACAAAGTGGAAATACGGGAAATTAAATTTTTTTTAAATTTTAACTTTTTCGTGCTGCAAATGGTAAATTTTGAATTTTCTATAATATTGAACTTAGAACCATGGTCCAATTAGTAGGTCTGCTTGAAACGCCTGCTGATTTTATGCAGAGTTGTGTTCTTTACGTGCAATTGTTTTTGTAGAAATTGTTTTTGACATTTCCACCATTTTTTACACAAACAATTGCCTTTGTTCTTGACATCTTTTTCATTTTTTACACAAACAAAATGCGTGTTGTTTTTTCTATTGTTGGATTGTTGTAGTTGCGCGCAGACCTACTAATTGGGCCATGCTTAGAACCTTAACATTATAGGTCCTGAGTGAATAAAAACCTGAGATGAAAAATGTTGGTACTTTTTTGTTCTTAAGCAGGTACTTTTTGAATTTTCGTTATATATTTTTTTCAAGAGTTGATTTTACAATATCATTAGAGTGTTTTACTATGGATTAGTGATACTAAGTTAAAATTTTCGATTTCTGACCTATGACGTTGTTGCAGCTAATGAGCGATATATGTTAATTTAACTGGCTATAATTAATTTTTTAATGGACACTAAAATCTTTTGTTCGTAAACAGTATCAATTGACATTAAATTTAACAGGCCCTTCGATTCATACGCCAAAAACACAACGGATCTCATAAAAAGTCTCTAATATCTAACTAGAGACAAGGCTTTTATCTAAATTGGCATCCCAGCACAATATCTTACTTTTATTCGAAAATATTAACATATGTTGTATATTACCTACAATTTTTTTAATCACTATCTTATCAAACGTTATCTTTTGTTTCTTTACAGGTAAGTCCCAATATTGAACGATGCTTGTTGCTGATCGCTTTAAAGGGTAAGAATTTTAAAATCTCCAAGGGTTCCAAACGTAATAAGCGTAATTTTTCTTCTTCGATTTCCTGACGCCGTCCTTCTTGCAAAGCCATTTGCTTTTCATACTCAATTTTATTTCGAGAAGCCTCAATTTCTTTTTCTCGTCTTTTATTTTCAATTGTATTTAACAAGTCTTGACGGTATTGCCTGCTTTTTGTTAAATGAAAATTGTTTAAATCCTGGTCCTTCTGTTCCAGCTCCTGGAAAATTTTTATTTGTTCTTTTGTCCAATTCTTTTTTTCTTCGCTTTTTAACAAATTCTCATGCTCTCGAGCCCAATTGGATCTTTGAAAATCTTTGCGTAAATTTCTGGCTGTTTCTAATTGTTTTGTAACATTCATTTTATAGCGTTCACCATCTTTGGCCAAACGTTCTTCGATTAGAAGTTCCAGTAGTAAGTTGTTGTGTTTTTCTTTTTCCATTTGTAAGTCATAAACTTGCTGTCCTATGCGCTTACTAAATTCAGCTCTCTTCTGAATATCTTGCTTACGCTTTTCATTACGTATTTTTTTTGCTTCTTCTCTTTCTTTGATCATATTCATATAATTTGTATGATCCTCTTGAGCATTTACTCTTTGCTGGCTTTTATACAATTTCAGTTTCTCCAAATATTCCTCTCTGTCTTGTTTTAATAATTCTTTAATCTCTAGATTATGCCTTCTCTCATTTTCATGGTCCTGCTGAACATTCTTAAGAAACTTTTGCATATTTTCGCGTTCCCTCTTAATCAATTCTCTTTCCATGTTGCGCCTTTTATCTCTTTCTTGCATTTGATTTAAAAGATCTTGGCGAAATGCTGCTTTTTTTCTTTTAAATTCTTCTTCCTCTCGTAAGTCAAGTTCCTTATTACGTTGGCACTCTTCTTTGAAATGTTTATTTTCTTCTAAACGAGCTTCTAATTCCTCTTTAATTCTTTGCTCTTTCAAAGCTTTTTGTTCGCTTAATTGTTTTTGTATGTAGGCCCGTTTAATTTGTAAATCTAATTCCCGTATTTCTTCCTCATTTTGATGAAGCAAAATCTTCCGCTTTTCTTCTAAAAATTGCTGCTGCTTCAATTCTTTTAACTCGTGACAAATTTGGCCTTTGATTATTTGTTCATTTTTTATGGGATTTTCAGATGTCATTTGAATTTCTTGAGCTTTTAGTTTTTGATTTTGATGCTCTTCGTGCATTATATTTTTTAGAAATTGGGAACTAGTGCGACTCAGTCCAGATCGGACATTTTTGGTAGTGAAAGAAATGTCATTTTGGAACATAGTTTTGCAACAATACTATAAACGAGATATAAAATTTAAATTCAACTTGTAGATTTGAGTAATATTTTGTTTTAAGTTTAATTAAATAAAAAATTATAAAAAAAAATTATGACTTAAAAAAATTTTATATAATAAAAATCAAGGTATATTTGCACAAGGTAAACTCGTTGGCCCATATGTTTGTCAGCTGTTTACCCCTAGTTGGAACCCAAACATCAAATTTCGTGTACATGAGACAAAATTTGTACATGTGTGCGTTAAATTGTTTTTGTTTTATATGAAGACAATTTTGACAACTCGGTGCTTTTTATAGAGCAACATGTATACACTCCCAAATGAGTCTACCTTGTGTAAATATACCTTGATAAAAATAAGTCGAGTCCAAGGCGAATTCATGTGTATGGTGGTGGCTAGGCGAATTCTTAAAGGTGACGTATTCGAGTCTTCTATTTATTGTTTTTTTTTTTGTGTGTATACTGAATGTCAAACTTTGTTTTGTGAAAAAATGAATTCAAATTTAAAATTCAATTAAAATATAAAAACTTAAAAAAACTAATTTAAAAAAAAAGTGAACATTAAATATAAAGGAATTAAAAATGCCTAAGAAATAAGTGGAGCCACAATGAATTTTCAAAAGAGTAAAAAGATTTACTTTCTAAAGAAATTGTGTATATTTTATAAACAAACAAATTCCTTTTTTATATTTTAAACAAATAATTTTGACATTAACTCTAACTAATACATAGTATTATTAAAAAAAAAAGAGATAGCTAGCATAACTCTATCTCATGATGCGGTCACCTTTATGAATTCGCCTTGGGTGGTGGCGATACTACAACAAGGAACAACACCAAGAACACAACATTGTATTTTATTTGTTGCTTTCGTTGGTCGATATGTCAAAAAACACCTTTGACATTCCTCCTTCTAATTTAGAAAAAAAGTAGCACAGCTGTGCTGAAAAATTAATTCCCCTTGGTCGAGTCATTACCGCAAAAAAAAGCTTTAGCGGCAAAAACAAAATTTTACAGGAGAAGAAGGGTTTTTTTATTTTATTTCAGACAAATGTTGTATGAAGGTTGTTGCTTGAGATAAAATTGTTTTTGCAATAAAATCGTAAGTCTGGGTTCACACTATGAAAGTATTCTTTCAGAAAGTCTGAGTTTTTGGGTGAGAGGGGAGAGAGGAGAGAAGGAAAGCATGTTCTCTTCCCTTCTCACCAATAAATTCAGACTTTCGGAAAGAAAACTTTCATAGTGTGAACCCAGACTAGCGGTACCTTATGTGAACATGATATTTTAGTGTTGCCAGTAAAGTAATTTATAAAAAAAAAAACGAAAATTGAAAATGATGTCGCTTAAGCTTTTTTTGTGGTAAGAGCACGAAGTATTTTAAACTTTTATTTCAACATTTTGTACCCATTTTATTGAAACATCGTATTCAAATAAATATAAATTTTTAAAAAGTTATCATTTGTTTGGTTTGTAAGTAAAATTGTTTTTTTTTTTTTTATTATGTATTTTAGAATCATTGCTTTGATATTTTATCAATGTGGACCCATCTTGTTGAAAATTGTATTCACAAAATGAGCTTAGATTTTTGATAGACGGCATCAAATGTTCTTCAAGAGTACTTGTGTATAGAGCTGCATTAACGGTGAGGTTTCCAACACCTTAAACGACATGCAACCCCGATAGTATTATTCTGTAAACAGATTTGAATTCAGCACGCTAAAGTCAATTAAAAGCACATAATAAATTCTTGATCCAGCCTTTTTTTCCGACCAGTTTAATTAGAAGGCCACCCATGTTCCTCTTATCCCTCTTCTATTAATAAGACTTGGGCTAATATACTATTTTCTTTCTTAAGTGTAGAATTTATAAAAAAAGAGAAATCAGAAGAAAGAGAAAAAATATGAACAGCTTTGATTTTTCTTTCCCTTCTAAAAATGCAATTCTTGTGCGTGATAACTTGCTATTTGTAAATTGGGCAGGTAGTACTACATATTTATAAATATTTTTTGATTTTCCTTTTAAATTTCGAATATAAACTAAACTCCCTCACAATTTAGTGGCTGTGGCGTTGAAAATGTTTCCCATTAAATAAAATTTCGCAAAAACATATTTTTTTTAGTAAAATTTTTATCAAAAATTTGTTAACAACACAAATCATAATTTATACCGAATACTTATGAAACATGTACGCATGTATAAACAGAGTGAAAGAAAATAATGGAAACAATATTTTATCAAATTTTCACGACTGTACTTAACGACCCTTTTGCAAAAGCTTCTATGGCTACTTAAATAATTTTGACTAGTTTTGTAGATTTTAGGTATTTTCACTTAAAATTTTAATATTTAAAGAAAAGGAACACACAAATAAATAATTACATTAATAACACAGAAAAAAATAATTTTTATATTTGAACACAAAAATTGCATATGGGCATTTCCATGAGAATGTCAACCACGACTCAAAAAATTAAAACGCTTGAAACTTTCTTTTTCAAATATGGCAAAAAGAAACAAAACACCCAAGTTTAACTATGCAGACGTACTTATAGCTTATTACAATTTTTAAAAAGCAAAAAATAAAAGTTTAAACTGACTTTCTCTTTGATTCATTTTTAGTAACTGCAATTAACAATTTTCCATTTTCTTCCGATAAAATATACATACTGGCAACCCTGGAATTATGCTTTAAATTTAATGTTACAACAACAATGAACAAGATCCATGAGGAATAACCAAATATATAGTTCGATTAGCGGTATATTTTTTATTTTGTTTTGGATGCTATTCTAATGTCACGTACGTGGTGCAAACCACATTTGTCTTTGTCATTTCTATAAAAGTTCAAAGCAAGATATTTGCTCCAAAAAAATATTGATCGGATTTTTTTTTTTAAATTGGTATAATCAAAATTTAATAAGCTTTTAAAGCTCGTCACGTACGATATTGTAAGTACTAAAATGCAACTAAATGCATCATCTTATTATGTTGGCATTTAGTTTAAATTTGGTCAAACCTTATTTTATTACAATTCCTTATAAATGTCGTATTTACATAAAAATTGGCGACAATGACTTTTGCGATAGGTACTATGTCATGACATAATGTTGTTCGGGTAGGTCCAAAAATTAACCATAGGTCCCATATAAACCCACTTCCTTAAATCGGCTAGGGGCAAACAAATCTCATATAGATGGAGATAACTAAAAAATATTCGGCACGATTCTGTTCTGGCGATCTTGATTGGGCATGGGTCCCAAATAGGGAACACTCTCAAAAATGTTTTATTAAATATTATAGTGTAGGGTATCATATGGTCGGGCTTGGCCGACTAAATTTTCTTACTTGTTTGTTTTAAGTTTTTATTCGTATAATGCATATTCGTAGAAATTCGTCGATGTTTTTTTTTATAAACCATCAGTGAAAGTAGACCTTTCCAACGCATGTACTCGTTTGGAAATCGGTTGAGTGGTTCTCTAGTTATACAATGACGAACATAGGACAACTTTTTTTTATATGTATAGATATTTACAAGAAATATATTTCATGCCTTGTAAGTACTATAAGAGAAAAATCTGTCACGTACGGTATGTCACGAACGATAGTACAGTTCGTTCATTATAAAACTATCCAAAAAAAAAATTTTTTCCAATTACGGATTATAAAGGAAAAATATGTGGTTTAATGTAAAAAATTAAAAAAAAGTAGAAAAACCTCCCACAATTCGCAGATTTTCGTATTTTTTTACATTCATCCCAAAATCACTTTCGTTTTATGTCACGTACGATATGCACTTACTTTGCTCCATATTTTGGACAACAAGGTTCCGAATTTAATCATTTTTTTTCATTTATAGTACCAACTAAATGAAACAAAACATAACATAACAGTACGTAAAAATGCCACGTACTATGACATGGAAATGCCCATATTTGATTAAAAAAATGTTTGCATTTTCTGCAAAGACGATTTTTGCGGTATTGGTAAAAAGTTTGTAGGTATATTTATTAAATTTTTGTCAACAACCAAGTTAATTGAGACAATAAAAAAAGTTGTTGCCAAAAAAAATTTTTTTTAACAAAATGTTTACGTGATTTGTTAAAATAAATTGTTGGAAATTGTTCACGTCTGAACCGAAGGTAGCAGATTTCCCATCCCTGGTATCTATTTTGAATGATGATATGCCCTAAGACAAATTGACAACGGGAGGCGCCACTATCATCATGTATTATATTTTAAATTTTTCCTTAATTTCTATGTATATTTTTATTGTTGTAACTTAAAATTGGTTCTAAGCCGAAACGTTGTTTAAAAGCCATATTGGACGGCAGTATTTCTAATCGGGTTTTAATATTTTTGTGATTTACTTTTCTTAATTAATTAATTTAATTTAATAGTGTTTTGGAGTTTAATACGGACAGCAAATTTTGTATATTATATTCAAAAAATGGAAATTTTATACCGTTTTGGAAAAAACAGGAAAGTGTTTTTATATGGTTAAAAGTGCTTTTCTTTCGTTTAAATAGTTGTGCCTTTTTCTAGTTCTCTTTTCAGCCTTTATAATATCACCAAGTTGTTTGGATACTTGGTGGATATTTAAGCGCTAAAATCCCGACGCTACCTTATACACTCCATAAGCCCAGAAACGCAATCGGCGTCTTCTCGAGGAATATACCAAGGTGTTTGGATTCTTGAATGGTATTCTGGAGCTGTAGCCCAAATCCACCCCTATATACAGTCCACACTCCACGAAACGTATCGTCGCTCCTTCGTCCGGACCACTATTAGACGTAATCGACGTTTTTAGAAATTTTTAATAAATCAAAAAAATGGTAATCGAATCTTTATTTATTTATTCATTGATTATGACGTCTTAATTCCTAATTTTTATTCTTTGACAAATAAACTGAAATTTTGTGTTGAGGGAAAGCTAGTTCCTATGCGCATTTCGCTGGTTATTTAGGCCAGATCATCACGAAACCTTTTTCCAAAGACTTTGGAAAAACTAAAGATGTTATACAAATAAAACTGTAAAGTGAATGAGAATTAAAAACACTCAAGTCTTACTTGCAACGATATCAAAGCTATTAAAAAATGGACAAGAGTTGTAAAAATACTGTATACTTTACTTTGATTTAAATATTTTTTTTATTGAATATTAAGAAATATTTAATTAATTCATTATTAAATATGTTTTATTGAGTGCTATTTTTAAAGAGCTGTTTTGATAAATTTTTTCATTTAATCAAATAACAAGTTTGAAGGCTATAACAAAAAAGTACCGACAGTTTCCATTTTATAGGCTTTCCTTCACGCAGGTACAGGGCCTTTTATTGGATTTTTCTAAGTTCAATATTATAGAAAATTCAAAAAAGCCACATGTAGCACGGATAAATAAAAAAAGAAATTTAATTTATCGTATTTTTCTTTTTGATCCTTTTGTCTACTCATTGAAGCCAATATGTAGTGGGAGTTCATAATTTAATACGTATATGGCAGTAAATGGAGAAAAATAGTTTGTAAAATAGGTACCAAAAATGGATACAATTTTCACCCTTCAAACGTTTGAATTTCGAAAAAGTACCAAATATAAATTCATATTTTTTTGATAAGTTACAAATGTGATAAAATTTTAATTTCTATGTTTATTGGTTTACAAGATAGATAAGGTGACAAAAAAAGTTCCAAAATACAAGTTTTAACCGTTTACTCCCTAAAGAGTCCCAAATTCCAAAAAAATCCTGACATTTGTCCCATAATGTGAAAAATATGTGATACTTTGTGTTATCAGTTTGATGTTTACCGTAATTCCAAAGCTGTTTTCATTTCCGCATTGTTAATAAAGTTATTAATCTCAAATTATTTTCTGATGCTTTTCAAATGTATGAGAAAGGGTATGACTTTAAATCATTTGAACACGTGAGTTTTTTGTGCTTAAGAAAGAAAATGGCAGATCAAATGTAACAAATTCTGATTCTCTGACTTTTCTTTAGCCGCCGTTGGCAATAACACATCGGCAACAGTCCTTAAAATCCAACTGATTATTGAGATCGGGTTTAAACCGGAAAAATACTATTTTGCAATATCGAATGCATTGTTCAGAGTAGGATCACTAAGTTAAATCTTTAATTTCGTAAAATGTTGGCAAAAAAAATTTTTTAAAAAAAACCTTTCTTGTCCCGTTTTTGATTTATCCCCCTGTTATTTTAAAGCAAAATTTTACAACTCTAATTTTGTGTTATAATTTACTAAAATTATGTTTGCAATGTTTCGCACCAACGTGACTTGTTTTCACAACGAACTACATTTTAATTTATACGGCAAAGTATAAAACTAAAACTTAAAAATATTTTATATTTGAAAATTCTTAAGTCCACTTCAAAAAAAAGCTCTTACGTTGCAGACAAACAACGGCCCCACCGACCGAGCGACCGACCGACTAACCAACCATCTGCTGTAATTGTGTCATTTTGCAAAGATTTGTAATGAATTTCAATTAAGTTTTATTTGTACAGAAATTTCAACATAAAATTTATTAATAAAGTAAAATTATAAAACCAAATAATAAAATATCTTCATTAGCCATAATTGAGTAAAGAGAGTCAGTCGTTGAGTTAATAAAGTTTAAAAAATGATGACAGGTGCGAATTGAAACGCAAAATTTAATAGTAACGAGAGAAATATTTATAAATTAAGAGATTTTGGCATAGACGTAATTTTAAATGTAAGATTTTGCTCTAATTTAGTAATTAAAATTGTTAAACATGGACATTAATTAAAATTGTAGTTAAAACTCGATCCTTTTTTGAATCAAGGTAAGATATCAGCTAAATTATGGCAAATAACTTGTTCTTAAGGTTACACAGTATATCAGATGGTATTTTTGAAAAACTGGAATTGTACCTTTTGCGCCCGAGTCTGATCGTATCTTCAAGTTAGCTTACTATTTCTCTCCAGCGCTCATGGAACTCCTACATTACCAACTAAAGGGAAAGTCTTAATATTGAGATGCGTGAAAATTTTTATAATAAATATTACCATGAGAAATAAATTCCCAGATTCTATTTATATGAATATACTTTTGCTAATTAATTGTGATGGAAGAAAGGCCGGTCGTTTGGTCTCATCATTCCCTGGAAGCCAAGCAATTTTCTCTGAATGTTTTTGAAGTAGTGTCGGAACTCAAATGGCTTTTGATACACATTTTGAATTTACTACCTTAAAATTTAAGTCCTCGTTAATATTACTTAAACGAATACGTTACGGATCAACTATTCCATTTTTCTAACCAACCTTACGTATAAATATTTACTCTTACGTAAACCTGACGTTGCGTTGCGGATGAACCTGATAAAATTAAAATTTGTCTCAGTTTTTATATAAAAAAAATTGTGATATTAGTTCAATTTGCACCAGTAAACAAATTAATAGTATCAATTAAACGTTTAGTTTATTTGATTAAATGTTTAGTTCACTTAATTAAACGTTTAATTCACTTGATTACATTTTTAATTCAAACTAAGTTTATTTTTGATTAATGCTTTAATTAGTGAAAAATATTTGAGAATTTTTTCTGTGTATTGACCATAGTTTTAGTTAAAGTTTGTCAAACCTTGGAGGAATATAGTCAAAATGTGTTTGATCATATTTTTATTTAGTTGTTCATTATTTGGTAGTTTATGATGTGTTTTAAGAAATTTTCTAAAAAGTATTTAGTATTGTGATTTTCAAGTTTTTTTTTCTAAGACCTTACTAATACACATTCAAAAGGTAAATGCTTCAGAGAGAGTTATCCTGGCTGTCAATTTCAAAGGCCAAACTTTAATATGCCTAAGCTTGCTTAAGCTACTGTTAAAATTTAACAAAACGCCTCTCAAATGCATTTAAACAATGTTAAAAACATTTCATTTCATACGTAATGTGCGATCCGTTTCGTTATTTGCTTAAACACATGACAGTTTCATAAAGCTCAACAAAAAGTATCATTAAGTTCACTATGGTTTGACAAATATGATTAATACGTATTGGCACAGTTACTTAAGCCGGCTTATCTATTTTTTAGTTGGGTCTTAACTCTGTCAAAAGGCCGGGATTAACTATCCTGCACAATCATAGGACCATTCACACGAAAATCTGACAAAATCCAATCCGATATAAAAAAAGCTCGAAAAATCTGTTCTCAATGTCACAATTTCACACAAAAAAGATGCAAAAATCATATGACTCAGCAATTTTACAAGAAAACACAAACCTGTTTCTCAAAACTACAAGATACAAATCTACAAGTAAAATAAATTAAAAAAAGGAACAATTTTACAATTTTAGTTTTTGTTTCAAATATATTTTACTTGTAGATTTGTAACTTGCAGTTTCAAGAAACAGCGCCCTGATCGCAAAGAGGGTATTATATCATTGAAATTTTCATAAATATTATGAATCTTATGAATGGTCCTAATTATAAAGTTTGAATCATTCTCTAAATATTTTTAGTTCCTAATTGGTTTCCAAAAAAGCCAAGTTACTCTTAAACATTTGGAATTTAAAAAATGTTTTAATTTATTATTCAAACCTTCCCAAAACTCCTGCTCTTGAGTTTCAACTGCTGATTACATCAAATGTATCACGGCGAAAATAGTTAGTTGATAGTTTTCTGTTAAATTGCATCACAACACTTTGTTTATGTTTTCTGACACAACAAAAAACTCATTAAAATGTAACACGTATCGGGCAGAACTCGAAAAATAACAAAACAAAAAATATCAACAGCAACAGCAACAACAACAACGCCAACACCAACACCAAGGAAAACAAATAAAAATCACTGCTGAATTTTTTTAGCTCTTCATTTTGTTATTTATGCCCTCCTTAATTTTTTCCATCAAAACCCCCTTTTTAATCAAGGAAAGAGAGAGAGAAAATGCCAACAATTACAAAAACAAAAAATAAACTATAACGAAAAAAATATTAAATCTCAGTATTATTGTAGTAAATTGTTCATAAATCACGTGAATCCAGACACTTTCATTTCATTCATTCGTTTGGTTCTTGCTTTTCATACATTAATTCATTCATGAAAAATCTGTTTGGGGTTTGAAGAAAAAAAAACTGAATAAAAGCCAGCAATATTAAAAAAACAACAAATCTGAAGGAAAGGACAAAACAACAGCAGCAGGCATACTGCGTGCGGCTTTTTTTGCAACAATCAAACCAACAGGAATATAATTTATATGAATATGTGTTTTCTTATATGCATGTTTGTATGTATGTGTGAATATTTCATGTGGTTAACGTCTGTATATTTATGTAGTCATACTGGCACATTCAGAAAAGTTTTCATTTGTCTGTTGGAAAATTATTCTGAATTATAAACTTTCTCATATACACACGAAGTTATTATACACACTTTCAACTTTCCCACATTAATATATCGCTACTCGTACAAAATACATGATGAAAGGACATCACAAATAAAATTTTTTTGTTTTTTTTTTTTTGTAATACATACATATGTACATTTATTTATGGAAATTAAAAAGTTACTGTGGGGGCCAACAAATAGGAAATTTGGAAACATTTTAACCACTAATGGCCATTTTCTCAATGTATCGACACACTGCCTGTTACTTAATGTCGACATAAATTTATTAGACCGATAAACTGTCCGGTAACGATTTTGGTTTTCTCAATATACCGACAAAAAACTATGTTTTTAAAAATGTATGCATCGGAAGAAAGTCTAGCAACATAGATCCTATACACCGATATAACTTATGGAATATTGAAACTTTTTCTTGTTTACAAACCGACAAAGCGAACGAGTAAGACCATCTAATCATGAGAATTTTGTCACATTTATACCTAAGTAATTATTATAAAAGTGACTATTATAAAATCTATCCATGAACAAAGTTTGGAAGCATATAGAGAAAGAAAAACGCCACAGCATTCACAGAAAAAATGTCACAAGAAAATTTTTAACAAAACAGTTTGTTTTAAATAAAATTTTAAGACAAAAAACTTTTTATTTGATTAAATGAAAAATATTATCAAAATTGCGCTTTGCAAAAAAGCACTCAATAGAACATATTTAATTATGAAATAATGAAATATTTCTTCCTATTCAAAAAAAAAAATATATATTTGAATGAAAGTAAAGCATACAGTATTTTTACAACTCCTGTCCATTTCATAATAGCTTTGATATCGTTGCAAGTAAAGGCCGTGTCAGATACAACTTATTCGCTTTGCGTGACGTTTCTTACTTAGACAGAAAAGCTTAAAGCAAAAGGTGTATGTCACAATAAAAACTTTGACAACACTGACGCATTGCTTGTAAAAAAAAAAAAATAAAAACAATTATACTAGCAGACTGTCAAAGCGCGCAAAAATATGAGAGTCGCCTAACTTTTCGCTTCGCTCTGCGTTAAAAGTTCCTTATGTGACATGTTTCGTATAAGTAAGAATATTTCATCTTAGATGCCAAAGCGAATCACTAACACAACGCGAAGCAAAAGTTTTATCTGACATGGCCTTGAGTGTTTGTAATTCTCATTCGCTTTACAGTTTTATTTGTATAATATCTTCAGTTATTCCAAAGCCTTTGCAAAAAGGTTTCCTGATGATCTGGCTTAAGTAACCAGCGGTATGCGCATACGAACTTGCTTATCCGCCAACAATAAATTTTAGTGTATTTGTCAAAGAATAAAAATTGGAAATTTAGAACATTATAATTCATGACTAAATAAATAAAGATTCGATAAATATTTTGTTTGATTTATTCAAAATTTCCAACAATTTATTTTAACAAATCACGTAAATATTTTGTTGAAAAAAATTATTTTGGGCAACAACTTTTTTTATTGGCCCAATTAACTTGGTTGTTGACTAAAAATTCATACCTAATCATACCTACAAACTTTTTTGTCAATAACGCAAAAATCGTTATCGCAGAAAATTTAAACATTTTTTTAATCAAAAATGCGATTTTCGTATTCAAATATGAAAATTATTTTTTTTTTTCTGTGTTGTTCTCGTCATGATGATTTTGTTCTGCAAAGCACTGAAAAATTAAATTAATCACATCAGTCAATTTTCGCAATCCAAAAAACGAAACATATACTTATAACAAAATCGTAATGAAATAAACTGTTACTTTAGCCGATTCGGAGCCAAAGCATTTTAAAATAATTGGCATTACGGTCTCACCAACGTTCCGTGTACATAACGGGTGCAATATTTAGCAGCCGAAGCTACATATAGTCACTACTATTATGTAAGACGTTATCGATGTCGACATTAATTTTAAACTTTTGTTGCATAAAGTCGACGAATACATTTCTTCGACGTTAATTTGGTATTTTATAAGAATGTTGTGTCGACGTCGCCTAGTTATCGAAAACCTGAAAAAAATTCCATCTCTATTTTTCTATTATTTTTTGTTCTTCGTCAATCAGCTCATTGTTAACGCTATTTATTCTATTTTCCGACATTTTGTTTTTTTTTAAACCGATTTAGCGATTTCAAATAAATTTTAGAATTTGTTTTTGATTTTGCATTTCGCGAATTTTTCCATATTCGCGATATAAGTGATTTTTTATTGTAAGTTTTCTGATTATTTACATTATTATTATTATTTACATTATTTATGACAATTTTTGCCATTCCTTATAGTTTTAGGGACTTTCAATCAATTTTATGCCTTGCTTACAATATTAAAAATTTTCGCAAAGTTTAGCCAATTTAGCCAATTTTCGCGAAGCTTTGTTGCTCTTGGAGTCAGTCAACCGTCGCAAGTTATCGCTATTTCAGCAAATTTTTCAGAATTTTTGCAATGTTCGCGTAGATTTGTTGCTCTTTGAGGGAATCGTGCCAAAATAAAAATGTTCGAAAATTTTCGCTATTTAAGGAAACTTTCCAGAATTTTTGCAATTTTGCTTGGCTATGTCTTTTTGAATCAATCGTCGCAAACTAAAATTTTTTGCAAATTTCGTGTTTAATTTATTAAAGAAATTTGGGCCCATAACTTCTTTAAAATTTGCATTTTTTTTTTATAAGGGAAATCGCGATGGGAAGTGCAAAGTGTGCAAACGATGCAAATGCGTGCAAAAATACACACATTTGCACAACACAACAACAAAATGTACGTATTTGCAATTTGCTCTTTTTTACTTCGTTTGCACTAAAAAAACCATGAGCAAAATTAGCAGTGCATATTTTCTCTGTTGCAAACAAATGTAAACAATAACGTTTGACATATTAAGCGTCATATTGGTTTTAAGAAAACATATAAATTGAACATTTTCGTGGATTTTAATATAAAATAGATAAAAAAGATAAAAATTATTTTAATATGCTTGCGTATAATTGAAAACAAATGCAGATTTTTTACAGTGCTGCCAGAAGTTTTTTGTGTTGCCAGAATAAATTTTTAGAAAAATTACACATTTGCACATAAAATTAAAGTGGAATGTTCACGATCAAACATAATTTGCACAGCAAATTTACAAATTGAAAATTTGCAGAATGACCATCGTGATTACCCTTAATATGTTAACATTCTATTTAAAATTTCTCTAGCTTTTATTCAAGTTGTCGCAAAAATTCCAGTCTACTAAAACAGAGACAATCCTACTCGACGATAACATAAACGCGCCTTAGAAAATATCAAGTGACAGTTAATTGTAATCGATTATTTTTAATAACGACTAAGAAAATACAATTACGGTTCCGGTGCCGTTGACTTGTGTCGACGTCGACTTTCATAATAGTAGTGATTATAAGGAAAAGGCAAAACACTACCTAAGCAGTTGTATTTATTTATATCGCAAATACGATAGCTAACTTTGAAATACGGCTATCACCATTGAATACAGCGTACTCGAATTGGCTTTAACAGTAGGGTGCCCAGCTTGTTTAAATTTACGACTAGTCTAGTGTTACAAATTAAAGTATTTCAACAAAAAAGATATAAAGAAATACTTTTTATGAAGTGCAATTTAAAGTTTAAATCTAAAACGAAACATTCGCAATCAATTTAAAAAAAACACTTAACAGTATTCCTTCTTTTGTCATCCACTGTGTTCATCTATCTATAGTTGTACGTGTAGTCATAGCTGTTCTTTTTACTTTTAAATTGTTGAAGTTTATTTAAATATAATACGTAATTGTTTATCAATTATGAAATTTAATTAAATTTAAAGCCTACATGATTTAACCAGCACTAAAGAACTGACTCTCTGGCTGTCTAACCGATTGACTGCACGACAAGTTGAAATCTTTTATTATTGTGCTATGGATTTGTGGTTATTTAGGTGTGCTGATTCTCGAGCGGGTAAGGACAATAAGATGTGTGTTGGACTATAATCAACGTTTCTTGCGAATTCGATGTACATACATGCATTGATAACTGAGAGCTTAATATGTTGAAAAATATTTAAATATGGCCATTGCGTGGGATTTATTAAGGACATTTATGAAAAATGTATTAAATAATGATTTTAAAAAATTTTGAAAAAAAAATTAAGAGATTCTTCTTTTTAATTATAAGCTTAAATTTAATAATAAAAAAAAAGAAAAATGTATTTTTAATGATGTTTGACTTTTTTTCTTACATCCACATATATATATTATAGTTTTGTTATTTAATATGTCTTTAGTTGCAAATAGTTTGGATTACCCTGGCTTATTTTTATTTTATTGACCACTTTTTCTATTGTTCTAAAAATATATTTTTGTTTTCAATTGCTGTCAAAAAACGCAGATAACCAATAAGACGAATATTTAAAAAATTGACAGCTGTCAGTTAAATGGCTGACAGGAATAATGACATTTATGACTAATTGAAATAATAAAATAAAATTTTTTATTGGTTAGGTTTTAAACTTAAAAAAAAAACTGTAAAAACAAATTTATTTTTTAAAACGAAGAATGCCAATAGGTCTTGTATTTTTACTCTAGTTTGAGATCCCAATTTGCACGAAAAGCGTTCATGTACTTAAAATATGTGCAAATTAGTGCGGTTCTATCAAGGCGAATTAATTAAAAGGTTACCTTAAAAGTCCAGCCAACATTTTTTTCTTTGTTTTTATTTTGAGTTAACGTTTTGTTACCGGACCGATTGAATTCGCTTTTTCTATGAATTCGCCTTTGCAGCCACCTTCTATAAATTTGCCTTTGGTTATAAATTATCAAACAGCTGTTAAAACATAAACAAAATAAAAAGTGGTGTTCATTAAGGCTGTAACACACTGTCTCACAAAGTCTTACGTATTTTTCAAAAATACTTCCCTGATCTAATTATTCTTTGAACATTTTTAAAAAATAATAACAACTTATCATGACAGGGTTGCATTTACGTAAATTACTAAAGACTTTGGATAGTGCATTTAACGAGCATTTAAAAAAGTGCTATAAAAAATAATATGTTTAGTAAAAAAAAATCAAAACGCACAGACGTTCCGTTCCTCTTTATGTTAACAACCTGGTTTTTTATCTTCCCGTACTTTTTATTTTTATGAGAGAAATTAACTTTTTTCACGAACTTTAAGTAACCTAGCGTTTCCACATGCAAGTACAAGTTCGAAAAACTCAATACACTCACACTTTTTTACTAACACCATCACATTTTTCGTACTTGCAGCTCAACTTGCAACAGAATTTGCTTGCAAGTAAATTGTTGACACTTGTCGCAAGTAAAATGACAAATGAAGAAACAGTGTTGCCGTGGATGACTTTTGTATCAATCTTCTAGTACTTAGTAAAATAAAAGTTATGTTTATAGCGGATTTTCTGTGTATTTATAAAAAATAACTAATAAAAAAAAGCACAACTATACAACAACGCATCTAAATGGTAATTTTAATCATAAATTTTAAGCATTTTGAAAAAAAAATTGTTAATCAAAATATTTTCTCTGTAACATTATGATATCGCCACTACGCAACACTGTAGTCACATGTTTTATAAAATAAACATAATTTTTTCATCAAGATGGACAGAAAACATTATAATACCCTACACCGCAAGAACTTTCGAATAGCCGTACCTAAGGTAAGCGGTAGCTCTTACGCTGACATAGCATACCTAAACAATAGCGTCAACTTTGTGTCACGAACAGTAGTGTTACCTTTAATTTTTCTTAAAACTCAATTAATAAAAATATAAAATGGAGATAAATCAATCTAGCGGCGATTGACCAAAAAAATTGATAACTTCACTATTAAACGCGCTGTCAAAAACGGATTTTCCGAATACAAAGCGTTGACGCCGAGCAATTAAGGGCTGCTTCATACAATTTTTTGGACACGATAATTATTGTTATTTAAAAAACGCATGCCGAAGTACGGCTGTAAGTCAATCCAAGCGTCAGTTAATTTTTCACTATAATTTGCATATAAAGAACATTTTCGAAAATCACTTTCACCGCCTTAAATCTCTTATTAAAGTAAAAATGGAGATAACATATGACTCAAGAAATCTTTCAGGTCCTCTCAAAATCACTGTAAAATGGCTAAATCCTATAAAATCTTGTTATCGAAATTAAATTTGGTAAAAATAACATCACACCAAAATTTTTTTGTTGAGAGGTCTAATTTGTCTCATATGCTTAATCAGGGTCAGGCAAGCTGCTTTTACTTGAATAAATTTCTTTTATTATTATTAAGTATAAATTAAGTATTATAATATCACCATACAATTTGTAATTAACGGATCTGATTATCAGATAACAAGAAAATTATTGTTACTGTAGTTAGCTATACATCTTGAACAGGGTCCCCTTTTTAAAGAGAGAAAGCTTCTTTTTGCTTACATTTGGAAATGATGAAGGGCAGGCCCGACTCTACTTTACTATACGTTAAATAAGTAAGTTGTTGCTTAAGCCTTAATTCAAAAATGTATTGGGAATGTAGCACATTTAAACGAAACCTTGTTTATTTTAATTTTTGAATCCCAAGAAAAACTATGATAACTAATATGCATGTGTGAGTGTAAACTCGCTGTTGATTGTTGTTGTTTTTGTTTAAGCTTTGATATTGTTACAAGTAAAACTGTGGCTTATAATTCTTATTCGCTTAACAGTTTTATTTGTGTAATATCTTTAGTTTTTCTAAAATCTTTGGATGAAGTTTCCTGAAGATCTGGCCTAAGCAACCAGTGAAATGCGCATGGGAGTAGCTTATCCCTTCAACAATTAATTTTAGATTATCAATAGTATAAATTGGGAATGTAGCACATTTAAACGAAACCTTGTTAATTAAAAAAAAAAATAAAATTTTGGAATCCCAAGAAAACCTTTGGTAAATTTTTATTGTTGTAGTCATTTCTTTGGCCAGAGCGATGAATTTATGAATGTTATTTCTGTCAAGCTAATAGGGCCTAAATTTCTTCAATGTAAATAAAATTCAATTTTTAATTACAATATTTTGTTGTAAATTTGTATTATTATTATTGCATTTGATCACATGTTTTTTTAGAATTTTTACAAAATTTAAAAACAATTCACAGAATTTTAAATAAAGATATATTAACTATTCGATTTAACATGTTACTACTGAAAACTTTACTGTTAATTTTATTAACATGACATTGACATCATTCATGTTCTGTATACTTCATTGTAAACAAACGGACAGACAGAAAGTACACTCATATATTTCATTATTGATCAATTGTGTTTGATACGGGTTTTTTTTTTGTAAAGTTTAATAGGAATTGTTTCGAATGTTCAAAAAATACTGTAATTACTCAAATAAGAGGATTATTTTAATTTTAATTACACGTTGATATTATTATCTTTTCGCAGTACTTGACTTAAATTTGGCAAGAAATAAATAAGTTTTATTTATTTTTTTGATATTAACGTAACTGAGCTACAAAAAAGACAACGGCCCTATGCGCCTTGTAGGGATAAAAATAATTGATCGCTCATTTACTGCAATAGGGACATAACTCAAAAAATTAAATTTTTAAGTTAGTGATGCAGATTGTTCGCTATGTTTTTCTTAATATTGCTTATAATATTCACCTTTATACCTTTTTTACTTTGTATATATCTTTTATACTTTTTCGTTATTTTTGGTTTGGTGATTAGAGCAAATCAAAAACTTTCAATGCATTAATCTCGAAATGGACTTTTTTGAGTTATAACACTATTGAAGCATGTAAGCGATATGTATATGAAAAGCAAAGCAACCTCGAAGTTGAATGAAAAAAATCCCCTCAAAGGCAAATTGCAGTATTCGGTAGCGTTCGAAATTTCCATTTTAACCGATTAATAAAGTTTTTTTATAAATAAAGTAATTTCAATAAATAAAAAAAAAACACATAACAGTTCTTGAACTAAAACGAGAAAATTAAAAATTTTTGGGAATACAAAATTTTTAATTAATAAGATTCTGTTTCTCGTGCTTAATTGCCAATTTTTATTCTTGATAAAAACAATGAAATTTATTGTTGGAGGATAAGCAAGTTTCTATGCGCATTTCACTGGTTGCTTAGGCGAGATCATCAGGAAACATTCTCCAAAAAATTTTTAGAAAAGCCACAGATATTAGCAAATAAAACTTCAAAGTGAATGAGAATTACAAACACTCAAAATGTCTTATTTGCAACGATATCAAAGCTTACGCAAAATACCAATACAGTTTATATTTTCTTACATTCCCCACTACAATTGGTTGGAATTCTACTGAAAACTATTATTTTTTGAATAGCAACATTATTGTAGTAAATAAGTGATAAGTATATTAAACATATCGCTCATTTGCTGCAAGACCGGCATAACTGAAAAAACCCATTTCGAGATAAACGCATTTAAAGTTTTTGATTTGCTCTAACTACTTAGAAAAAAAGATGACACATTCTCTTCAAACTGGAAAAGTATAAAAGATATAAAGATGAATTTTAAACACAATATAAAGAAAAACAAAGCGAAAAATTTTGCATCTCTAACTCCAAAATTTCATTTTTTGAGTTATGCCGATATGTACGACATATTACTAATGAATTTAACTTTTTGTTTAACGTAGTTTGTGTTTGAATATTTTTGTTTTGATGACGAAATTTGTGTTGATTGTAGCGAACTGTTTTTACACGTTGCCAATTTACTACCAAATAACGCTTTTTGTCTTTTTCTTTAAAACTGTCTCTGTAACTGATTTAGGCCTTTTTCACACGTTACTTTTTTACCTCTGGTTGCTCTGTGCACGTGGTGTAGGGCATCGTAAGGTATGGGCTTTTTAAATCCGTTTAAAATTCGGCTTAGAATTCCTGAAATTTACAACATTTTCGATTTGTTTACAATATATTCGAAATTTGAAAATATTGACTGACTATACTATCTGCTGTAGCACAGTGTAACTATTTAAAATTAATTAAGCAAAAAAAAAGCTTTTTTTTAATATATGGAAGAAGCAATTGCAAAGGAAGTTTTTAAGGGTGTTCCTATAGAATATTTTAATATTACATAAAATAAAAATATTTCTTAACCAAACACCAAACAAACGAAAAGTTTTAAAAATTACCGAGAAATATTCTATACTGAGTTCAGACCATGATCTGCAAAGTTGATACTTTGTAGTTTTCTTGTGTACTATTTCGTCTTCAAAACTTCATAAGTACAGCTGTGATAAATTAAGTACAACTAAAAGAAAGTTAAGCACTTTTGAAGCTATTTTTGTTCGGCAGGGAAACCCTTACATTTTAAGTGAACTTAAATAAAAAGGTAATTTTACTTCAGTCAACGTATGACAAATGTTTAATCAAATTACATTTTTGATCATGAATCTAATGCAAAAGGAAAATTTCACTTTTATAACGAAAATTATACAAAAAGTGCACAGCAGGCCAAAGGCACTGGCAACAAACATTACGTTGCAAGTATATACAAGTGTATAACTGACCATATACATAAATTCCGTCTGTTAAACATTTAGAGCCAGTAAATACAATCAATGAAAGTTAAAATTTTTATTAAAGAAAAAAAATTTGCTTATATGAAATAAAAAAAAAACTAACAAAAAATCATATGATTTATAAATATTTTAACTACCCCTGTAAACTCTCACTCGTCCGATTACACCACCGTTCGAAAAAAAATCGTCCAAAAATAAAAATTATAAAAACACGTTGAAGTGTTTAAATGTCGTTAACCCATATTTTAGGAGTTTGATATTTGCGATTTATTTTTTTGTTGTTTTTTTTTTTTGCTTATGGCGATTTTATAGAGTGGTGCACAAATATTGGGCAATAGTTTCAAGTTACAAGTGGCAAGTTACACAAGTGTACGAGTTGAGTAGCATTTATATGCAATTTTGATGTTTGTTGTTTTTGTTATTGGTGCTGCTGCCCCTCAGCTTGTTTTTTATTTTGTTTGTTATCTATGTGTTGCATTTTTTTATTTTTTTTTTATTAGAGTAATAGTTATTTGTTTGCTGTTGTTGCTAAAACGTGATAACAGAAAGAGTTTTGCAAACAACTTTTCCTTTCATTTTACTTAAAAAAAAGTGTCTTTGTTGTTGTTGTTTTTGTTGTTGCCGATGTGGTAAGTACAACAAAAACAATAGCGGGAGATCGTTACACTAGTAACCAGTTCAAATCTTTTTATCGAGATGTTTTGATACTTGTTAAAAAACTAACAAAAAAAACTATAAACAACAACCCCACAACCAACACCATCCAGTCAGCCAGCCAGCCATCCAGTCATGTATCTCACCATGCCACCGCACACAACAAACACTTTGTTAAATTGTCTCATACACATGGCTTTTACAAACAACACACTCCATTGTTTAAAGTCGACTTTAAACAAAAAAACAATCAAGTCGCCTTTTAAAAAAAGCAATATATTGTCTATAGTTACAGGCAATTTAAATTGTTACAGACACAAGTGCTACAAAAATACTCGTACTATCGCATTTCAAATGTCTTGTAAATTGTTCAATTATGCTGATTTTGCGGGTCATTCACATACACACACACAGACTTAAAAAATTATCAAAATTGTTGGACAAGAAAATGAAAAAATTTATAGAAAATTACTTTCATTTAGATGGAATGATGAAAAATATCCACTTTGCTTAGACCCAAAATTGTAGCAATTATTATTTTATGCAATAAATCTACATACTGTGCATGCACAGTGTTTCGTAATAATTTGGTGGATTATAGAGAGATTATTATACATGTTAAATAATTTTGGCTAATACAATATTTCATAAATTGATCAAATTTTCAGTTCAAATAATATTTAAATACAAATATTTTCACACTATTCGCAAATTTTGAATTTACGCGAAGAATTTGTATCTTTTGTTTATGAATTTCACAATTTTATTGAAATTTTTCTAAACGATAAGATTTTTTCTTTTATCAGATTTTTCTCTTTATAGAAGAACAAGAAAAAAACACAGGGATGGAAAATTTTAGTTTGGTTTACAAATTTACAAAAAAGTCAAAGTGATAAAAATAAATATAAAATTGCAATTGCTTCTTTTTAAATTTTAATTAATCACTCATATTTGCTGTAAAAACTAACCTCAAATATGGTAAAAAGAATATTCGTACCAACTTTCCCACCTTTGACAAAAATATCAAAATGAGTTGTTGAATAATTTTCCACCAGCATTAGAATTTAAACTTTTAATTATTTAGCAAATATTACATTTTATATTGTTAACATCTCATTTTTTTATTTTTTAATATCTGTTAAGATTACGTAAAAATTAAAGCGCTTCTTTAACAAAAATGTCGGGTGGTTTTTAGCTGCATGAGAACTTTCCATATCGGTAATTATGGTTTGATATACATACATATCTATTCAGTAGAGTTTAGCAAGTCATCATGAATCGTTTAACGCTAAAACCATGCTTCCAAATTGTGAATATTTACTTTGAAAAAAAAAATAACTGCCTATTTCACGGTGTCACTCAAACGCTTTCTCAAAATTTATTATTGTTTTACATGTTATTTGTGCGAACGAAAGCGTTCGAGTGACATCGTGAAATAGGCAAGTTAATCTGTTCGCTACGTTTAGAGAGCACTTTGTTCAGATATGCACATTAATTGAGTAATTGAGTAATTGAGTAATAAATGACATTACTGAGCTCAAAATTCCATAAAAAATTTCAATTTAGTTTTTGTTCAATTAATACGAAATTGTTTTAATATTGAGTAAAATTACAATGTAACACTGTCATAAGTGTGTTTAGTGAGCAAAACACAACTCACTAAACAAAGTGTTTTGACATTTGGAAAATGAAATCCCAACAACAAAAAAGGTCCATCCATTAGGTCTGCGCAAAAAGCAGATATTTTTTTTGTTTATTCTTTAAAGATGTCCAAAGTTGTTTAGATTTTGCTTGAGTTAATTGCTAATTTCTAATTGAGTTAGCTAAATTGCGTATGTGTGAATAGAAAGATAATTTTGTCAATAAACCGAATAATAACTCAATAAGAAAGTATATCTTATGCTATGTTCACATTTGGCTTCTTAAACGCGTTTAAGCAGCTCGAACGTGATTAAGCTCTAATCACTTCAAAATCGAGATGATTATCCATACATTGAAGTGATTTGTTAATCACTTTAAATTGACATGATTACAACCATGGTGAAATAAACAGGTGGCAGCACTACGCCAGATGACGATTTTTTGCTCTTGCATTGTTTGTCTAGGTTTATGTCAAAGTTTTGTTTATGTTTACAAAAAGTACACGTTTTGTGCTGTGATTATTGTATTTTATTAAAGTTTTTGATAATTTTTAATTAAAATAAATAAGATATTGATCATAAATGAATAAAAATTGGCTAAAAATTAATTTATTTCATCACGTTGAGTGGCACGCTGTGATTTTTCTTAAATGTATTTTTTGACGTAAACGGTGATGTAATTTCCATTTTTGTTGTAATGTTGTATTTGTTGCCGTAACGATGCCACCTGCTTATTCCACCATGATTACAACTAAATCACTTCTTACATCACATAGAATCCACTGAACATGCCTCGAATGTAGAATCGCCAACATGATCGTGTACAACCGGCCACGATTTCTGCTTAATGTTTTTATTTTTTCCTTAAATAATTCATAAATTTTCGCAATTTCATCATTAAAATGATAAAAATAATCTTCTGATAACTTTATAAAAGTGTTTTTATCCATTTTTAATACTTTCAAGAAATATATAAACTATTTAGAGTAATCAAAAAAGGTCGATCAACACTTATACTCATAAATTTGTTTGTTGTGTTTTTTCTCTTAATCATCTGTCATCTTAATTATCTCAAATGTAATGTGAACGGCATTGATTAGCTAAATCAACATTTTGCTTAAACGCGTTTAAAAACCTAAATGTGAACTAAGCATTACCACCATATTGACATAATCGGCCTACACTGAAAGAATTTTCTTCAAAATACCAATGAATTTTGACATTAATCCCATGAAAAATTGCATTAAAAAGGAACCTATGCAGCGCTTCGTTGGATCAATGAAACCTGTTTCATTAAAATGTATTTAATGAAACATTACATTAGATATATGAATGTTATTCATTGGATGAATACTTTCAAAAAGTAAAAAAAAAATTTTTTTTTTAATCAAAGTTGTTCTTATTCAACTTTTTTATTCTTTTTTAACCGGAGTCGTTGGCGGGAATCGATCCCGCAACCTCGGCGCTGAGAGACTTTTTTATTTTATTTTTTTTTTTTAATTTTTTTTATTTTTTTTTTTTATAATCAAAGTTGTTCTTATTCAACTTTTTTTTACCAGAGTCGCTGGCGGGAATCGATCCCGCAAACCTCGGCGCTGATAGACTAGCTCACTTCCAGCTAGCCTACTGGGGCAGTGTAGTTTTTGATTAAAAAACTGTGTTTTTTGCCATTACTCAATTAAGAGCGTAAATATGAGATTAAATTGTCATATCATAACAACAATAACAACGTTGATTTTTTTTGCTAACGTATACATCATTTGGTTGACAACAGTTTAAAATAAGGATGTGTTTTTTTAAAGGAGAACATTTATTTGTTCATTACTTATTACATACTATATGTATTTAATATTTACATATTAAAGAAAACTAAAAACATACGTATTTATGGATTGAAAGTTTTTGTTTCATTACTATAATGACATTTTTCATTGTCATAATGAAAATTTAAAAATATGAAAGCATGACTTATTTGAATGTTAAAAATAATTTTTTTTTTTTTTCAATTATTGAAATATGTTGCCTTTATAAAAAAATTTTTGATTTCATAAATTTAATGGCATGTAATATGCCATTAGATGTATAATTAAGTCTTACATTTTTTAATTAACAATTAAACATATTTTTAAGGAAACTATAATATTATATTAATTTATGAATATAGTTATGTTTGTATATTGTTTTTATGTTCCCAATTCAAATTTTTTGTTCAACTTGGACAAACTGTAGTTTTCATATATCCAATGAAAATTTTTATGGTAATTACGAAATCCAATGAATCGATTTTAACGAAAATACTTCATTATAACTACGAAATTCCATTTGGACAATGGAAATTTTCATTTAACCAGTGAAATTTTTTTTATGAAAACGACTCATTAAATATATGAAGCATTTTTCTTTCAGTGTAGTGCGCAAGCAATTCGTGCAATTTTTGTCGTTTTCGTACTAATTTTACTCTTCTCGATTCAAAACTATCCACAAGACAAAGAAATGTGCGTACCGAAGAAAATAATAGAATAAGAAAGAAATGAGTAAAAAGCTGCCGTTACTTTGAATGGTGAGCGCTATCGAGGCTTGCTGACTGCATTTCTGTTTCGAAAAATCAATTAATTTGGTGACAACTTTATTTCCAGAAGTAGTCCTGTTCACTGACGCTCACTATCGTGTGATTTATCGTCTCATGACTATTTTCTTTTCTTTTATTTTCTTTAATTCCGACCATCTAGCAACTCTTGAAGCATTGGAAGCCACCATTCCCGTCATACGGCCAGACTTATTGAAAAAGTAGTCAAAAATTGGACTTATCGAATGGACCGGAAGTAAAATTTAAAAAATAAATTCCATGAAATTATCTACCAGATTATAGTAAAAAAAATTCATTCCAACAATATTTCTGCCTTTTATACCCATTTTAAGTGCTCATGCAGTTAAAAAAACACCTTACATATGTAAATGTTTTATATACTGAATAGCTGTTTATATTCTACAGAGTTTTCTTTTTATTTAAAGTGTGATAGTGTAGACGCAAAATGTAATGAAAAAGATTTTTTATTTTCTGTCAATTAGATTAAAAATCTTTGCATTATTCGAAAGAAAAATGTTAACACTTGTAAAATAGTGTAAAAGGGGTTTAAAAAAATACACCTTTGAATTTTTTCGTCTTCAATCTTATCATTTGTAAAATATGTATATGTATGTATGTATTGTTCTGTAGACTAATTGTCCTTTAAACAAGCTTAAGGTCATTAACATCCAGGGCAAAGGACATCAAGCAGTATTTTTCTAAAGAAAATAAAATCTAAATAGAAAACCTCTCACTAAGTTTTTCCGTTAACTAAAGCAGATGCATTTTCGCATTCTTCTACTAGGGAATCCCTACAAAAAAACATGTTTCGTCATGTTCAAAACAAACTATGAATTTGTCAAATATTTTTGCACTCAAGTGTTAAGTGTGATAATCTTTGTTTTTATTTTAATCCTTTTATTTGTGAAACTATTTTGAAAACAAGATTAAACAACGACAAAAAATTACATTTTAAATAACAAGAGGATTAAAAAACTTGAAATAGTTTTTATGGTTTGAGATGCAAAAAAAAAAAAGAAATATTATGCACACATGGCTACTTGTACACAGACTTTAAGCAAATTTTTAAACATGAAGTGTCATTGACAGGTAATGCAACTGAAAGATTATGTACATTAAGTTGTAACGTGCAACAGGTATGCAAAATAGCAATGACATAAAGTGAAATAAAATGTGAAATTGAGAAAAAAATGGACCAATTGCATTGATTGCATTTTACGTTTTGCAAAAGAGTTAGCAATTGCAATTGCAATTGCAATTGCAATTGCAATTGCTTTATGTTCTTTCCAAAAGAATGATGTACCTATACAATTAAATCAAAAAACCATTACATTATGTTATTTATTTTTCTCTTTTAGAAAATCAATAGGAATACTTTACAATAGCGAAATTTGCTTTCCTTTATTTTTTCTATTTAGTTTTATAGTTAAAGGCAAAACTAAACATGTTTCTTATTTTCTATGGCCTAGATTACCTGCCACACTCACCGCAGCTGCAGTTTACAACTGCCTAACTAAACTCTACTAAAACGTTTAATATAATTTTTATTACCTAGATTAACTAAACCTTAGACCAGTTTAAAACAAATAGATTAAGAATGAAAGTTTATGACTCCCCCAAAGATAAGAATGAAAAGTTTTTTATAGATCGTACACCAATATACCTGAATGAACTGTGTGAACCTTATCCTGGCAGGTGTATATATTAGACAACCATTAAAAAGATATAAAAACTCAAGAATTGCAACATTGAACATCATTCTCAAAAGAGATAAGCAACTAAAAACACTACTGCTGTAAAGAAAAACTTACGAAATGGATTCTAAATCAAAAACTACCGTTGGCTACTCTTTATTCCTGTATCGTGAAGAATTACGCCGAGCTCAAACTCGTTTTATGCGTTTAAATCGTACGAAAATTTTTCTCACCGATAAATTGATAACGACAAGTGTTCGTTACTTAGAAAAATGCTCAACGGAAGACTTGCGAGCCATTAGTAGAGAAATTTCATTTAAAAAGAAATTGAAATACCAAATGCAACGCATAAAAAATTTGGAAAAGCTGGGATTGAGGAATGTTAATCCCAATAAATTACCATCAACGGAATTATGAAGAGCAATGGCTTTTATCGCAGAGGGACTTAAGCTCAGGGAGATGTATATACAACCAAGCTGCTTTTGGGAATGTTCATACTAATCTTTAAGTATGGGGCAGATTTGGAAAATGTTGACCTCAGAAGAATGATGACCAGTCACGAGGAACAGGAACTGAGGGAAGGAATTTTAAAACTTGGAATTTTTATTAAAATTTATTGATAATTTTTCCTGGCTAAGCTGGGATTTGAACCCGGGTTGATCAATAATCAATAAATTTTAATTAAAGAATATCAAAAAAATTAAAAAAAATTAACAGTTCAACTAAAAATCAAAATTGTTCTTAGAAATGCGTTTTATTTTCAATGAATGAGGTCTTTAACAAAAATAATTAAGTTATATTCACACTTTAGGTATGTTTGTCGGTATGTTTATAATTTATTTAACTTGATTTCTAAAGGCCCGTTTAGAAACGTTCAAAATCTACTGCGTTTAGATTGTACTTTTTGACTTTACTGGGATTTGTATGCGTAACAAAAACAGCTGACTGAAAATTTTCTGTGTAGGTGCATGTCTATTGTGCGAGTTTTGTCGCTGAGATTCTTAATTCCTCTTCGCCCTCTCACCCATAAAGTAAGAATTGCAGCGACAAAAATCGCACAATGTAAACGGACACTAACGCTTACATCTTTCCTCCTCTGTTTGTCCAGCGACTTGAACAAAGAATACACCATTTTATAGGTATTTACTTACAGAAGTGCACAAAAATATTTTATTAGAATCGTTTGATATTCGCCCTTTTGGGGAGTACAACGTTTAAGGGATAAAAATCGTACATACTTTTATTATTTTTTTTCAAAACATTTTTTCTATTCATTGACATATGCATATTAACGTATTAAATTAGGGCTCCCACTACAATATTGAAATTTTTGATATTTCAAGGGGTAGAAAAGAAATATCTAAAAGGGGAAATACGGGGAAATAAAACTTCTTCGTATTTTCTATAATATTGAACATAGCAACATAAAATTTTAGGTACAGGGTCCTTGGTGAATGAGAAGCTATAGATGAAAAATTTTCTTTCTTTTTTGTTCTTTAACTGGTACTTTTTGATTGGAATTTTTGTGAATATTGGACCTAGAAACATAAAAACTAGCATTCATGGTCCTGAGTAAAAAAAAATCTGTGAGGGAAGCGTTTTGGTTCTTTTTTGTTCTGAAACTGGCACTTTATTTTAATTTTCGTTAATATTGGACCTAGAAATATAAAATTAAGCATGATATGTTCTGAGTGGATGATAATCTATATGAGTGAACTTTTTGGTACTTTTTGAATTTCCGTTAGTATTAGGCATAGAAACATAAAATTAACATACAAGGTCCTGTAGTGCGTTTCGTTTCGTTTAAAAATGTTAACCACAAAATTGATCATTTTGCTATTCACTAACACTTTTAACGATATCTGATAGTGTTTAAAGCCAGCTGTTTCAGTCAGCTGTTATTTTTAACACAACAAATTGTGGTTTATTAACAGCAAAATTTTTGGTGTGGTTTAATCTGCTTAAAAAAGTTTTTATTTATCGTTGTACCTATACAGTCGATTAACAATATGGTTTTGAGGTATTTAGCCTACAATTTATCCACTTTTTGTCACACACCAATTTTCCGAGAAACCAAAAAAAAAAATTAAAAAAATTAGTAATGTTTGACGCACTTTGCACAATATCATGTAAAATTTATAAATTAAAAGGTTTTTGTTTTGTTTTTTTTTTATTCTTCTTTGTTATTTTATCCTATTCTGATGTTTCGCTTGGCAGAGTTGCCACGATATATCAATTTGAATAGAGAGAAATATAAAACTGCTTACCATGGTTATAAATAAGTTAGTGAATCACATACACAGAAAAAAATATCTCAAGAAAATTTTTAACAACACAGTTTGTTGAAAATAAAATTTTAGGTCAAAAAACTATTTGTTTGATTCAAAGAAAAAATTTACACTTTGCAAAATAGCACTCAATAAAACATATTTAATAATGAAATAATTTAATATTTCTTCATTTTCAATAAAAAAAATATTTGAATCAAAGTAAAGACAGTATTTTAACAACTCTTGTCCATTTTTAAATAGCTCATAATTCTCATTTGTTTTACAGTTTTATTTGAATTATATATTTAGTTTTGCTAAAGTCTTTGGGAAAGGTTTCCTGATGATCTGGCCTAAACAACCAGTGAAATGCGCATAGGAACTTACTTATCCCCGCATAAAAAATTTTAGTGTTTTTATAAAAATATAAAAATTGAAAATGTATGACAACATCATTAAAAAATAAAAAATTGAAAAAAATTATTTTGGGCAACAACTTTTTTTATTGACTCAAGAAACTTGGTTGTTGAGTAAAAATTTAACAATTATACATACAAACTTTTTTATCAATACCGCAAAAATCGTCATCGCAGAAAATTAAAAAATTTTTGTTCGTTCGTTCTTCAACTGGTACCTTTTGAACTGTTATTAATACTGAAACATAAAATTAAACATGCAGAGTCCTGAGTTATTTAACAAATATAAGAGCATTCTTGGTACTTTTTTGTTATCTTCAATTGGTACTTTTTGTTTTTTTATATTATTTAACTTTATGAAAATTAATTAAACGTTCGCGGACTAAAGTGGAAGATAACATATGGACCGGAGGTTGGTCCTTCGCAAAATCAATCCACTTGGACGAAAAAACAAATGCTCGAAACATGTAAAATTATTTACATATTTTAAATAATAATGGTAAAATCTCGAACACTCGGCACATACTAGTATTAAAAAATAACCTTTTTAAAATTTTTATTTTTAACAAGCCGTGATTATTGTTCTTGTTTTGTTTATTATTAAAATGTAATTTTTTTCATGTACAGGAAAGTGGTTTTTAGTACTATATGGAAAAAAAAACATGGTTGCATCACTAAGTATTACTACATTTTGAGTAGATTTTGCTTTGTATAAAAATCTAGTCAAAAACAACTAAATTTCGCTCCAAATCTCTAAGAACTAGATTTCGTTGCAGCGTAAATGGGCCTTAAAAAAAGCGTTGTAAAATGTAACTTACTTCATCAAGTGTAAATTGATGTTTGATCTAACAAACGATGTGCGAAATCAAACAAATGTTTGACAAAAAAAAAATGTTTTTTCCGTGTAGGGCGTCAAATATTTGTTAAGTGTGACTTTAGTTACATATTATTTTATAACTTTTTAATTTATAATACCAATTAAACTAGATATTTCTCACCAAATTCTTTTGATAATTTATTACAGTTGTAATAAAATGAAATCTGATAAATTTTACCCCTAAATGGACAAGCCACTGTTGCTGTAGTTAATTTTTTACATTTCTTTGAGTTTTTTTCCCCAACTCTAAAGATTATTGACTTTTTAGAGGTCATATGTGTTGCTATTGCTGTTAAGGCCTGAAGCTGATGATGATTCCTATAATGATGTTCCATCCGTTACTGAAAATTCTGTAAAAATAAATCCAGTGAGATCATTCAACCGGATTGCTGTCAAACAAAATATTTAATTGTTGAACTTAATGCAAACAAGTTTTCTGCAAAATAAATGACTAAAAATAAGAAAAATTGCATAAAAAAAATAAATGTAATAAAGTATTGTTTGCCATAAAAGAAGAAGCCATAAAATTTAATATGTTTATAAAGTAAAAAGAATATTGGGAATATTGATAAAAAAAAACACAATTTACACCTTGTCAGTTTTCTCTTCTTTGAAAACCTGTGTAAAAGGTGACTTTATTATGAGAAGCAAATCCACTTTAATGCGTTTGCACTGATGTATGTAACGCTTCAAAGTATTTGTCCCAGAACCACATTTTAGTATACCAATCGACTTAAAGTTATTCTAACGATGTCCGTCCGTCCGGCTGGTTGGTTGTCTGTCTATGTTACCTTGTGCGCAAAGTACAGGTCGCAATTTTGAAGAATATTTGATGAAATTTGGTATATAGATTTTAATTGCCATAAGGGCAGAGCCTTTAAAAAATGTTGAGAACCGTTCAATAATTTCACATGGCCCCAATACAAACTTCTTCAGGAAATAGTCTTTATTCCCATAAACCATCTTAATATGTTGGTATTTAGATTAAATTTGGTCCAAACTTATTTTGTTGCAATCTAAATTATGGTAACAAATTTTATTGGATTCGGTCTATATTAAGAAATAGCTTTTTATGTCATAACTTTTTTATAAATGTGATTATTGAAATAAAATTGGCGATAACTTCTACAATAGCTACTATGTCATGACAAATTGTTATGCTGGAAGGTCCAATATAAACCCCCTTCCTAAAACCACTTAAAGGCAAACAAATATCATACAGTCAGAAGAATATTTCTAAATATGTACTTATTGGCACAAAAACTTTTACATGAATCTTAAGTCTGCTTTCACACGTTTCATCTTTTGATGCTCAACTCTTATGTTTTTAGGTGAGAGAAGAAAGAAGAAAGGGTTTAGTACGGAGATGCCTGTACTCGGTCAGTACGCTTTGTGTTTTTATTCGTTGGTATATGCGCAACGATGGCTGCATGTAATTTTTTTCTTTTCTTTTTCTCTTTGATTCGCTGTTAATAAAATTGTTCTTGTTTTGAACCGAAAAAAGTGGAAAACGATTGCTGCGTGTGATTATATTGGCATCTTTAAAAGGGAATTGAAAAGAAGTTGAGAAGTTTTCAGACCCATTGGTCCCAAAAATGAAGTACACTCTTGAAAATTTGGCTAAATATACTGTGGTGTTTGTAACGACATGGTCAGGCTTGATCGATTATATATACTTTTTATTACTTGCTTTTTATGGTACATTGGTTCTTGCGTGAAAAGGAAATGTTTGTGTAACTAACTAAAAAGAGGGGCTTTTGGTGTAAAACACAATTTGTTTGCAAAAAGTGTCTTTTTGTATTTAGAGGTTACTATTCGCAAAAAAACTCAATTTTTGTATAAAAAGGTAACTTTTTATAAAAAAAAAGGACTTTTTGCATAAAAAGGTGAATTTTTCTGTAGAAGATGCGACTTTTTTTGCACCAAAAGCTTAAATTGTATGCAAAAAGTGACTTTTGCAATAAAATTACTTCTTGAGAAAAAAATTTTACTTTTTAAATTACAAACCAGACTTTTTTAAAATGACTTTTGTGAAAAATGGAACATTTTTGTGTAAAAAGTGCAAATTTTTTTTTTTTGTGTTATGTGATTTTTTATGCTTAAACTAAACTTTTACGTTAAAATTATTAAATCACATTAATTACTTTGAATGCATGCACTAGTTTGTTTTTAACAAAACTACATTTTTATTAATCAGTTCAATTAAAAGTTACACATTCACCTAAAATAATACATATTGCAAGTTTGTATTTAATGTAATTCAGTACTCGTTTTATTTATCTTATTTAACTTTAAGTTCCAAATACTATTGATTTCAAGGCCTAAAAACAGATATTAAAAACAAGTTATTAAAGCTAGACAACATGTTTTCATTCAGACCAGATTATTTGCACCCCGAAAAAAAGGCCGACAACAAGTAAAGAACAAGTTATACAAACAGTTGAAGAAAAAAGTCACGCAAATAATTGTTAAAAAAAAAAAACATTAAATAAATCTTTAGATCAAAAATAAAACACCTAAAGACACATTAAGTGTCTATATATAAATGAAGTGGATATAAAAAAATTTGAAAGTAATGTTATTTTAAATGAATAAAACAGCAACATTTTAAACAACAACATCAACAAATTGTTTTTGTTGCAAGTGGCGACTTCAAAACAAAAAATGTTGTTAATTTTAGAAGCCGGTCCGGTTCATTTTCAATTTAATTTTAAAACTTCTTTTTTTTTCAAAAGTATCGGTCAGTAGCACTTTAAAGAAAAAGCAACAACAAAATGAAAATATTGGCAGACACTACGCAATTGTTGCTTCTCAAAAATGTATTGCTACTGTGTGTGGTTTTTGGTGTTAGTGGCCAATGTTGTTGTTGCTATTAGGTTTCACCACATTTGTTTTGCTGTCATGACGCCAAAAGACATAATCGTCATCATAATCAACAACATCTTGTGTCTTGCTTTATAACTTAAATGTACAACGCCAACAACGAACAGCCAACAACATCATCAATAGCAAAGAGAAGACTGACTACAGATACCACACATGATTATATTTTCATTAATAGATTTCATCCTCTAATTATGGATTGATTACAGACAGTTACAACAACTTAAGAAGACTACAACAACAACAACAACAGTGATAACAAAAGTAAATAAAATTTAAACAAACAAATGTTGTTTTGATTTTTTATGGTGGATAATAACAGTTTGTTTGAAAAAAAAACCAAACAAAACACCTGTTTTATGTTTAATTGATGTTTGGTTGAATGTTGTTGCTATTTGTATACCCTAAAAAAACTACACCGTAAAAAAAAGATAAAAGTCATCTTTCGTATAAGAAACTACATTTTGTGTAAACAATTAATCTTTGTGTAAAAGGTAAATTTTTGTTGAAACAACTAAGTGTGGTAAATTCGGCTGCGCCGAATCTTTAATATCCTCCACCGAAAGTTTGATATTTCAGGAGTGGCCTATATATGGAATCTATGAATTATAAATATAATGACTTGTTTCAAAAATGTCGCTTATCGCAAAATTCGGTAGAGTGTTTTTTAGTATTAAAACAAAACCCAAGGCGGCATTTATACGATGTCTTTTCAGACATGTCTATTTTATTAATTATCTTTTGAACATGCTACCAAAAAAATTTTGCATTTTCACGATGTCTTTCTGAACATGTCTGTTTTCATATATAATCTTCTAACATACAAATTAAAAAAACATGAAAACCGATTTCGTGTCTGTCCCTTTCTTCTTTAACTTGATTGCCTACAAATAGAACAAACGTGCTTGCTAGATATGTCAGAAAAGACTTCGTATAAATGCTCTATAAGTAAGACCAAATTTCAATATACCCAATAAAAACTTCGCTTACTTTTTCAAAATGAATAGCTTCCTTTACTCATTATTAAATAGCTTTCTTCTATATAAAGGTTTTGATATGAATAGTGCACACAAAACAAGTAAAAATATGCTTCTAATGGCCAATTTTCAGGATTGATATTAAAACACATTTATGTTTAAAATCGTTTTAAATACAAAATTCTCTTCTTCACTAAATGCTTAAATCATACTTAATTCACCGATGTGGTACACTTAATTTCAACTTAAGTTTCTATTGTAATATTTTAGCAAGGTAGCCTCAATATCACGACAATACAACAACAAGAGGCAAAGCAATAACAATCAGCTGTTTTATGAGACCACCTTGTAAATAAATTTACTTGTTTATGATATTTTTTTGTATTTAGTAGTGGTACCGTACTTTTATTTTATTTAAATAAGACTTTTCAAATAAAACTCAAAAAATCAATCTGTATTTAAATACGATTTAAGTTTTTATGAAAATTAACTTAATTTAGATTTAATTACTATCCTGAAAATTGGGCATTAGTCAGCTAAGAAGTACCCTCGAAAATATGCTTCCAGAACAAGTATTTTGACACAAAGCAGCCATACCACATGAGCTAGGGAACAATCGGCTTTTCAATACTATGGTCGAGGGTATACTACGCATAGCCGAACATAGCACTATAAACTTTTTTTGTAAAATAAAATTTAAACAAAATCTTACTTTTTTGAACTATAGGTGCATTTCTAAACTGTCCAGTTATTTTCTCAAAATCCAGGTAAATGTTTTCCATTCTTCAGTTATTTAGCTCTTGGGATCTGGCAACCCTAGACCTATGGTAAATTATGGGCCGATCTTCGCGAAGTTCAGCAGCGTGCTCTCTAAAAAACTTATATTTTTTATTATGTTATGTATTTTTTAATATTTTAAATAATATTTTTAATGATTTATTTTCTTATTAATGAGAAGAAAATTATTACAGAAAGTTTTTGCCATCAAAATGAAAAAAGGCAGTAAATAAATTTTATTGCCTTTTTACTAAGCACGGCAATATAATAAGTGACATTTCGTGTAAAAGTAAATTTTTTGTGAATGTCAAAAAAAATAATTTTTTGTTATAAAAAGTGTATTTTTGTGTAAAAATTGTAATTTTTGTGTTAACAATTTACTTTTTGAAAAAGACAACTGTTTTACTATTTTGAAAAAGTTTTATTTTATGTAAGAAAGAAACTTTTTGCGCGTTGCGTTTTTGTGTTAAAAATTTGATTTTGGCTAAAAATAATTTTGATACTTTTCGTGTAAAACAGTGAATTTTCATGTAAAAACTAGTAACAATATATCTCATTCGACCATATCTCCACTTTTAAAGCTCTGTCTCTTCAAGTCTATTAGACATTGTCGGCACTGCAGTTTTGTTAGTTTGTCTGCTTATTTTTATCTACCAACTATTTAAACAGTTTCCATTCCGACATCAATTAATAATTATTGCCATTTCATTAAAATTATTTATAGTCAATTGTCAGTGAATTTCTATTAATCGTTTTCGTTTTCATAAATAAACTCACAAAAATTAAAATGCACAATTTAAAATACAAAGTGTTAATATGGCGATTTGTTTAATTAAAACAAAAGAAAAATTTGTTACGATTTGTGTTTGTCAAGTTTCTCTTTTATACAATCAATTATAAAAAAAAAAAGTTTTATTTATGTAAAAGATTTTAAAAAAGGATTAATTTTATTTAAACCAGTTTGATTATAAAATCAATCCATATGAGTGTGTGTTAAATCTTAAAACAAGTAATCACATTTTATTTGCATTAAACAATTTAATTAATGAATTACGCAACATAATTTTGTAAAAATTTAATTATTTTAATTAACCTCACGTAAGATTTTATTGCTTAGAACAAACAAGTTCTTGAAATCCATTTAAAGATATTTAAATATCTATTTATTAAGGATACTGATTAAAACAATTTTGTTCATGATGGTATTATCTCTTGATGGTATTATCTCTTAACCAGGGTTTAAAAAACTGCAGTCGAAACCAAAAACTTTCGGACAAAAAACGAAAATTTGTGTACAACATTTCGCTTTTTGATTTGGTTTGACAGCGACTGTTTACTTCTAATGATTCAGAAGTAAAAGCAGCAGTTTTTTTTTATTTGCCAATGACAAATGAAGAAGTGGAAGAAATGCCAGTTTTTCTACTTTGACTGCAGCTTTTTAAACGCTCTTTTAATAATGTTTACAAATTCGGTAAAGTTGTTGTTTTTTTTTTAAAAAAAGTTTTCGATCCCAGTTTTCCGAATTACTTTCTGCGTAGCATTTATCAGTTTCTTTTTTAATAAAATCTGTTTCTTTTTGTATAAAATTATCTATTAATGGCCTGTAAATCTTCCATTAAACATTACCGAAGTTCAGCGTTTGGAGCAAATGGTCTTGCGAAAGAGCAAATAAAAAAATATCGTATCTCTTTTAGGAAATCTACTGTATACTGTTGTAAAATTTATGATTTAATGATTTTTTTGCGTTCGCTCTTACGCAGGACCATTTGCACCAAATACAGATACCAGCTTATGTTTTAAATATATCAGTTAGAAACACTTTGGTACAATTTAGTTTCTCATAGTAGGATTAAGAACAGCGCAACTCCTCAAAATAGAGAATTATGGTGCTACTAAGTTTATAGAGTTTAGCTTTTCATAATATTTTAATCTTTAAATTTGATTTAATTTTTTGTTGAAAATTTGGTATAGGGACGATGGATGGTTAAATTTATTCAAATGCTCTGGTTCATATTGTGTAGAGTAAAAAGAAGTTATATTACGGACAAATTAAATTAGTAATGAGACATGGATCTTAGAACCATCTATTTTTTATTTTAATTTAACCTTAAAACTTTAAATTTTAACAAATAAAACATTAATGTTCGTATTCAAAATCGATTATTTAAATTAGCACACGTTTATTAAGGAAAATTTTAATAGAAAATTTGTTTTGTAAACCCTTATTAACTGCCAATTTAATGATGTCTATTTCTTTTGCACAAATAAATTTGAGCGAAACTTTTTAAATGTGTTTTTGTTTTATATGTTTTATATGTAGTTGTGCGAAAGAAAGAGTTCTTTCGACATCGTGAAATTGGTCGTATATGTAAAACCTTTTTTTGAATATAGAATTTATTCTTCGGTGTTTGCTTAATTGCCCAAATAATTAAATAATGTTTTCAATATGGGTCGTTTTTCTCCAATGCGTAACACTCCGATAAATGTGTGTCAATTGTTCAACAAGAACTTATCCCATGATAAGTGAACACTATATTATAATAAAAAGGAAAGAATTGTGATACTAATGTGAAAACAAGACATATCACTTAACTGGTGATAAAGTGTAGTTACTCCAGAGGAAAGGTAATTGACAAAAAAAAATAGTCATGTGAAAGACACATTTTTCTTATCTTATCTTATCATTTTATATATCTTTTGATGACTTCAGGTACCATGTATAATCCTGACATTTTTCGTATCTTTTGAATCTGTACGCAAAATGTACAGAAATAAAATATTAAACTTTCCGTCTCTGACACAGTTTTTTAAAAATATCATTTTGTTATGAATACTAAAAAAACAGTGACAACTAAATACATAAATAACATGAATTTTGTTGTTGGGTTTTCTATGTTCTTCTGTCGTCTGCTTAGTCTTGTGTATGTCTTAATTTTTACAAAAATTAATTTGTTTTAATAACATCCAAAGATAGTTACATATAATTAATTTTAAAGTTTGCTTACTGCATTTTTAAAAATTGCATACCTAATATTACGGCCTAAATAAACATAAACATGCATTTATATGATATCATTTTCTTTACAAAATTCACTTAATATGAAATAAAAATGTAAAACGTTAAAAATAGATTTTCAAATTTTTTTTCATAATGTAAAGGGTTATCCATTTTGCGGTTTCAAATAAAACACATTTAAAATATTTTTTTTCATGATATTTCTTTTTTATTATAAAGTTTGAACGTTGACATTATGTGCGAAACACTTTCATTTAAATGACCACCACGCGAAGTGTTGCAAGCATACTACAAAAATGGTGATTCTGGCACAGCCACATATCGTGCTTTAAGAGGAGATTATAGTTTACATAATCGTCAAACTACGCAAGCAATTGGCAAAATTGTGAAGAATTGTGAAGAGGCTGGAGCGGTTACAGATATTGTAAGGCCATTGCATCATCGTTTCGCTCGTTCCGCTGAAAATATCGCTGCTGTAAGTGAAAGTGTTGCCGAAGACCAGAATGTGTATAGTCGTATGATAACCGACTTTTTTTGCCTTCTATTGAAGAATACGACTTGGAGAATAAGTGGTTTCAACAAGACGGTGCCACATGCCACACAACTCGAGCGAATATGGCTTTATTGCAAGAGACATTTCCTGACCGTGTAATTTATCGTCGTGGCGACATCAACTGGCCACCAAGATCATGCGATTTGACACCATTAGACTTTTTTTGTGGGGCTACGCGAAAGACCGTGTTTATGCAGATAAACCTTTAACTCTTGAGCACTTTAGAACCAACATTCGTCAAGTTATGGCTGAGATACCGCCCAATATTTTTCAAAAAGTGGTCCAAAATTACCTCAAAAGAATCAATGCTTGCAATACTTCGCGTAAACGCTCAAACTTTATAATAAAAAAGAAATATCATGAAAAAAAAAATATTTTATATATGTTTTATTTATGTTTACTTTTGAAACCGCAAAATGGATAACCCGTTATCTTTTTGGGAAAAAGTGTATCTTTTTGGGAAATTAAAATCTTTCTCGAAATTTCATTGGCAACACTGGCGAGCAGTTGCAGATCATACCTGGTTCTCTTCATTATATGAAGGTGATCTATCATATTAACATGGTTCACCCGGGACAATATCTGCGACATTCATTATAGTTGTAAGCGTGTTAAGAAAAAAACAAAATAAAAACCAAAAACAACTTGCTTTATTGTTTTCGCAAGACAATCAAATCAAAGCAATTTGCCAGTTCAGTTTTTTTGGGTCGTGCAATTGCCAGCATATTTTTACAGTAATACAAACTTTTTTTTGTGTTCTTAGATGAGAAGTTTTAATATTTAAATAAGATTTCTTCGAACAATTTTTAGAAAATACTTGTTTTTGTTATATTTTTAATAAAAATCACAAATATGAAAATGTCTTAACAGAACCATTTCAGGCATTATATCGGCATTATGTAATAAATATGAAAAATTTTTACCTTTGACCTAAAACAGCTTTTTATATAAAAAAAAAATAAAATTTGGCAATATTAAAAAAGTGTTTCCTAAAACTTTGATCGAGAAATTAAATTAAAATAATATATTTTAAGCCCTTCATGGTATTTTCTGATTACCCGCATGCCTTTCTACAACCTTCGCTTACAAAAACTCAAACTCATGTCTGTAACTACAAGCAAACACTTTTTAATTTAAATCCAGTTCTGTAAAGCAAGATTTCTGAAAATACGAATTCAAAATGTTCCTATTTTAAGCAGCTTTTAGGGTCAAGAATATTGTTTAATGCAAGAAAAAGCGTAAGTCCAACTTAAGATATATATTATATATTCTTAAACTGCTCACTATGTTTTATAAAATCAGTCAGATTGCAGATATTTCATTACACAAATAAAAATTCAAATCAATTACATTTTCATTTACTCTTATTGAACAACAGTAAGCTGGTAATTTATAAGATTTACTAACTTTATACTAAACCTAGTTTAAGAGTGTAACCAAAAGTAGGATTTAAATTAAACCTTGTGTTGTGAAAAACTTTAACTTTTCAATACAATTGCCTAAATATTTTAACGTGTGCCAAATTAAAATACAAATCTTTTAACTAAACTATGAACTAAGTTTAAAACAAAAGATAAGTAGAACTAAAGGATTAAAAAATTTTAACAGGATTCAGAATGAAACCTTTTAAAAGCACACCGCGATTTATGCTAAAACATATGCAGGTCTCAGAACGAATTTTGCTTTTTTGTTTGCCTCAATAAAAAAACATACAAAAACCACCTGGTTCAATTGAATCCATAAAAATTTTTTTAATTTTTTCATAAATACTTTAAATTGTGTAACATTCTCTCTCGAGATAAGCAAAATAAAGGGTGGTTAAATTTCAAGGGCCGATGTTGATTTTGAATAAAACACAAACTATTTAGGAAATTATTGTAATTTTATTTTATTATAATATATTGGTATTACTCAATTATGTATGGAACAAAATATCGGCCAAATGGGCGCCGCGACCACGGCGGCACACCTCCATCCGATGGTCCAAAATTTCGATGACCCTGAGGCATAATGGAGGTTCTATGTCTTTAATGTGCCGAATTATCTCATCCTTTAGCTCTTGAATTGTTGCTGGCTTATCGACGTACACCTTTTCTTTCAAATAACCCCAAAGAAAAAAGTCCAACGGTGTCAAATCACATGAACTTGGCGGCCAATTGACATCGCCATTACGTGAGATAACACGGCCATTGAATTTGTTGCGCAAAAGAGCCATTGTTTCGTTAGCTGTGTGGTAAGTGGCACCGTCCTGCTGAAACCACATATCGTCCACATCCATATCTTCCAATTCGGGCCATAAAAAGTTCGTTATCATCTCACGATAGCGAACACCATTCACAGTAACTGCCTGACCGGCCTCATTTTGGAAAAAATACGGCCCGATGATGCCGCCAGCCCATAAATCGCACCAAACAGTCACTCTTTGTGGGTGCATTGGTTTTTCGACAATCACTCTTGGATTATTATTCGCCCAAATACGAAAATTCTGCTTATCGACAAATCCACTGAGGTGAAAATGTGCCTCATTGCTGAAGATGATTTTCTTCGAAATATATCATCCATTTTCATAATAAGTCTGGATAACTTTAACACGTTGTTGGATTGTGTATCTCTCCATGGTTCAAATTAAGTAAGTCTGAAATAGAGAAATGTCCAATAAAATTCAGAAAAAAACTTAGCGTTTAGGTGTGGTTCACATTCATAACATAACATGGAAATTTCATCGCAAACTAAACACTTTCCTACCGTTCTTAAGTCAGGATCACACGACTGTCGAAATGCACCAATTATTGGTATATTTTTTATAAGCCAATCGTGTGATTTCAAAATTTATTGGCTAGTACTGCAATCCACAACAATATTGTGCCTCTTTGGCCCAAAAAACCCCTTGTGCGGCAATCATGTTAATGCTTAATAAGCAACAATACACCAATATAAATGCTAGAAATACACAAATATTTATTGTGTTTTCTTGCGTCAACTCAAGAAGACAATACGCTCCAATGTTTTTGTTATACCCACACCACAACAATTAGTATACCGATCGAGTCAGGACAGTGTCCGTCCGGCTAGCTGGCTTACTGTCCAAGCAAACTAAAAGTCGCAATTTCGAAGATATTTTAATGGTACATACGTTTTAATCATCATAAAGACAAGGCCTATTTCAAATGGTGAGAATCCTTCCATAATTTCATATGGCCCCCACAAAAAAATTCTTTCCGGAATGGTATTTGTGGTCATTAACTATCTTATTATGTTGGTGTTTAGACGAAAAACATTTTATTGCTACTTAAAGCATCTTATGCTATTCGGACACATTCAAAAAAGGTTTTTTAAAAATTAAATAATTTATAAACAGGAAAGAATTATAAGATAATAATAAGACTGACGCTATATGAAGAAGAAGGTATCTAGGGAAGGTAGGTCTTCGTTAACGCATTCCTTTCATCTAGTTCTTGGCCATCCTCTTCGTTTAAAGCATTTGATGTCCTCTTTTAGAAACGCCTGCTGCCGTTTTCCGTCATTTATTCACGCAACATGCCAAGCCCAAATTGATCGTTGAGCTTTTATGTGTTTAAAGAGATCGTTGGTGCACACCTTCCCAAGACATGTATTTACTTTTTGTCTTTTCTTAAATTTTCTGAGAAAATGTTTACTTTTTGTCTTTTCTTAAATTTTCTGAGAAAATGTTTCCTGATGATAGAAACTTATATAATTTTCACTTTTTGGAAAAAATTTACACGTATTATTCAAATCTAATAAAACGGCTACATTTTTCCCTGAATTTTATACCAGAGAGGGATAAACTGGTCAAAAGTAAGAAACACTGGAACCGATTTTTTTTTATGTAAATCTTTATCTTAAGACCAAAAATTGTTTTTGTACGAATTTCAATAGCTACATCAGCATGTCAAAAAAAGTTAATTTCGAGTAGGAAAAAGTGGGTAAAATGGGGGAATTTTAAGTTTATTTGGATCAACTCAATTTAAACTGCAAAATTTTGGAAGGCTAAATATTTTTTGGCTTAAACTACCATCAGGGATGTAGGTTTTAAAAATTTTGACTTCAAAGGGCAAAACAGGGTAAAAATCAGTAAATTTTTTCAAACATTTTTGCAATCTAAAATTTTAAATTTTTGTTTGTCAGAATGTTTGTTACTACGGTGGCATGTCGAAATAGAAGTAGATTTTGAAAGTCTGCTTTTTAGACTGCAAATTTGAAAAGTTAAATTACTTTTCTGTTTAAACTTTTACCAGGGACATTCATATGTATAAAAAATATTAACTTGAAGGCCCAAAACAAGGAAAAATTAGTACTTTTAGATGTAAAAGGGAAGATTTATTCATTCCGCGTATTTCAATGATTCCACAAATCTACCAATTGCTTTCCAAAGACTCCATTTTTCGATACGTCTTGCACTTGATATGACAAGCGCAAGGGCAATAATTGTCATTGTGTGGAATTGATTTGAAATATCCATGCTTCTCTTATGGTCAATTATGTGTATCGTGTTCACGTGTAGGCAAGCCATCAGTTATCTTTATTTACACTACAAGCAAAACAAAAAATGTTGTTTACGAAAGAGCTCTGCGAAAGTTTAAGCATAGGATTCATACTTTAAACAAAAAGAAATAGAAGTAGAATAAAAACATACATTTTTAAAAACCATTCTTTCATTCCCTATTTTCAAAATTTGTTATTTTGTTTAGCCTGGCGAAGCGCTAGTTCTTTATAAAATAAAACATTATTTTGATATTCAGGCGTAATTTTATTTAAATCGAGTAATTTTTCGTCATCTTAAGTGAAATTTTGAATTTTTCTGGTGGTTTCCTAGATTCTACATCAAAACCTGTCGGTAGCTAGACTTGGTTTTTCTATCGGGAGGCATTACCACACAGTGGGAACAATTTGGGAATTCAAAGTTTTTCTTGGGATTCAAAAAATTAGTTAACAATGTTTCGTTTAAATGTGCTGAATTCCCATTTCATACTATTGATAAACTGAAATTTATTGTTAAAGGGATAAGCTATTCCTATGCGCATTTTACTGGTGGCTTAGGCCCGATCGTCAGGAAACTTCATCCAAAGATTTTAGAAAAACTAAAGATATTATACAAATAAAACTGTTAAGCTAATAAGAATTATAAGCCCCAGTTTTACTTGTAACAATATCAAAGCTTAAACAAAAACAACAACAATAATAATATTTTTGATTTCGGGACTTAGTTCATTAGGGACTTAGTTCGTGGCGCCATTACCTGGGAGATTTTTTCCTTAAAACTTGACGATTTTCCACACATTTTATCTGGCAACTATTAGAATAATTATGAAATCGGGAACTTGACAAATCTTTTGGAGTAAGCTATATAAAATTTTAATTAAATGCTCTTTGGAAAAAGTCATAAATAACAAGTGGTGATAACTTCAAATATGAAGCAATTTAAAGATACTGCCTTTATATCGTATTAATTGGGAAAATATAATTGGAACTCAAATTAATATTAAGTTATCAACTATAGCGATATCAATAAAAAATAACATAATTATACGTATATTGCACAATAAACATTTTATTGATATTTTTTTAGTTTTTTAATTTCTTACAATTACAACTTTGATTCGATAAAATTTTTAACATCTTAAAGGATTTTCATTTCTAATGACTTTGTAGATTTTCAAGTGCTCAACTGGAATTGTCCTTAACTCCAAAAATGTTTGCTGCAATCATTATCAATTCCGAATAAGATTTTCTCACAATATTCAAATCCATTCTTCACTTCGACTCTTTATTTCTTTCGCACAACTTACAAATCTGTTGATGGTATTTTATTGGGATTAACATTTTTAAGACCCAACTTCTCCAATTGTTTTCTACGTTGCATTTGATATTTCAATTTCTTTTTGAATAAAATTTCTCGATTGATGGCATGTAAATCTTCAATGGAACATTTTTCCAAATGGCGCACACTTTTCGAAATTAGTTTATCGGTGAGAGAAATTTTTGTATGATTCAATTTCCTAAAACGGCATTGAGAGCGGCGTAATTCTTCACGGTAGAGGAATAAAGAATAGCTGACTGTGGTTTTCGATTTAGAGTTCATTTTGTGATTTAAGATGTTATCGCTTGTTGATCTCGTTAAGGAATGTTGCTTTGTTTTGGGAAAGCGATAGTTTATATACTAAAATAAAGTACCTGGTCTTCTTTTTTACAGGTAGTTACTTTAAGTTTTTTATTATACCTATGAAAAATCTTTAAAACATTTTTCACGTTTGTTTTAATCTGTCATAAAAAGTGGGCTTCAAAAAAGGATTCATTCTTAATCCATTTTTTTAATATTTCCTTAAATCCTCTTGTCAGTTTACACTTGGTGTTTAAAATGAGTTCAAGTGTCAGAAATAAAGGGATTTCATGTTTATGAAACAGTTGCTTTCTTTAATCTTAAATTTGCGCTTTGGTATTAAAAAAAATTGTAATCCTTTTTTATAGAAGGTTTACAAAACAAAAAGATTAACTGGAATGTAAACGCTGTTTTACTTAACTTAATAAGGATTTAACTAGTGGCTAGTGTTATACAATTTGTTCAAATATTAAGCCATTCGAGAGATTTGTATTCAAAAACATCTGTAGCTATAATGATTGATGTCTTTGTATTTTTATGATTGCAAGCAAAGGCTTGTAAATTTTAACAATGGAAAGTGTTCTAATTTTAGAAACTATTCACATAAAGTTTGCTTAGATTTTGTAAATAAATCGTTTTAGAGTTTTAGATACAGCTCATTCACGAATATTCCCAACGAATTTTTTCTCATTATCCAATTAAAATCATGGCTCGATATCGTTCGCCGTTGACCACACCACGCCGTTTCTTCCACACCAAACTGTCGTTTTTCGGGATGCATCGGTAATTCTTGTACGGCGTGTGGCTGTTCTTCACCCCAGATGTGGCAGTTTTGTTTTTTTACTTAAACGTACATTTTATATAAAATACTTAATAAATGCATGTTTATTGTGGCAATGAACAGTACTTAAATGTCAATAGCTGGATAATTTTATTTTTCATTATATTGACGAATAAATCGTTTAGCCAACGAAAACTATTTTAATAAACGTTGTTCGTTTGCTTAACGTACATTTTCGTTTCATTTTAGTATCAGTGTAGAAATACTGCTCGGAAGCAGAGCTGCCGTTTTGGTTATTTCTAACCAAAATTGGTTATATTTTTTTTCAATGTGGAGATGTGAATATTTTTTCATTTTGGTTACTTTTTTCCAAAACAATAATAATTACGAACGAATCTGTTTTTCTTGGTACTGTGTACAACGATTTTTTCATTATTTTTCATTATTAAAAATTGTATACGTTGTGGCAGCACTGCTCGGCAGATAAAACTTAAGGAGTTTCAAGAATATTTTCGCGACAACATGCACTCTTACATTTTGAAAAATTTTAGCTTTATAGTAATTTGCAGGCAGTATATTATTGGAAAAAGGTTTTTGAAATAAAAATTCCTAATTTGCAAATAGTTATTTTTGTTTTAATCTTTTAAATAGTTAAATGAAAATATTTTTTTTTTGCATTAAATATAGCAACGATACGATTGTTGTTAACAAAAAAAGCAAATAAAAAGACATTTGAAAAATATTTTTGTGTTGGATAAGTAAAAATTATAAAAATTTCCGGCATATCCAATGAAAAATTCTGTCGACGACACTTGAAAGATGCATCAGATTCTTTATCATACCCAAATAAAATGTAAGTTACATATCGTCACCTTAAATGCAAAAGGGCTTAACAACAAAAAAAATTCGATATGACATTTTTTGATTGAGGTTTCTTGTTTTATTAAACTTTATGTTCACAAACAATTTATGATCAAAAGTGGCGACTTTATTAAAGAAATTCAAACGCCAACTAAACCTTGTTCATATAAATTTTGTAAAGTTTTTTGCTTTTCCTGTATCAAAGTAAAAGTGTTGTTACGCCCTTTTGCATTTTAAGCCTGGTACTCTGTTCAACATTTCACGTGAAATGCTGTCAAAACGCATATGAAAAAAACGTGTGCGGAATATCTATGAAAAAAATGTTGATAGAGTTGTACTCTGTTCATTTTGTGAAAAAGTTCCGAAATGTTTCTGGCAACATTTTTTTACAACTGCGAAATAATGTAAGCTGCATTTATTTCACGTGGAATTTTAAGCAAAAGCAAAAAAGTATGAACTGATTATTAAATAAGAACTAAAAAATTAAAATAACACAACCTGTAACAGTATTTATCCATATTTACTTTCTTTTTTATTAAAAAAAATTATTTTTTGTAAAATACATGTGGGGTTTGTTTACATACGCAAAACAGTGTTGCATACTTTGCAGGAATAAAAACGTCAAATTGTACAAACTCGCATAATAGGTAACATTGATAAATGTCAAAAATTTCGTATGAAATAATTAATGTTGCTGAACATTTTTCACAAATTTGAACAGAGTACTAGGCTTTAGGTGACAATATTTATGTTTATTTGTTTGCAAACAAATATTCTATACATTAGTATTATCGCTTTTAGAGTCAAAAATTTTTAGTGGTTTGTACAAAATAAAAAGGTGACAATAATAAGTTTTTTTGTTATATATGCTGCTTAAAATATCAATTCCACTTAGAAAATTGAAATTGGTTTACGTTTTCGGAAGAAGCCAAATACGGTTTTAATTGCACTTTTGATCGAAATTTGTTTCTGTGACATGCGTAAAAAGATAGCATGTGTAATTCGTATTTTCATGTGTAAATTTGGCATGATCCATGTGTAATTTACCATTTTGCTGGTGGAAACACTGTGTGGACACCTCGAACAAAAATAAGTAGTTATTCGGCCGAAAAACAAGTGGTGTTGTGTTTATTTTTCTCCAACATTACTTGCTAACTTGCCAGGTAAGTAAAGTTTTTGCGGGGTCTTATTAAAGTGCTACGAAATCTTCCATTTGCTTTTTTGCAACCCTAACATTGAACCCCACCTTTAAATTTTTTTGTTGTGGCTGTGCAAGTTAAAGTAAAATTAATTTGTTTTAAAATAAAAAATTAAAAAGTATATCATATGGTATAAACACAACTGGGACGAACGACGAACTTCGCATAGTACGACGAATTCGTCGGCAAGAATTCGTTGCTTAAATTCGTCAAATGAGACACAATAAGTGCGCGAATTTCAGGTATTAATGTGACTTGATTTTTTTTTAATTTTTAAAATAAATACCTTAGACGCTAGATTATTAAAACATTTTTATCTTTTTTAACTAGCAATAAATTTTATTAAATTTAGCAAACTTCAATTAGTTTTTGGGTTTGTTTCAAATTTTGCAATTTTTTGCGAATTTAAGCCATTTTTGCGATTTGTTCCTGTAAGTTGTCTGATTCTTTACAGCTTTAACGATTTTTAATAAATATGTAGTACCCTTTGCTAATATGGCGCTGTTAGCAAGTTTTTTTTTGCGAATTTCCGCTAATTTGGCAATTTTCGCTATTTTTGCAAACTTTTTTTTGTTATTATAAGAAAAAAAAAATTGATGTTTGACTGTTGGCTGGCGGGCACCGCAGTGGTGCAGTGGTTAGAACTCAAAGATTTTCTGAAGATAGAATGTGGTGATTCTTGAAACATGTAAAAATCAACCCGGGTTCAAATCTTAGCTCAGCCAAAAAAATGATCAATAAATTTTAATAAAAATTCCTAGTTGTAAAATTCCTTCCTCAGTGAAAATAATTTAATGAAAATTAAATTTGATGAACTCAAGCCTAATTAAAGAATATCAAAAATTAAAAATTAACAGTTCAACTAAAAATCAGAAATTGTTATTATCGAATATTTTAATTTTTTTTAACTGATTTAGCAATTTCAAAAAAATGTTTGCGTTTTTTTCAATTTTGCAATTTTTGCGAATTTTAGCCATGTTCGCGATATAAGCGATTTTTATCTGTAAGGGTTGTGATTCTTTACAGCTTTAACGATTTTTAAAAAAAATATAAGACATTGCTAGTATGCCGCTGTTAGCTAATTTTTGCGAATTTCCGCTAATTTAGCAATTTTTACCGAGTTTTTGCCATTCCTTATAGTATTAGAGACTTTAAATCAATTTTATGGCTTATTTGAAATATTGAAAATTTTCGCGAATTTTCGCCATTTTTGCAAATTTTAGCCAAGTTCGCAATAGAAACTATTGTTCCCTGTGATTCTTTACAGCTTTCACGATTTAGCTGCGGTAAGCAGTCCCTGCCCCAATTTATTCGTCGTTCGTCTGCGTAGGAAATAGAAATAAACCTATCGCAGAGTTCGTTACGCAGGACGAATTTCGGTCTACGCAATGATTGTGTGTATTTCCATACATACCAATGTGTTCTATTTTTGACGACGAATATTCGTTGCGAATAATTCGTCGTTCGTCCCAGTTGTGTTTCTAGCAATAGCCTTGCAAGTTCGGTAACACCAACGGGCTTTATTCGTCCGGTGAACTCTTTTTGGTTTTGTGCTGCAGCCTTTTGCCGTACATACTTTTTTTTAATGATCAATTATCTTTAAGAATATTAATAACAAAAACTTTTCACTTAGTAACACAAATATTTGGTGGCCCCATGTAGTTAAGGTCCAACTTGAAGTTTTTTTATAGACTCCATTCTGTTTTGCAACGGAACTATTGGGGAAAAGGGAGAAATTTCATGCGGATTTATTATTTGTAAGATGAGGATTGGAGAAAGGGAAAAATTTCACGGGCTAATAACGACTTTTTGGTAACTTTTTTGAGGCGGTGAATTGTAAGTTGAAACTAAATAGGGAAAAACGTTTTCAATATCCACCCAATTGACTTTATTAACAAGATAATTTTTTAGAACTAGTCTAAAAATATGATTTCGGAAATGAGTTTGCCGTGTCAAGTGCGTTACCTAGAGATCTTACTTCATAATTAATCTGGCATAGTCACAGGACGATAAGGCCACCATAGTTTGAAAAGAGAAAAAGTTAGTTTTTCTTAATGTAATAGTATTTCGCTCTTATTTCTGCAATTCTGTTTACTGTTTTAACCAGGGAAACCGGAAATATACTCTAAAAAAGGGGTTTTATGTGCATTAAATATGCAGCGAAAACTTGACAATATACAATTATATCGAGCCCTAACCGCGAAAATAACGTAAGCGACGCCATTTTCAATTTTCGTTTTTTTAAATAAATGACTTTATTGGCAACACTTGCATCATTTCCTAAAATGTCATGGTCACATAAGGTTTCGTTGCGATATATAGCAAAAACAATTTTATCGTAAGCGATAAATTTCATACAAAATTTATATGAAAAAAAATAAAAAAACACTCTCCTCTAAAATTTTATTTTTGCCGCTTACGTTATTTTCGCGGTTAGGGCTCGATATATTGTACAAAATATGCCCTAAAAAACAAAAATTGCTTACTTAAAAACAAAACATACAACAACTAATAAATATTTTTATATGATAAACAAGTAAAAAAAAGTGTTGTCGGTGAAGCCAGATCATATGACACCCTGTGCCACAATATTTACAAGTAAACATCCTAATATTTCCTATTTGGGACCCATGGGAGTAGTGGACAGAACACAATAAGATTATGACATGAGTCTTTAAGTCATACAGGAGTGTGTTGTGCCGAATATTTCCAGATATAAATATCTTTATGAGGATTTTAGGGAGAAGGTGTTTATATGTATAAATTCTGGACCTACCATTGCAACGACATAAAAGTTATGGCAGTCAAATATTTCAATAAAGAAGATATGGTATTTTCGAGAGTTTAATTAAATCTAAATACTAACATACAGGTATGTCACACATTCGGATCGGAATGGTTTTAATTCCGTGTTTGCAATTCCGATCGATTACGTTTTTGTTTCTTCAGATTCCAAACAATTTTGTTTATTCCCCAAAACTATAAAATTTCTGCTCTCACATATGTACAGCAATGTTGTGCCTGAAAATAAAATAAGCAAACTTTGCCCAGCGTTTGCGTTGCCACCGCCTAAATTTGTTCTACTTCATAAATTATTGTTCCCAAAAATAAGTGGCTACGATTTAAAATACATCACTTTATTTTGTTTTCTCAACAAGTTTAAAAAAATTTAAATATTTGTGTACAAATATTCACTAAATGCTTAAGTAATCAATGCAATTATCAAACATACTATTTAATCCATAATTTTGACTTAGGTATATTATCATTTTTAAAAAAATAAAACATAAAAAATAGCAATTCGGCTTTGAAAATTTGTAGCTGTTCTATTCTGAAGAAAATTTTTTGTTTTTCTACTTCCATTGACTCGACTTTCGGAATTAAAACCACTTTCAATCGGAATCACGTTCTGTAATATGGCTACCAATTAGATGGCTATTAAGCACTTTTAATGCAAGAAGTTTGGGGCTATGTGAAATTAAAGATCAACTTTCACCATTTTCAACAGGCTTCGTTCTTATGACAATTAAAACATAAATACTAAATTAAATTTCAAATTATCTCCAAAATTGCTACCAGTACTTTGCGCACAAAGTCTACAGGGACAGACAACTAGCTAGGCGGACAGACATGGTTAGATCGATTGGTAAAACGCAGTTCAAAGTGCAAAAAAATCAAAAACAAAACAAAAACCTACACACACACAACATCCCATCTGCGTAAACTTCGAAATTTATTAAATGTCTTCAGCCGAATCTTTGTTGTGTAAAACTTTTCGTTTTTTGCATTTACTTTGACTTCGACCGTTTACATTGAATAAATCAGAAGTAAAAGCAACAGTTTATTTTTGTCCAATGAAAAATTAAAAAGTCGAAGAAAAAGCAATTTTTGTTTTTGACTGCAGTTTTTTAAACACAGTTTTATTGTTCTTGTTAACAGGCACTCTGCTCCACCTAGGATTTAAAATTTGGAATGAGAGTTTGTCAGCTTCCTAAATGATAATAGAGAGAAAAAGCATATTTTTACAATTCAATACTAGGTTATGCTTATCATGAATTTTTTTAGCCGTTTTCATTTATTCTTCAAGAAATAATTGCTTGTCTGATGCTATATTTTCTTAATTTTTAAAGAAATAATGAACATACCAGCGTGAAAACAAAACGTTATATTTTTCTGGATATAATAGAATCTGTGCGGCCCTATGCTCCCCAAAGGAGAAAAAGGAACAAAAAAATATAATAGAGTCTGTGAATCGGTCTTTCTTCATATGTGGAAATTTAGTTTATTAGCAAACATGAATGCGAATCGATGACTAATTTTATTTTATAATATGGTAACGTTTTTCACACTTGAATCTATTCATGGAGATTTTCCGGAGTATACTGATCAAAAATGTCAAAAAGCTAGCTAGCCCCTTTGTAACTTCTATAGCGCTTAAAAAACACCCATTACATTTAAAAATTCAGTGTTCATGAGTGTAAGTAAAAACTAGTTTTGCGCTGGGACTCTTACTAAAGTGGATATTATACATACTTATATACATAAGTACTTAGTACTAAAAAATACTTCCCTCAACAAGAAAATTATGGCATTTTTACAAAAAACATTTTAACGAATATAAATGAAAAGGAAAAATAAAATTGATAAATTAAATAAAATAAAACGCTAAGCAAATTTTTAAATATTTATATGTTTGTATGTATTGCACAAAAAACTTTCAGTCAGCTGTTTTGGTTATGAAAACAAAATCAAGCTATGACTTAAATTGATCATTTTTAAATAAAAAAAAATAAGACATTGTTTGATTTTCACGAATTATTTCAATTAAATTTAGCAATTTTTCTTCATCTTAAATGTAATTTCGAATTTTACTGGTGCTTACCCAGAAAAAACTGTCGTTAGCTAGACTTTGTTTTTCTATCATTGCGACACAGTAGAAACAATTTGGGAATTAGTTCATTTTTTTCGGGACTTAGTTCGTGGCGCGATTATATAATGACTTTGGAGATTCTTCCTTAAAACTTGACGATTTTCCACACATTTTATCTGGAAACTATTAGAATAATTATGAAATCGGGGACTTAACAAATCTTTTGGAGTAAGCCATAGAAAATTTTAATTAAATGCTCATAGGAAAAAGTCATAAATAATAATATTTATAAATTCTTTAGTACAATATACATTTTATTGAAAATTTTTTAGTTTTTTAATTTCTTACATTTACAACTTTGATTCGATAAAATTTTTAACATCTTAAAGGATTTTCATTTCTAATGACTTTGTAGATTTTCAAGTGCTCAACTGGAATTGTCCTTAACTCCAAAAATGTTTGCTGCAATCATTATCAATTCCGAATAAGATTTTCTCACAATATTCAAATTCATTCTTCACTTCGACTCTTTATTTCTTTCGCACAACTTACAAATCCGTTGATGGTATTTTATTGGGATTAACATTTTTTAGACCCAACTTCTCCAATTGTTTGCTACGTTGCATTTGATATTTCAATTTCTTTTTGAATAAAATTTCTCGATTGATGGCATGTAAATCTTCAATGGAACATTTTTCCAAATTGCGCACACTTTTCGAAATTAGTTTATCGGTGAGATAAATTTTTGTATGATTCAATTTCCTAAAACGGCATTGAGAGCGGCGTAATTCTTCACGGTAGAGGAATAAGGTATAGCTGACTGTGGTTTTCGACTTAGAGTTCATTTTGTGATTTAAGATGTTATCGCTTGTTTATCTCGTCAGGGAATGTTGCTTTGTTTTGGGAAAGCGATAGTTTATATACTAAAATAAAGTACCTGGTCTTCTTTTTTACAGGTAGTTACTTTTAGTTTTTTATTATACCTTTGAAAAATCTTTAAAACATTTTTCACGTTTGTTTTGATCTGTCATAAAAAGTAGGCTTCAAAAAAGGATTCATTCTTAATCCATTTTTTTAATATTTCCTTAAATCCTCTTGTCAGTTTACACTTGGTGTTTAAAATGAGTTCAAGTGTCAGAAATAAAGGGATTTCATGTTTATGAAACAGTTGCTTTCTTTAATCTTAAATTTGCGCTTTGGTATTAAAAAAAATTGTAATCCTTTTTTATAGAAGTTTACAAAACAAAAAGATTAACTGGAAAGTGAACGCTGTTTTACTTAACTTAATAAGGATTTAACTAGTGGCTAGTATTTTAAAGGTTGTTCAAATATTAATCCACAAGAGAATTTTGTATTCAAAAACCTCTGTTGCTTAAATGAGTGATGTCTTTGTATTTTTATGATTGCAAGCAAAGGCTAGTAAATTTTAACAATGGAAAGTGTTCTAATTATACTGTCCAATAATTTTAAACTTTTTCCAAAATTACGGATTCTTACAACGGATTCTGGTAGAGGAGTTTTTTGAAAGATCACATTGGAATTTTATTTTAGAGGCAGTGAAAGTTTCTTAGCGTTCGCCTGTTCTTTCAGCATATCGGTATTAAAAACTATGTTTTCTTTACATCTGAGGTGTAGGGTATGTTCAGCAACTTTGTAGAAAATGTTATGGGGAATATAATTGTGGAGCATATTAAGTACAGGAAAACTTTCTGTCTCTAAATTGGGGTATAGGCTTCTAAATAAAGCGTTCGAGGAAATGTTTCTTATTTATCTATTTTCTTTAAAGTTAAGCCTATTCATTTTTTAACACTTTCCTTTTTCAAAGTAATCTTATCTTAATAAAAAAACCATTTTTTATTAACATTATTAATAATAAAACTTTAATATATAATTAAGTGTAAAAATTTCCTTAAAATTAAATAAATTTTAATTTTGCCATTTTTCCTTTCACTTTTTATCGCAAGTGGCTGGCTGCTGCCTCCGATTCCATTACGTTACAATTAAGAGCAACTAGAATCTAAAAATCAACATTAAACTGTTAAATACAAACGAAAAACAACAAACATACAACCTACAATGTATTTACAAGTACAACTTTAAAGCAATGTAAAAACAAAAACGACCAACTCAAAAAGTAATTCAGTTCAACTATCTAACTGACTTACCAATGCTCTACGTCTGTTCCATCGACCAACTATTTGAATGTCAGTCAGTTCGTCCGTCCGTCCATTCATCAGATATGTAGCTGGAGAATAGCAGTTTTAAAAAAAAATATGTTTTTTTTACTGATTGTTTACTTTATTCTTTTCTCAATATGATGATGATGATGAAAGTTTATGCTTCGTTAAATTTTTGGTCCAATATGAAAATCAAGATGTAGATTTTTTTGTCTAACAGCCATCTTCATGATTGGATTGCAATACAATTCATTTCATTACTACTTAAACTGATACTTCTACCGCCTTTACACACTCACTCACGATATTTTTGCAATTCTTTTTTGCAATAAAACTTAAAGACTTATCGTTTTTGTTTGTTTTTTTTTTCGCTCGTCTGATAAATTTGCATAAGTATAAAATGAAATGCAATCTAAAATTTTCATTATCGTTAATATTATCAAGAGTAAAGATTGCATACAACTATTGTAGAAAACTTTAAGTTTGAATAAAAATATAAAACAACAATGAGCAAAAAAAAAAGTAAAATTAAAATCGATAGATAAAAAAAACCATCCATCGACTATAAAGAAAAATAAAAATTTCATTCAAGCTGAAAGTGCTGGCGTTACAGTCAATCGTAAATTCCATTCATAATTTTACCAGTGAATTGGTCAAATATTTATAAACTTCTTTTTCACTCAATTCTACAATTGATTTTATAGACAAAAAGTCAAAATAATGTTTTGAAAATAAAAAAGGCAATTTTTTCTTACAACTTTGTTGCAACAGAAATGTACATTTAATAAATTTTCTTACTTAAAACGTTTGTTTGATTGTTCTATTAATGAAATAGAATGCAGAGAAAAAAATATATTTTTATGAAAAAGAAGCTTTCTGTTAAAAAAAAGTAGCTTTTTATGCAAAAAAAATTGCTTTTTGTAAAAAATTTTGTTTTCTTAAAAAAAAGTTACTTTTTGTAAAAAATTTTGTTTTCTTAAAAAAAAGTTACTTTTTGTAACATAAAATTTTGTTAAAAAAAATAAGTATATATTTGTAAAAAAAACTGCTTGCCAGTAACAAAGAAGCTTTTGTTATACAAATGTTCGTTTTGTAAAAACGTTTTATTTTACAAAATATTTAGCTTTTTATCGAAGCAATTTTTAGGAATATATAATTTTTAATTAATAAGATTAATGTAAGAAAATTGATGGTATTTTGTTTAAGCTTTGATATTGTTGCAAACAAAAATTTGGGGTGTTTGTAATTCTCATTAACTCTACATTTTTGTTTGCATATCTAAATTTGTTAGCTTTTCTAAAAATTTTTGGGTTAAGGTTTCCTGATGATCTGATGATCTATCCTAAGCATCAAGTGAAATGCGCATAGAAATTAGCTTTTCCTCCACAACAAATTTAAGTGCATTTATCAAGAATGAAAATTAGGAATAAAGCACGAAAAACAAGAGCTTATTATTAAGCCTTTTGTTAACAGAGTATCTTTCTAGAAACAAAGTAGCTTTTCTGTGGAAAATAGAGCTTTTTGTAAATAAGTAATCATTCTTGTACAGTTTTTTTTTTTTTTTTTTGTTTTTTTTTTTTTGAAAAAAAACGTTTTGTAAAAAAATAGTTAATTACTAAAGAAAATACCATTTTGCAAAAAAGTAGCTTTTTTTTAAAAAAAAAGGAAATTTTTGTAAAAAAAAATAACCCTTGGCAAAATGTAGCTTTTTTTTTTTAAGTAGCTTTCTGTAACAAATAGCTTATGAAAAGTAGCTTATACCAAGAATTGTTTTTGAAAAAGAGTAACTCATGGTATAAAAAAGTATCTTTTTTAAAAAAAGTAGATTTTGTAAAAACTTAGCTTTTTGTAAAAATGTAGCTTTTTGTGAAAAGGAGGAATTTGTAATAAAGTAGATTTTTGTAATAAAATAGCTTATGTAAAAAGTAGATAAATTTAAAAAATTATATTATTGTAAAAAATGCAGCTTTTAGTAAAAAGTAGCTTTATAGGTATGTTCCTTTTTTTAAAGTAGCTTTTGCTAAAAAGTAATTTTTTTAAAGTTTTGTGCAAAATAGTTTTTCGTGAAATATGTTTCGTTTCTGTCTGTAGGTAAATATGTATAAATTAAGCTTTTAAATGTTAGTCTGTCCCAGTGATGAAAAATTTAAAAATTCAAATGGTACTGATCACCAAGCAAAGGATTCTTTATTCAACATATTGGTACATTTTATAAAACCTCTTTTTTAATAGCAGTGTTGTCAGAACTTTAAGAGGCAAATTCAGCAAAATTGGAGCATTAATTGAAAATATAATCAGTTTTAGTTCAAAATTAAATTAAGTGAATTAAACGTTTAATCAAGTGAATAAACGTTTAATTAATACTATTAACTGGTTTAATTGATACTATTATTTTGTTTACTGGTGCAAATTTAATTAATTTTTTAATTAGTATCACAAATTTTTTAATTGAAATCAATTTTTATTTTTTTCTGTGTAGTGCTTTTATGTTTTTCCCATTACTCAACACATTATTTTGTAGGCGAAGTTTTTACTGGGTATAAATTACATATATTTATATCAATCAATCCCTTACCGCAAAAAAAGCATAAGCGACAAAAACACAATTTTAATCAAAGTGCACAGAAAAAAATAAAAATTGATTTCAATTAAAAAATTTGTGATATTAATTAAAAAATTAATTAAATTTGCGCCAGTAAACAAATTAATAGTATCAATTAAACGTTTAATTGACTTGATTAAACGTTTAATTGACTTAATTAAAGGTTTAATTCCATTGACTAATTTTTAATTAAAATTGGGAACATTTTTTTTGTGTGTTCTTAAACTGACGGTGGTAACGTGGTATTTTTGAGACGAAAAACTACTAAAAATAGTACAACAGTATTGAATTTTCCATCACTGGTCTGTCCGAAAACTTCTGCTCTTTTCCCTTCACGCTGTCTGCTTATTTCCCTGTAACCAATCATGTCTTTCACCCAGGCCTTTAAATGCAATTTTGTTATTTATTTATTTATACAATATTGTATTTTTATCTATTTATATTGTTTGTTTACCCTATTTTTGCATTTAACTTTATCTTCTTCTTGATTTTGTAGTACAATTTGTGTACTCGTGTGTCTGTTAAATTTGTGAAAGTATTTAATTTGCAAAAAAAAAAATGTATTTAAATTTACAATTTAAAAAATGAATACAAACAAATACATAAACATGCATGCATTCCTACAATTAAACAAGTACTAGCAGTTACAATTTGCTTGCATACGAACATGGATACTTAAACTGAACTGAGCTGGCATACAAGTATCTGTAAATGTATAGTAGTACTTAAACTATTTTAGGATTTTTTTTTCTTTTTTCTATCATTATTTTTTATTTTGTACGTTTTCTTCTACCATTTATACCCTTTTAAGTGTAAGTTTTCTTTTTACTCGTTAAACTGTTTATGGCAACTAGTGAGTTTTTTTCATACAGTTTGAAAATATCACACCAAGCACCCTCTTTTCGTCCCGTTACTCTTATGCCACCAGTTTGCTTACTTTTTGTAGAAGTTTTTTTTTATTTTTACCCCCCACATATAGTTTTGCTGGTGCTATTTGAATAGTATTTATTCAATTCAGATTGCTTTTTATTCATTCATCCGTGTGTCTGTGAGTGTGTGTGTTGATTACAAGAAAAACTTTATGTTTATATTGGATGTTGGTTAATTATTGTATAAGTGAAATGGGAATTTTATTACATGAAAATTACCACTTAATTTTTAAATTACTGTTTTCTCTAATTTCTCACTAAATGCTGTATTAGTTACATTTTGCAAATTAACACACTCTCGCATTTTGATATTCACACAAAAATAGTAAAATTAATGAGTTTTAAACCAATAAAATTTTTCAACAAGGAAAAGTTGTATACTGTTTTAAAAACATGTTTCACCTAATTAAAAGGAATTTTAATGAAATTAAGAACAACATTTTTGAGTTTATGGAAAAGTAGAAAGTAGGTCTAATTTCGGTTAAAATATTAAGCCAAAAAAAAAATGTTATTAATTTTACAATTAAAAAAAAGCATACCTTTAACGTCGTTTATTAAATTTATTAAAAAGTGTTACTTTCCTTTTTTGTTTAAACTAACAAATTCAATTTTACAATTTTCAAATTAATTTGAATAAAAAACACCAGGAATCATGAAATTTACCTTTGCGCAATAAATACATTAAAGATCGTTGATACAATTACATTTCCTTGTAGTCTGGCAAGAAAATGTATTTGCGTCATTTTTCTTATTCGTAACCACACACAAACAAACAACAACAACAACACGCATCAGAAATTGCGCTGAAAATTGTATATTTACACTTCAATTACTTTTAGCATCCAATAGCTGCTCTACACACACACAAACAAAGTGACGTGTATTTAAATTTGGAGCAAAGAAAAATAAAAAAAAATATTGCTAAAAATACCAATCACAAGAGTGCGGGAGGCAACAACAAACAGTCTTCTTAAAGGAAACAATTTTCATGTAATTGAAAGTATCGTTTAAATAACAAAAACATCAACAAAATAAAATATGTACTACAAGTATATTTTTGTAGCAAATTTTCGGCAGAACTAAATATTTATGCGATACAAATAATAATTTTGGTAAAATGTGGTTTTTGGTTCAAGTAATAACGGAAAAAAAAAATATATTTCTGGGAGAATTTCTATTTCTGTAAAAAAAAAAATATCTAATAGGAGTAAAAAGTTTTTCTCTTCAATGCGATAAAAGTATTTTTTTAGAAACAAGAATCTTTATAAATGAAAATGTATATTTTTCCAAACATTATTTTCAAGAAAAAAGTACATATGGGCATTTCCACAGAAATGTCAACCGCAGCCAAATAATTCAAAGTCTATAAAAGTATGTTGTTTTAACATATTTTTATAGGGAATCTATCAACTCACAATGATTTAAACAAATTTAACATTTATTCATAACACACTTTGAAATATTCAAATGCAAAGTCGAACAAGTAAAAAAGTTCTGTTTTGAACATTTCTATTGCACGTTTTATTTTGCTAAATGATCTTAATGAGAAACATTATGCATTGACAATTGCTTTTTAAATCTCAGTTTATATTCAATCAATTAAGAAAAAATGTTAACGGAAGGATGCGGTTGCCAGTTACGGCAAATTTTTTCTTTGCTTTACCGTATATTTCGATGTAGCGTGCGACATTGAAAAATAACATTTGTTATCAGTGCGTCGAGGGTATTTGGACAATGCGTTTCAACTATTAGTAACAAACAGATATTTTTATTGCAAATTTAATTAAAAAAATTTTGCTGGAAAATAATCAGTGCTTTTTTCTTGGTACTTATTTTAAGTTTGTAGCGTGCGACATCGTAAGTGTAAAATGCATAAATTCAAAAATTTTTTTTTCCTAAAATATCTATATTTGCGATGGCCAACAACTACAAGCATCAAGGAGAGCTTATTCCATTAAAAAAAAACTTTTTTGAGACTAGCAATACTATTTTCAATTAAGATAGTTTTTGTTCTATGTTTGTATTTTTAATAATTAGTATTGTGGTTATTTTGTTGAACTATTTATGGTTTTTAATTCAAATTTTTAATATTTTTAATTAGGCTTAAGTTCATCAAATTTAATTTTCATTAAATTATTTTTATGAAGAAAGGAATTTTACAACATGAAAATGAATTTAAATTGTTATTGATAATCTTTCATTCTTGACCGTGAACCGCAGCCGGCAGGTTACCATGACATGTTTCGATCGCAACCACTCGATCTCCTCAGATGGATTTACCGTTTTACACTCGCAGCCATCGACGACTGCTGATGTCAATAGTCAAACATCAATCCTTAAACCAAATTGTATTTTAACCTTTGGTAGATCGAAATTTGCTTTTTTGGATGATTATCCATTTTAATTGATTTTACATGTTTTTCCTTTCTTCAGCAGTCGTCGATGGCTGCGAGTGTAAAACGGCAAGTCCATCTGAGGAGATCGAGTGGTTGCGATCGAAACATGTCATGGTAAACTGCCGGCCGCGGTTCGAGCCCCGGCCACGGTCAAGAATGAAAGATTATCAATAACAATTTTAATTAATTTTTATGTTGTAAAATTCCTTTCTTCAAAAAAATATTTTAATGAAAATTAACTGCCTGTTTAACGATATCGAACGTCATCGTTCGCATAGAAAATTACATTTAAAACAAAAACAAAGTTCGAACATTGTACGAACTTTGTTTTTGTTTTAAATGTAATTTTCTATGCGAACGATGACGTTCGATATCGTTAAACAGGCAGTAAATTTTTATTTATAATTTTATAACTTTTGTTGAGAAAATGAATATGTTGAATGAATTTAAAATAATGTAGAATCATCTTACGCATGTCTAATTACATAAAAAGTAAAAACATAAACATAAAAGTATGATAGAACAAAATGTCGCATGCAACATGTAGCGTGCGACAGAAATTAAAATTAAATAAAAAATAAACTACACAATATTCTTGAATTAAATAAAAACCATTATTAAGATACATCAATGCATAACATTTAAATATTTAATCAGGTTTCGCTGAAATCAGTGTTTGAACTGTTTGCCTTAAAGGCGACTTCTGTTTTTGTCGCATGCAAATGCCTTGGTTTTTTTTAATTATCTTGAAAACGAACAACTGCTCAAAGTCAACCATAGCACAAATTATAGTTCTAATGAAGAGCTATAAGTTTCGCCTGTTGTCAAAATAAAATCAATGCTTTGGTATATGTTTTTTTCACTTTTAAGGCGTGCGAATGTCGCATTCGACATTGGAGAAATGCCCATATATGACAAAAAACTATTTTTTTCCAAAAAAATAAAAAAAGTTTTATTGTTCTGAAAATCACTTTTTTTTGAATCACGCGATTTCCGTTTTTGTGATTATCGGTGTGATTTTCAATTGCCGAGAGCACACCGCAAAACACGAAAACGGTGTGATATTCAGAACACCACAAAATCACACAAACATTTTTTAGAACAGTCCTGAAAGTATTTCTTGAAAATTTTTTTTTTTTTTCGTTTACATTTTCTAAGAAAAGTACGTAGTTTTTTATTTTAAATCATTTATTTTAGTTTTTATTTTGAAGGTACAAATAATTTGTATACTAAAAATTAGTAATTCTTTTAAATTAAGAAATAAATGGTAGGTTCGGTTTCGGTCTAAAAAGTGCGTTCGGTCGGACACTATGAATTGGTGCTGGTAGAATCAGTGCAAGGATGCTTATCTGGTTGGTTGCCATAGTTTCTTTTTTACCGATATCAATAGACGTATTTGTGCGTTTTTTCTGCTTCCATCCCCAAAATAATATTTTAAACATTTTGCCCTGAGAGCTGTTTATTTTTTATATGAATTTGAATTTTTGTTGCAAATTTCTTTTTTTGTTCTTCATCGTTCACCGGGTTGTTTAACATTTACGTGTTCATTTGGTAATTTTGCACTCGTGTGGAATAGTTAAATTATTTTAACACATCAATTTATTGACTACAACAGATACGGTTGGCGCTTTTTTCCATTCCTCTTCTGTTGAAGCAATGCGTTGCGTTTCTTTTTTGTATGATAATATTTTATTAAATGAAATTGTTTGCACTTTTTGCACAAACACACTATACACACATTTTAAATCAAACAGCTTTGGCACGGGAAGTGATAAAGTCGTATTTTGATAGAGCAATGTTTATATGTATTTTTGTTATTTAATTTATTTATCAAGTGTTTAAAACTGTATGATTTTAATAAAATTTTATTTTTTATAATTTCAGGTAAATTTAATTAATGAAGACTGATCAAAACAGGTAATAAAAAATTGTATGAAAATATGTTAATATTATTTTATATGTTTTATTTTCAGCATGCGTTTTATCGCAAAAAAATTTCACAAACACAGAAAAATTCTCGCCAATTTTTTTTAATTAAAAATTGAATCAAGTGAACTAAAAGTTTAATATATGAACAACATTACTGAAGAATATATTGTTAATATCACAAAAGAATTAATTGAAAATATTTGTTTACTGATGCAAATTTAATTAATTTTTAATTAATTACACAAATTTTTTAATTAAAATCAATTTTTTTTTTTTTTTTTTTTTTTTGTGAACCATTCTAATTCATTCATCCTATTTCATTTTAAACAAAATCCTAAACCTTGCTCTACATTTTACAAAAAATTGCACATTACTCTCTCATCAACAGCTCCCAAAACATTCATTTATTTTTTTCAATTTAGCAAATATTGTCATAGAACTTTTTTTCAATTATTAAGAAAACAAGATAATTTCTCCCGAATTCCATACAAATATTCTCACAAATACACAAATGAAAAGAAATTCTATAATCACCTGGTTTTCTTAGATACATTTTCTTTTATCCAACTGTGACAAATGATGAAAAATTTAGCAACGAATTTTTATTTCATTCATTCAATCGTTTCGTTCTGGTGAATAACATGTTAAACCAATAAATCATTGAAATTCTTTAAAAAATTTAACGATATGTTTTATTTCGACAACTTTAAGTTGCAACTGCAAAAGTTTAAACTTTTTGCAAAAAAAAAAAACAAAAGAAAAATTCCCAAAAAAAAAACAGTTGACACATTGATGTGAATGCTGGCTGCAGCCAAGTTACAATTTAACCACAGAAAGTTTTTAAACACCTTGAGGAAAGTAAAAATAAAATCAACAAAGCGACAACAAAAATGCTACTTAATGAATAAAACCAACGACAACAACTTAATTATACAGACAAACAGCGGAAATCGTTTTTTTTTTTTGAGGAAAGAAATTTTTTTTTAAAAACATAATTTTTTTCAAATATTTTTTTGTAAAAAGTATCTTTTTTTAAAAAAGTATTTTTTGAAAAAAAGTACGTAACTTTTTTGAAAACAGTAGCTCGTTTCTGTATTTCTCGCAGCGTAAAATTTCTTACATGAAGTGTGAAATAAAATATTCTTTTGTTTCTCGATTTGTGAACAAAAAGTTTTTCTCTATTTGAATGCGAAAACAGACAACACTGATTCTGTTCTTACAGGAATATTTCAAGTAATTTAGTATCAGATGCAAGCGAAACGTCAAAAAAAGAAATTAACTATAAAAACAAAACAATGAAAGGGTAAAAAAATGTAAAGATATATAGAAACACCTGTGTGAGAAAACCCATTTTTTAGTTTCATTTTCACTCTTTTTGTTGCAATTTTACGTACGAGAAATGCAAAAAAAGGCTACAATATTTATTATTACAAAAAGTGTTGTTTTGTAAAAAAAGTATCTTTTTGTAAAAAAACTACAAAGTTGTAGTATCTTTTTTTGTGAAAACCAAATATATTTTTGTTAAAAAGCTGTTAAAAATTTTTACTTTGTAAAAAGTACCTTTCGATAAAATAAAGTATCTTTTAGTAAAAAAATATCTTTTTATAAAAAGAAACTACAGGGTGGCGCAGAATAAGCTATATGGTTTAAATGGTTTATAATTTTTTGCAATTAGCTTTAAAAAATGATATCCTGTAAGTGATGTCCATTTTCTGCTTCGCACATTCGTGCTCTTTTCCATAACTTTTCGCAAAAATTCGGGTGTAATGGGTTATGATTTCATTTCGAATGTTGGTTTTTAGATGGAGTATGGTTCTTGGTTTGTTAACGTTAACAGACCTATGTTGACCAAAATTTCCAATCAATTGGTTTATTGCTGACGTTGTGGGTGCAATGCGCACATTTAAATGCACGCTGTGTCAACACAAAAGACCAGTGATGCATTTTGAGTTGTTTTGTTTTGGGCCAAATTGACGATGTAAAAGAGCCAAAATACTTTTGATAGGGCCAAAAAATGTTTTTAATGTTTGATTATTATGTTTGTATTTGAATATAAACAATAGTAATACATAATACATGTCTTATTTTTTTAAGAACAAAAACAACAAATTTTACATGGTTTAAAAGTATTTATGTTCATTTTGTTTAATTTTAATGTGCGTCCGTTCACTTTATATCAGACATGTTCTGGAAATCGAAATCACATAAAATTGAAATCGATCAGTTTTTGAAAACGATCCTGTGTTTAAAGTTTATAAAAATATTTCCATTTATATACCGCATTATTTGCGGACCACTTATCTTTACAAGAAACTAGTGTTATAATCAGGAAAGTCTATGGTAGTTTTAAAAATAATTTAATAGAAAATATCAATCGATTTTAATATCACGTAATTCTTATTTCTAGAATATGGCCGTATGTTTCAAAAATACCATTCCTTAAAAGCAACACGAAATTTAGTTTTTTATTACAAAATTTAATTTTTGTATCAAGCAAGCTTTTTTACCATTCGGCAGTCTACTTTATTTTTTTGATATTTAATAAAAATAAATTTCAATTTAAAAGAAGACAGACTCGCAAATAAAAGTAAGGAATTCTTACTTATATAATTAAAAAATTTGTGGAAATATCAAACGTGCTTAATAACAAATAAAGTAAACTTTATTGACAATAAATTGCAATACCTAAATTACCTTAGTTTAGTCATAACTTCGTGTTTACCTAGAAAAAAGTATCTACCCTGGCCTGTCCCTTAACTATTCTGTAACAAAATCTTTGAAATTTAACACATTACTAATTCATTAAACAACTAATCGTTATTTATTAAATAAAGTAGTATAAATAACAATAAAAGTCGTTTAAATAAACTTTCAAATTACTTTCATATTCTATTAAAAAAAAATTACATAGTTTTTGTCCCTCGTATTTTAAGTCTCCTCCCCAGCACATTTTTCGACCTTTTAAAAATGCCGCTAAAATGCGTTTACGCTGCAAATTTAAATTGCAGAACATTTGTTTCGAAGTGAATTTAACAATAAAAACCGAGCGAGCCATTAGCGTACTCTTATTGGGCCGATAATTCGACCACACCACTCGGATCGCTCGCACGTATCAGTGATTGATGTATCTCCCCTGGTGAGTTTTATTCGCTTGTTATTTGTGGCTTAAGTTTGTTTGTAACATTTATTTATTTTAATTTCAGTATAATTTACTGTATTAGTTTGTTTTTTCGTTACGATACATGTTTTTCTGATTGTGCTAGTTTTTAATGAAAAAATCTCTCCCCTGCCGTATTTCCGTAAGGAAGTGAGATATTACTTCTTCCTTAGTATTTCATGTATATTATTTTACGTTAAACCAACACATATCCACTATATACGTTATAAGTGTTTAAACGCTTTAAAAATGTATGCCTTATTTAATATAAAAAATTATAAAAAATCGTGCTAACCAACTTTTTACTATCATCAATCGTTATATTTTTTAATGTTTGTTTTTATAAGTAGAAGTTCTTATTTAAGCTTAAAGTTTTTATTGGAGCATAGATGCTCTATATGTTTTTGTTACCTTATATTGCAAAATATATGCAATTAAATAATTTACTTTTTTTCGACTACGTTTATGTAAGCACATACTAAGTATTTTGGTTTTCTATGTTACATTAAAGAAGACTGTATGGAAATTTTAGTCTAATTTTTGTTTGTTTTAAACTATCACCAACTATTGAATAAATAAAGTTGATTCTTACGAAAATAAGGTTTGTTTTCAATTTATATTTTCCCTGTAAAGTAAGGTATCCTGTCCTGGCCTTCATGTCTTTACCCTGTGTAGGGTATCTCCCCTGGTCACTTAAAATACCGGTGAAAGTAGATTACTTGACTGGCCATTATTAAACATGCATTCAAACTACCTGATTAAATACGATTATATTGAAACAAGTTATTATTTTAAATATTTTTATCACGCCGCCATTCCTAATATAAGATAACCTCTTTACGTAGAATGACCCATATTTAAAATTTTTGATTTTCGTAAAAACCTGCTTCATATGTTTTTTATAGCATAGATCAAACCGCTTGTGTGGTTTATTTAGCCATGACCAAACAAAACAGTTACGTAAATAATAGTAATGTGGAAAAATAACATTGTATTTATATAACAGGGTATTTATAGCTAATAAGTTTTTCTATCTTACCCCCAACTTTACCAAGTACTATCAGTAATAGCTGTCAAAACATATTGTTAACTGGATGTTAAAGTAACAGTTAGTTTTAACTGAACTTGTTGAAATTGGGGGTTAATAATTCAAATTTTTTTAGAAATCAACTAATTATAAATTTATGAACAAGATTTTTGTATTACAAAAAAAATATTAAAACAAAATCGGACGCTCTTAAGAACCAAACAAAAATATATTTTTTTTAAATATACAAAACGTTTGACCTGAAAGGGCCAAAATTGATTTCCACAAGGCCATAAAACATTCAAAAGTGCTACAAATGGCACAATTGTGCCACATTTTGCATCACTGCAATAGACTGTTGGTTTGAAAAATAAAATTCAATTATTTTTGTACGTTGTTCGATCATGTAATGATTCATTATTAATTCCCCAAGTCTCCTTCACAAAATGTGTAAAAAAAAAAACAAAGAAATATTAATAATTAAAAAAGTTATAAAGAATTCCAACTATATAGCTCATTCTGCACCACTCCGTATTTTTGTGAAAAAAGTACTTTTTGGTAAACAAAATAATATATTTGTTTGTAAAAAGAATTTGTTTCTGTGAAAAAGAAGCTTTTCCTTACAAAAAAGAAGAACCTTGTTGTAAAAGATTATTTTTATTTCGAAAAAATATCTTCTCGGGTGGAAATATCTTTTAGTGAAATTTTTTTTTTTTTTTGTTAAAAAATATCCTTTAGTTTGTAACAAGTATATATTTTGTAAAAAAAACGGTATTTTTATTTATAAAACAAAAATATTTTTGTAATTTTTTAAAGCTTCTCAAGAGCTTATTTTAGGGCTAACACTTCCACAGGTACTGCTTTGATGGACTGTTTAATTTTGGTAACTTCTTAAAAGGCACTTTTTATACCCTCTACCACTAGTGCTGAATGAGGGTATACTAAGCTTGTCATTCCATGTGAAACTGTTTTAATATTCATTTAAAGTATATATATATGTATATATTATAAATATACTAGGCCCTCGATTTAGCCATGGCCGGCTGTCTGTCCGTCTGTTGAAATCACGCTCACTTTCAAACGACTGAAAAAAGAACACCATTGGAATTCTAGTATTAAAGTTCTCCTTACCATTACAGTTAAAAATCCAAATGTGGAACAAACTCCCTGAAAATAGACAAATTTTTTACAAAAATTTATATAAAAAGTGGCAGAATGCATAGATTGACATAAGATTTTCTACAAATTCGTTTTATACTAGAAGTCATACTTCTTAGATTTGTGATGATCGGTCCATAATCTACCGTAATCTCCAAGTAAAGTCCGCTTGAGGAACACACTTTAGGACGCCTAAAACTGTAAAGAATAACACTATATGTAGTAGTGAAACTAGGTCTGTCATAATGCATGAGACAAGAAATCACACTACCAAATTCCGTGATGATCGGCTCTTGTAGTAAAAATTGGTCTGTCATAGTTTTATAAGACTAGAAATCACACTTATAAATTTTGTAAAAATTGGTCTATAATTTCTAATAATAAATAAAGCCCACTCCTTGAATATTTTAACTCTCGGTGGAGGGTATCAAAGATTTGAAAATAGGACTCTTACTTGTTTTAATGTTCTCTTTAAAGAAAAACTTTTAGAATATGTTTTATGTGTTCTTCTTCTTAAAGGTGGCTTTAAAGTTTTTTTCCATTTTTTTCTGATCGGTCCCACTGTAGTTGACAAACAAATGCTACTATATTTTTTGCTTAGTAACACTAAAACTATATAATCGCTAAATAGTTTTTTAGAGAAAAAAAAAATAAACGAATGAATAAAGGTTTAGTAACTACAAATAATCACCTCAACTCAAATAATGGGTCACGATGTTGAACAAAAATTAACTTTAGTTTGCGTACAGCACAAACATCAAGCTCTGGATGATTGTTGAGAGTGTATGAGTTTGTGTAATTGCTGTGATTTTAAGGTGAAGAGAGTCATTTGAAGGAAATGCAATAAAAATGTTGAATTTCTTGACAAACAGGAAACGGAAATGCAAAGGCTACTAAAAGTGTTACTTACATTTCTACTTACTACAGCAGGGATTTTTATATGAAAAAACTTTGTTGGTAAGTCAAACAAGAAACAAAAACTATAAAACTCTTCTGCTAAAGTCATGAAATGGTAGCAGATGACCGGAAATAAAGAAGGAAAACAAACAGCAACAAAATGTACAAAAACTTTGCCGAGACACGAATCTTAAAATATAATTTTCTTAAAAAAAAGAGGAAAAACAACAACGACATCGACAGATATTGTCATTTAACATGGAATATCAAGCACGAAACGGCAACTGCACAGAGCAAAAACAAAAAAACACTAACGCCAAATTATTATGCTGATTAAAAACCACTCTTGTCGATAAGGAATGACAATAACTTTTACTTTGCTCAAGTTTATTTAAGGATAAAGTTATTAATAATATTCCAGAAATAATTTTTTTTTTTTTTTTTTTTGCATTATGCCATCAAAATTAGCTAAAAAAAATGCTGGTGATGGATGGGAGGATAACGGCAGAGAAATGAAGGACCAAATAATGCAGTCGTTTATTATAAAATGATGTGCTCATAAAAAAAGTTTAAAGTTATGGTAAATATTTTAATAACTTTTAGCATTTTTGCTTTAATCCTTGCAGAATGATAGCACAAAATTTATGCAGTTAGAATTTTTGTTATCAAAAAAATCAACAGCTTATAGATTTTATTAATTTTGAGGGGTAAATGTTAAAGATTTGCCAACGTTTAAGTTGACTTTTTAAACAATAGTTTCGAAAGTAAAATATTAAAAAAAAATGTGTCAAAAGTTTTAAAAAAATGTATAAAATAGCTTAAATAACTAACCATACTTATAAATATGCCAAGTTAGAAAAACGCTGTTAACAATACAAGTCAGTCACTAAAGAAACTGCATAGAAGACGCTTGATATATTTTTGAATCCAACGATCATTCTTAGACATGCTTTATTACGAAAAAACCAAATCTGTATTTTTCTCAATTAAACATTTTTATTTAAATCAAAACCAACTTAAACCGTTTTTTAACGCAACAAGTGCTGTCCATCTTTTGACAATTTTTTAAAAAAAAAAGGTTCTTAATGTAATTATTATTGCAATGCCGAAAAGTCTTACTAGAAATGTTTTCCCTATGCATTGTCCTGCAGCTAACAAGTCCAGTCTTCTCATTGTTTTACATTAAGACTCCAAAATTCAAAAAATTCAAAAATAAACAATGCACATTGGGACAGCCTTATGGTGTTTTCTTTTCTACATAAAATGTGACATTTTATTTAAAAAAAAAATGCAATTTGGTGTCTGTTTCCTAAAAATTTTGCTCCCGAAAAGGATGAGTTTTTAGAAGGTTCTCCAATTTAAGTTTTGGCATTACTTTCATGATCAGGTGGAGAGAAGAGAATTTGTACTTTCTCCCATATAAAGTTGTTGCATTACAAGGAATAACTTTTCAAAGTTTTTATTATTTATTATTTTATATTTCGGGTTAAAAAAACATTCTTCGTCTAAAAAAAATCTATATCATTGCAAACGATACTTCTTATCATCTTCTTTTTCACTGCTTTTCTCGAGCTCTTCCGCTGGGTTTTCTCCAGTGTTGAAAAATAAACAGAACATAGCTACGCGTTCGGCTCACACACCCAGAAATGATATCTATTTTGCATTGTTTGTGTAGGCAAACACAACCCTTAATACCGTTCGTAACTATTTTCATTAAAGAAACGAACATTATATTGTGTTCGGTTCTTCGTTATAAAACAGAACAATTGTAGTGGTTTTGTAGACATACATTATATTTTAATGTTCTTTAGTGTTTCTTTTTTACGTTGATAAAGAAATGAGCAAACAAAAATTTTTTGCAACGACCCCAGCACAATTAACTTGTGTGTGTATTGTGCACATGTTTTGTTTGTGTAAAATTTTTTCGCTGGCTTCTTGTTTTTTTTCGTAAATGTATTTTTTTTACCACCCAAAAGCGTGATAGTTACAATTAAAATGAGCGAACATTATGATCAGAACCGAACATAATGAAGTTTGTGGTTTTTCAAAAAAACAGAACGCAACTAAATGCTCTCGTCTTTTTATTGAGTTGGATAAGAAAAATATTAGTTTTGTGTTCGAAGATCACAACAAGACAAACGTTATTTTTTAATGACTTACTACACAAACACTATTAGTGTTGGTGTTTTCCACAAATCTACCGAACCGAACACTATGAAACGAAATTTAATGTATATTTTTGAACACTAGTTTTCACAAATTTCTTCTTTGTTCGTGGGCATTTCTTTTTCTTCGGCGTAAAGTAATTTTAAAAGCTCTACCAGAATATCTTTTTTCTGTTTTTTTCTTTTTTTTTTTCTTTTTGTCCTTAGATAAGAAATCAAAGCGTCAGACTCCACTATCAGCATATGGATTAAATCAGTTGTAGTGAAAATTCTGCTGACCTCTCTGGCGTTGTTAATCCAAAAGTGCTAATTGTTTTCATTTCAAGCTTCTTAAGCCACTTCGGACAAAACGCCTATTGGTAAAATATTAGCTTTGATGGCCCCTAAGCCGAACGCTGGGAGGAGTTCTATGTCAGTTGTACTTTTACACCTTAAGCCTCGCTGTTTTTTTTTTAGTAAAATCTCCAAAAGAATCAGTATTGATATTTTTGTCACTTGATAAAGCCTGCATAATTGTATTGAATCTGTCCAGCAGCTTCTTATCGAAGCAAGTGCTTGCAAAAAATCGCCTTGCAACGTTCCCTGCATTAGAGGTCCCCGCTTGACCAGCATTCACCCGATGTCTCTTTTGTGTCCAAAAATTAAATGATTTAAAAATTAAACTTAATCACAAAAATCAATAACGATCCATGTTATTTTGTATTAAGTTCATTTTATGTCAAAATTTTCAGTTAAGATATTTGTCTAAAAATTCACAAGCAAAAATATGAAATGTAATTTTGAAAAGTTTTGTGTAACTTCGTGCAACTTCAATGATGAGCCATTCCTGTCATTCCAATAATTTGGATGCTTCTACATTTCGGACAATTTAAACTTGTTACCTCTACAATCCGGACAAATTTTTTTTATGCACGAACAAAAATTAATTGCCGTTGTTTAACCGTGCGAGGTAAAAGCATGTTTTGTTATTCACCTTTTGCACTGTCATTACTTCAGTTTCGGTTCTTTCCTTCGCAAGCGTGTTTGTTTATTTTCTTCCCAATGCCATTTTTTTAAATAATAAACTAAAACATAAAACGCTTACTTTAAAGGAAAAATTTAATATTTTACAGAGTCTTGATGAGGGTAAAATTAGGGAAAAATCGTATGTTCTTCCATCAACGATTTTCGACATCAAAAAAATTAAGGATAATATCAAACAATTAATTGCGAATACCTACAATAAATCCGGTAATATTTAAACCGAAATAATGTATTAAGTTATTTTAATAATACATTTTTTTTAGCAAACAGAAAAATTATGAAAAAAGAAGAAAAGATGACAGGAAGGGACAATTTTTTAGCAAGCTCAGGCTGGTTAGATAAACTTAAGTTGAGGCATGGTATTTATTATCTTAAAATTTGTGGTCAAAAAGTTTCCTAAATAGTTAATTCATATTTTAATTCACTTAGATAATTTCAATAATTTTCACTACTATAGTCCGAACAACTCGATAATCCGAAAACTATATGTGTCCGAAAAGTCTCAGAGCCAGTGCAGGTCCTTAGTTACCCGTAAGGCCCAAGTGAGGCACATCTTTTCTCTTCACACTTACCCTGCACAAATACTCTATGGTCATGGCTGACCGTTATTTTTTCGATTCTAGAATTACACAATGTTGCTTTTTATATCATACACCCCTTGTGATTAATGAGGGTATACTAAGTTTGTCATTCCATCTGAAACTTTTTAATATTCATCTCAGATCCCATAAAGTATATATATTTACATTTATATTCTGCTTCCTTGATGTAATTATTGTTCGAAAAAATTACGAAAAATCGTCACATCTAACAATTCGCAATCATTTATAATACTGACGTCAGACATTAGATTATATTATGATTCGTTAATAATTTATAGATCCCACTCCTGAAATATTCTGTCAGTAGAGTGTTTCAAAGATTCGACACAGCCGCAAAAAGCACTCTAACTTGTTTTCATTTTTAATTTGTTTTTCTGTGCAAATATTGTTTACACTGCTTTATATTGTCGCATTTTGTCTTGCACTTTGCCTTTTTGTCTACATTTTAGTTTTCGTCCTTTTTTGCTCTCGGTTCTACGCTTTAAAGTTTCTGGTTTTTGTTGGCAAAATGACATGCTGTGTGAATTGTAATTTTTCTGTTGATTGCAATATTTCAACGGTTATGGTTTGTGGTCACCGACATTCATTCATTCATTCATTCTTTCATTTGTTTATTCATTCATTCGTTCATTTATTCATTCGTTCATTCAATTATTCTGTAAGCGAGCTAGTGTTTGAATATTGTACGTATGTAGTAAATAGAAAATTTTAAGGAATGCAAACATTTTCAAAACTATAAAGTTGAAATTTTTAACTAAAATAGACTAAGAACAAAGCATTTTTTAAAATAATAGGTCCACCAGATGGCAGAATTTATTACTAAGGATAGAGGATTGTAAAGTTCTAAGAATTATTTATTTTATCTGTTTAAAATTTAGCATTTAAACACAATCTACTTTCAAATATGAGTAATACAATTAATAGGTTTTTGATATGATCAATTATTAAGAAGAAGACATTCTTTTGAAGAACTGTGTTTCTCTTTTGTGTCTAAGAACTATAGCATTTGCCAAAAGCTTAAACTAAACTACATACATGATTATTTCCTCAACTAACATTTTACGAACAACAAAAACAGATGGTAAAGAATTTTAATTATGGATTTGTTATTAGTAACTTGAAAAAAATATTCATCATTAATGATTATAAATTGCAAATAAAGGGTTAAAAAAGAAATGCTTTAAACATTTGGTATATCAAAAATTTTTAATTGGTGTTGAAAATCTACAAACTTAAAGCTTTTTGTTTAAGATAAAATACTTTTTTACCAAGGTTGGCAATGGAAACTAATTACGATATCGTTACTAAAGTATGTGCTATTTCGCTAGATAGATAGATATGTAGTAGATCATAAGCACCACGACCCAGAGGATCTTTTGTGCAGCTTTTGAGATAAACACTCAACATGTCATGCCTTTGTGACGCACGCTACAGTTTTCCAAGAGTATGTGATAAACCCAATTTTATATATTTTAACAAAACAAATTATATTTTTATGAATTGCATTTCTTAAACTAAAATTGTGATTTTTAATGAATATCAATTACTTTTTTTTAACGAAAGTTATATTTTGATGAGTCTGCTGTAAGTTCTATTTTAAGCACATAAAGCACCTAAACTAATGTTTAATTCACGTATAACATAAAAGAACAGGGTTGGGGTAGGATTTGGTAAAAATTATTGTATTAATGATCATCGAAATACATATTTTTTAATATAAAAATGAAATTATACATCTTGTCTTATATTCCATTAAAAAAAATTAATTTAAAACATTTTTGGTTGATGGACTGTTTCTGTTTCTGATATAATATTTTTCTTTCAGATGCTACAGTGTCTGCATGCCAAATTTTAAGAAAACTGGTTGATTAGTTAAGAAGGTATAGAGATGGGAAGCTTTTACCCCTTTTGCCCTGTTCCCTATTTTCTGTCAGATGTTACAGACTCTGCATGCCAAATTGTAAGAAAACCTTTTTAAGCCCTAAATTATAAAATTTATAGGCTATAGTTCCTTTCAGATGTTACACAAGCTCTTTTTCTTTACTTTTTGGGTAAAGTTCGTGAAAATGAGAGTCAGCATAAATTTCTCTCATAAAGAGACAAAATTACACAAAAGCACGGGAACAGAAAAAAACACAATTTTAAGCATAAAATAAAAATTCAGTGTTTTGACAGGCTTTACAAAACAATAAAAGTTTGCGCCACTTTTGGAAAATTGTATATTGTCTGAACAAATAAACTAAAAATAAACTCTACCAAAAATAAAATAAAACAAACACTTTTACAATAACTAACATTATGTTTTCCTAATATTTCAATATAAAACTTTATATTTAAGTACATAACACTTTTTCCAAAATTTGGTTCATGATTTTTTTCCTTTGCATTTAATTGTTTTGTTTATGTTTTACAGCTGTTTGACAATTTACACAATTTGCACGAAGAAAAAGTCTGGGCTGCTGTTTCGTGCAAGAAGAAGAAAAATTTTATTCTCTCAAATCCGCTCTCATTTACACAAATTAAAAGTACGGGAACGCTTTTCGTGCAAATTGGGATCTCGAGGGATCCCAAAGTAGAGTAAAGAAACAGAGCTACTATTTGCCTGTCTAATTTTAAGCAAATCGGTTGATTACCCAGCGGGAAAAAGAAGGAGTACGGAGGCCTTCTAGAAGGCCTCTGTACCCCTTCTTTTGGATGTACAAGGCCTTCTTGCTCCATTCCATACTCATATCTTTTTTACACACGTTGTCATTGCGGAGAAGGCCTTTCGCTCTCACTTCTTCAGCAGGTACATAAGAAGGGTAACGGGACCAAAAAAAATTGATTTTGCTTTTGCTTGTGCAAAAAAACAATACAAAAAATGTTACTCCTTCTCTACTCCCTTCTCATAGAAGCGAGTGTGGAAGGTGTATCTTATCTTTCATACGAAAGAGCCGAGGCCTTCTATGAGGCCTTCTTTAGCAGTTAGATAAGAATAGTATTTAAATCAAAAAATCTTTTAAGCAGTCCTTTAAAAAGGCCTGAAGTAAGAAGGTCTTCTGAGTTTTCCTGCTGGGTAGTTAAGGGAGGGAGAGCTTTTACCCTTCTTGCTCTATTTTACCCCCCATTTCCTTTCAGATGTAACAGTGTCTGTCTGCATTCGACATTTAAAAAAAATATGTTAATTAGTTAAGAAGATATTGGGAGGGGCAGCTTTTACCCATTTTTCCCATTTTTACGTCCTCTAGCGATATTAAATATACCTTTAGTCCTGTTCTCATACCTAACAAATACACATACAACATTTCATAAAAATCGGTCAAGCCGTTTCGGAGAAGTTCAATTACAAACACCGTGACAAGTATTTTATACACATATATAGACATATATTTTATATGTAAAATATTTTTTCCGGAAAAAATAATATTATTTTCTAATCAGTCTCAAATAATCATTTCTAATTATAATTTATCTAAAAATTCTCTTGTTTTATTAAATTATAAAAATCTTAATTTTTCTGTATTCAACAAACATATTTTGCAAATAATCTTTTTTCTGATACTTTTGTTTATTATGACCACAACTTTTTTTCTTTGTTTTGTGCTATTAATTCATAAAAACTAAAAACTATTTTTTTTTAAATATATACATAATTCATGCTAAATGTTTACTTTGGTTTTATCATTTATCTGGAAAATGTTTAAAAAAGCACAAAAAAAAGAGATAAAACTAAAACCCAAATTATTTCAATTAAGATGTGATAAAAAATTTAGTTTGGTGATAAATTTGTATTTGTAAGAGAAATAAAAAAAAAATATTAAAACTTTTTTTTAGCAAAACTAAAAAATTTTGTCAAAAATTTACATCTAAAATTAAATTTTATTTAAAAAACACTATTGGTGTTTTCTTTTCTACAAAAAATGTGACATTTTATTTTAAAAAATGCAATTTGGTGTCTGTTTCCTAAAAATTTTGATGAGTTTTTTAGAATAAAACAAGCCACCCTTTTCGGGAGCAAAATTTTTAAGAAACAGACACCAAATTGCATTTTTTTAAAATAAAATGTCACATTTTTTGTAGAAAAGAAAACACCATATAATTGTAAATAAAAATATTAATACACAAGCAATTTGTTTTTGTAAAATCATTGTACCTATAATGTCAAAAACAGAAACAAAGATAAAAAACAAAATTCTGACATGCGACAATTAAAAAGCTAAAACAAAAGTTATCAGCAGGGCTGTTTACTTTAGGTACCTGTAATGAATTCGCCTTGATAAATACATATGTACACAACAGAGAATGACAAAAGTATCATTTTAAGTACTCTTTCAATATTAGTGAGAAAACGTGCATGGACATGCATGGGTAAAGATCAAAACCATACACATACATACCACTACCCATAACAACCCAGCGGGAAAACTCAGAAGACCTTCTTACTTCAGGCCTTTTTAAAGGTCTGCTTAAAAGATTTTTTGATTCAATTACTATTCTTATCTAACTGCTAAAGAAGGCCTCATAGAAGGCCTCGGCTCTTTCGTATAAAAGATAAGATACACCTTCCACACTCGCTTCTATGAGAAGGGAGTAGAAAAGGAGTAACATTTTTTGTATTGTTTTTTTTTGCATAAGCAAAATCAATTTTTTTTGGTCCCGTTGCCCTTCTTATGTACCTGCTGAAGAAGCGAGAGCGGAAGGCCTTCTCCGCAATGACAACGTGTGTAAAAAAGATATGAGTATGGAATGGAGCAAGAAGGCCTTGTACATCCAAAAGAAGGGGTACAGAGGCCTTCTAGAAGGCCTTCCTACTCCTTCTTTTTCCCGCTGGGAAGCTAAAGTTGAATATGTATAGGTATACGCTGCCAATGTGTATTTGTATATTGATTCTTCTTTTTGAATGTACCCAGCGGGAAAACTCAGAAGACCTTCTTACTTCAGGCCTTTTTAAAGGCCTGCTTAAAAGATTTTTTGATTCAATTACTATTCTTATCTAACTGCTAAAGAAGGCCTCATAGAAGGCCTCGGCTCTTTCGTATAAAAGATAAAATACACCTTCCACACTCGCTTCTATGAGAAGGGAGTAGAAAAGGAGTAACATTTTTTGTATTGTTCTTTTGCACAAGCAAAAGCAAAATCAATTTTTTTTGGTCCCGTTACCCTTCTTATATACCTGCTGAAGAAGCGAGAGCGGAAGGCCTTCTCCGCAATGACAACGTGTGTAAAAAAGATATGAGTATGGAATGGAGAAAGAAGGCCTTGTACATCCAAAAGAAGGGGTACAGAGGCCTTCTAGAAGGCCTTCCTACTCCTTCTTTTTCCCGCTGGGTACATGCAGATATAAATAAAATTTCTGTTAGCTATCTGCAAAACCCATATAAGTATGTGTATTAACGTATGTATAACGTAAATATACAGAGCGAGAGTGAAAGCAGAGATGGCAAATGCAATTCTAAAAATTTTGGAACTAGGCAAAATATTTTTGTGTTGTTATTCAGAAAAATATCAAGATAATTTTACAGTACTTTTCGCTTATAGTCCACTACTATAGTTGCACAACTTTTGTGGACTATAAGCGAATTTGGACTATAACCGAATTTTTTTATAAGCCGTTTTATGGACAATAAGTGAATCCTAGTATAATCCACATTTTGGACTAAATAAAAATTATTTTCTTCAAAAAAAAACACTCTTTTTAAACAAAACAAAAGTTTATTCAAAACATAAACAAATAATTAAATAATAGTTAAAACAAAAAATTATAAATTAATTCAAAGGCTTTCAAAGCTTTTAATAAAAACAAAAAGGTAAATATGTAATTTAATGCTTCATAAGCTTAAATTATGAGATCATTTTAATTCTTTGAATGTATAAATCCAACGCAACATAAGTATTAATTTCATACGTTTTTAAAAAAATTCTGTTATTTTAGTTTGTTTTTTTTAAAGAAGTTTTTACAATAACTAATTCTATTTTTTCAAAATCCATGTTTTGCTCAATTTTGTTGTCAAGACAAAATTGTCTTATAATTTCAACGGAATCTTAAACTTCTTTTACCAAAATTTGACATTTATTAAAGTTGCCAGAAAGGTAAATAAAAAACTTGTTGCCAGTTTGTTAAAAAAATATCTAAAAAACAGAGTGGACTATAACCGAATGTTTTTGCATAAAGTAATAGATATGCCTGCAAAGAAAATGTGGCTTATAAACAAAAATGGACTACAAGCGAAGTGGACCTTAGAACAAATAATTTGCATGAAATTCGAAAAAACCTGCAAATGAATATGACAGTTTTGGCTTATATCCGTTTTTGGCCTTTAAGCGGAATGGACTATAAGCGAAAAGTACTGTAAAGCTTTTTAAAAAACTAAGCGCAAATTTTTCTATTAACATTTAGTCACAATAAATGGTGCTGGTTGTAAATAAATTTAAAACATATTAAATATTCATACTTAATTTTCTATTTTTTAAACTGACTTAAAACTTCGATCTTAAAAATTTTTTTAAAACAAAATGTATTAAAAATTTTCTCATTTTACCTATCAATTAAAAAAAATTTAATTCAGTGTGGACTGCTAGAATGTTTGAAAATTTAAAGCAAGAATTGTATCGAAGAAAACTCAAATAAAATCTTCTACATGTATGCTTTTATGACAGTTCCGTAAAGCCAATAAAATTTTTTTTTTAATTTTACCATAATATATTTTACACACTGTAGTTGTTAAAATATAAACGCAGTTACCATACACATGCACTTGTCGCTGTCACACGCGCATAGCATAGATAAGTGACAGAGACAGAATATATGGTTTTTATGTGTGTATGTAAGTATTGATATGTATGTTGTGCTAAAAAGAAAGAGTGAGACAACCACTCAATATATTTGGGCATTTCCAGGGGTCACGAACGTACGTTCGTACGCTTTTGATGTACAAAAATTATAGAAAACAAAACTTTTCCTAGTTTTTTTTTGCGATTCGATAGCATTTGGTTAGCTCTCTGTTTAGTGCAAAAGATGGATTTCATCGAGTTTAAGTTTTCATAATAATAGTTATAAACATGTGGTCACGAACGTACGCAAAATAGAAGTAAACTTTGGCTGACAGTAGTGAAATGTAAAAATCTGCGTAATGGAACGGAATATTCAAAAGTGATTAATTTATTTTAAAAGTGTATTAATGTAGGTCTCCATCCAGTATATACAAAGTAAAATATCTCTCTTGGTTTTTGTTTAATTGGCCTTTGTATCGGTCGCGAACGTACGGGTCGCCAACGTATGATTTTTCCATATGTTTTTTTTATTATTGTCACCATGCATTTTCCCATAAATATCTTCAAATTTCCTTAACAAAAAAACTTAATACTCCTTTTACAATTGATTGTAATGAAGAGATTGTGAAGAAAGAGTGCTAACATAACTTATTTTTGGCATGTAAAATAAGTATATAAAAATGACTTTAGAAGTAGAAAATATAAGAATACAGTGCAATCTCCCTTAACGGACACTTCCCATAAGCGGACACCCCCATTAAACGGACATTGTTGCTAGGTCCCGGCAGCGCTCCATAAGAAAAGCATTGCAGTCGCTTTCCCTTGAACGGACGCTTCTCATGAGCGGACGCGGACATCCGCTAAATAAAAAAAATTCTCTTGGACGGACACTTAGCTTATTTTTTTCCGAATTTTTCATGTCATAATTTACAAATAAGCCTGCCAAGACTCTTTAAATTTGTTCGCTTTAACAACAGGGCACGGTTTATCATATTTACTACATCACATAACATAATTAAATGTGGGTATGTTAAATACATATTTTCTCCTTTACATAATGTTTTCAATTTAACGTTTTTTCTACGATTTACGCTTCTGCTTCGGATAGTTGACAATACTAATTCTTGCAATGTTTGTGGTGCGTACGTATGGTGTACAAACCTATTTGACCAACAGCTTGTAATTTATGCCATTACTTATGCGATTTAGGGGATTCCCCAAATAATAATCGATGTGCGTTTGCTTATTGTACTTTGGAATGCATTGTTCATTCGTTTGTATACATTAGTGCGGTAAGACTTTTTAAAATGGATAAAAAGAGGTCTTATAGTACTCATAAAACATTTTAAACTTTTATTACATATCGAACTACATTTAATGATTTTTTGTTATTAAACCCAATTGAATTGTTTATTTTTTATATTTTTTTTAATAAAAGTATGTATGTATCTTTAAATAAAAACAAACAATATAAGGCAAAGTTTTGTTGATTTAAATTTGTAGTTTTCTCTTGGCCGGACAGCCCCCTTGTGCGGACACATTTCAACGGTCCCTTCGGTGTCCGCTCATGGGAGATTCCACTGTATATAAAATTTTCCAGTTTCCAGCGCAATTTCCTCAAGTAAAACAGCTGAGATATGCTATGAAACCATTTTTTTATAAAAACAGACTTTTTTATAATAATTAACAATAAAAGAAGATGACTATCAACATTTTATTTTTTCATCCTGGTAGACCATTCTGGGGAAATGCCCATTTATGTATATACATTTGTTGTTAAAGCGTTTGCTTACGATACATGTACTCAGCATGTTTTTTACATCTGACTTGTCAACTTTTCAGGACACATGTTATTGTGAATGTGTGTCAAAATTGCTGTTTAACAATTTTTTTTTTATTATTCGATCCAAAACGTACATGTAATTTGCTCCTCGTGGTCAAAGTTTGAAAAAAATACATAGCTACTGTGTCCAAATAAATAAACATCTATATATGTTTTAAATTTTATTAAAATCTGTTGGATAGTTTTGGAGAGGCAGAAAATACCCCCGAGCTTTCCTCGTGGTCCTATTTTTTTATAAAAATGTATATCTTATGTAGTTTTACATAGGTACTGCTAATGTTACGGACAAATTTATTTAATGTATCATTAAAAATATTTACATAGTCCCATACCTGCCTAGTGATCAAAGCACATTTTTGCTAAAAAAATTTTTTTTCATTTTTACACAGAAGTGCCAAAAATACTGAAGGTATTTTTTTAAACATGGATATTTCATATGTATGGCAGATAACCAAAACACATTCATGGGTATTGAAAAATATCTGCATAATATTCATGTATTTTTGTTTACTGAATATGGGTGCGTGAAGATATTGCCGTGCATAAGTATAAGTAATAACCATACTTTTTGCAACGCACAACCATAGCTGTTGTTATTATTTGTGTTATAAATATGTGTATACACAATAACAAAAAGCGTGGGTAAATACCTCTGTATATTTTTCTTATGGGTACTTGTTGACATTCTCTGGTACACAACCTAATTAAGCTATGTTCACATTATGTGGATTGTCACTTTTTCACATGTTAAATTTGTACATATCGTCTGAATCCCTTCAAACAATATCATGTGTTATTTCTCTGTGTACAGTACACATGACATTTTTTGTTTAGAACGACTTCTATTTTCAAGTGACAAAGCATCTGACATCAGCTGTTTTTATTAACAAAACTGTTTGTGGCGGCAAAAATTAATTGAAATTTTAAGACATATAAATTTTAATAGTAAATAAATAATAAAGCAGATAAAAAATACACAAATTAATTATTAAAAATGTTTATTTTTTATTTTTGATAGGTTATGTCAATTGTACGTTACATCCCAACAACTGAACATGAAAATTATAAACCCTATGTAAAACTCAAATTTTGACATACACATGGAATCACCTGTGGGTAGAAAAGTGACATTCCACATGACAAATACATAAAATGTGAACATAGCTTTATACTAGAAATGTGAAAGTTTGTATGTTTGGATTTTTAGAATCTAATAATAAATTAGCGGTTTTCACTCTTGGTAGTAAAATACCCTCGTAGACCTTGTTAGTTTAATTAATGTAGTAAACTTACACATTTACAGCACCGCAGCACCGAAATGTATCAAACTTTTATTTACCATGCTCTAATTGAAAAATTCTACAAAAAGCTGTAGTAAGCACATGCGTTAAATCTACCAAAACAAAACAGTTTACGAAACTATATTCCTCTTTCTTTAACACAGCAGGCTCATTAATTTACAATACGTACGAAAAAGTCTTTCACGCTTTGAAGTTTAAAATCGTACTAAAAAAAACAGAGTTGTATATCTAACACAAAGGGTAAAAAACGCTGGGTTTTTTACCTATGTATGTTCCTGGTGATAGTTTATTCACTGAAGTTATAGCAATTCATGCAAACAAACATTTTTAGTTTAGGATCGTCAAAACATTTGATAAGACCGTGTTTATAAAAAGTACCAACAGTACGAATGTTTACCCTTTTTTGCTTAAAGTATTAATTTTTCAAACCTATGTCCCTGGTAAAAATTTATGCATACAAATAAATAAACCTTTCAATTTTTAAAGTCTAAATGGCGGTAATAAAAAGTACCCGAAATTTACATTTTAACCCAATTAAACTTCAAAAAAATATCGGTTCCAGTGTTTTCCATGTGCTAAGACATTCTGTCTTCATAAAAATCGGTTCAGCCGTTCGGGCGTGATTGTGTAACAAACAAAAAAAACAAACTTACGACACATATTTATAATATCATACTAATATTATAAATGTGAAATTTGGATGTTTAGATGTTTGTTAGTTTGTGGCTCAATCACGCGAAAACCGCTTAGTGGATGTTGAAAAAATTTAGTAGACGGGTAGCATATGGCCCAGGTTGAAATATATTGATGGTACTTTTTAAGAGCGAAATCGGGGAAAGGTTGGCACTTTATAAATTTGGTGTTCAGATTGCATATGGTCAGAATTAAAATATATAATACTTTTTAAGGGATAAAATTGGTACTTTTTAAGGGGTAAAAACGCTATGAAATTAGTACTCTTCTCTTTTCAATAAATTTGATATACATACAGTTTAAAATATAGTTTACTTTCTGGGGGCCTCAGATGAGTAAAATCTGGTACTCCTTTACGTTTTGTACTTTTTCTCTTTTAGAAAAATTTGTTATAGAGATATCATATGGCCCAGATTTAAATAAAGGGTACTTTTTATTACGGAAAAAATTCTGTCGATACTTAACGAATTGAAATTATTTTTTCAGCTATGTGAAAACTAGGGTTTTTTCCCGGGATTTCCCGTTTTCCCGGGATTTTTCATGCGGGATCCCGGGAAATAAAAAATTCCTCATAATTTCAGAAAATAGCTATTTATACTTTGAAATTTAGATTTCTATTCTCTAAAAATCAGCATCTGTGGATGGGTTGTGGATTAGATCAATTGCAAGAAGTGAGTACATGTATTTAAATCAATGTCTCCTGATGCAATAAATCTACTAAAAGCAGAATGGGCAGTGCAACAGTTGATAATTATTACATTAAGTGAAGTGAAGAGTTGATAAAGTACATTTATTCAAAATAAGATGCAGGCAGTATAGTTTCATTGTCCACGTACAAGTCTTAAAAATAGGAGATACCTAAACATATCGCTCTTTTATTGCAACATAGTCATATCTACAAAAACAAACGATCTTGGCAAAATGCGATTAAAGTTTTAAAAATGTACCGATTTAAAGATATATTTTGGTATAACTTCGGTTCAGTTTGAGATATAATACAAGAAGGTATGAAAGAACTCTTTGCTAAAGTTACTTAAAATTTTGAGATATGACTATGATGTAATGAAGGAGCGATATGTTTATTAGGTGATAAACACAAATTTTCAATTTCAATTTGTGTTGGCTTATATACCCGTGAAGTGCGGGGAAACAGAAATAAAATAACATTTTGGAAACTCGTGTAAGATACTACAACATACAACTTGAAAAACACAATGTCCTAAAGATTACAAATGGACCTATTGAAATGAAAAGGTTTGTAAGAAGCAGTCCGGTTGATGCTATTTTTTCATCAACCTTGACATACATTTGACTGACGTTGTTTATAAAAAAGAAAAAATTGCTTCTTATTGTGAATCAGAAGCATTCTACAACGGTGCACTTTTAACTATTTGTCCAACCTCGGTAAAAAATGAACGAAATTTTTCGTAAACATGATAATTAGTAAATAAAATCAGGAGTATACTTTTTGACGACCTACAAAGCGCTTTGAGTGTGTCAGAAAGTTATTTCCTAAGTCGTTAAAAAATTTTTGTATTTCTTTAAAGTATTTTATCTATTTTATTAATTAACTTTTTGATTTCATATCTTGAGTACCTTAATTTTTATTTTGTTTTTATTATTGTTTTATGAATTATCCAGAGCATAATAATACTGAATAAAAGCATAATAATAGGGAATAAAGGCGTGAGGTAATAATAATTCAAGTTCCTATATCAATCTTTAGTTCATTTTTTAGTATTGAACCATTTCATTTACTTTCTTTGTAAACAAGTTCCCTTACCTTTTTTATAAATGTTTTTTTTTCTTTAATTAATACCAAAATTTACTTTGTATTATTTATATGGAGCGGGATCACGGGATCCCGGGAAATTTAAAAAAATTTCCCGCTTTCCCGGGAATCGAAAAAGTCCGGGAAAAAAAAACTCTAGTGAAAACTCAAATTAATGCTTTACAACACGGAAAAAATAATTTCGATTCGTTCAGTATCGACTGAATGAATTAGCAATAAAATTGCTTTCGAATCGCAAAAGGATTCGATCACGAATGCCAGAATTAGCCCCCTGAATTTCTTTTTACGATAAATTCTTTTTTCAATCTTACTCTTATACTAGCGTTATATATTTGCATATATATACTATATAAGGAAGATATACTCCTTTGGGGAGTTGTGAAAAAAATTAAAATGTTCTTTCCAAATTGCTTTCAATTTTGTTGAAGAACAACAAAAATATTATAACATTCTTTGGTTTTATATATCAAAATTATACACCAGACAGATTTCATTTAATCGAAATGAAATTAATTTTAATTCTTAAGTTTTTTTTTAATCTCTTTAAACTTGTCCAATTTTAAAATTCTTATCTAACAGATTTTGTGTGTGTGTGTTTCTTTTTTTCTTTTTTGTTTAACATGCAGTTTAGCGCAACATGAATGTTCAAACAGAACAAACTAATGGAACTGGCAAGCATCTTTAAGTATGTAGTTATGTATATTTCAGAACACAACGAGAAAGTTTAAATTATTTCCAAAATGTTTGACTAAAATATCTTATAAGTTTTATAAGATTATCGTCTAAATATTTTTTAAACAACAAGGAACTCGTTAGACAAATATCTATAGAATATGCGTATAATGAAATACAAATGACGATGATGCTCCTATAAACGTTTTAACCCAACGAACTCTTGTCTGGCTGACTACTAAAAGTTGTTTAAAAAATTCTCAAAAAAATATTAATAAAAACTGATTTTAAAGACACTTTTAAACTTTAAAAACCAATAAAAATATTAAAAAAAAATATATATTTTTAAAACGGTTTCGTTTACAAAATATTTCCTTAAAAATTCAAAGCTCATCAAATTTAATTTTCATTAAATTATTTTAATGAAGAAAGGAAAGGAAGAAACATGAAATTAATTAAAATTTATTGATATTTAATTTTTGACTGCCGCGGGAATCAAACCCAGACTTTCACGGACAGGTTTCCCCTACATGTTTCAATTGCAACTTCTCGATCTCTTCAGAGGGTTTTCCCTTTCTAAGTTAATCTCAAACTTTGCTTGATTCAAGAATTTCTAAGTTGGCTTTAATCCCGAATTCGTAGATGAAATTATCCGAAAGTGAGATTGATTTTAACCTTAACACTTACACCAGAGATAGAGAGAAGAGGATATTATTATTTACTTACCCGTTACACATTTTTGTTAGCAAAAGAACTTTCAATTATAAGACACCAGCAGCATGCCCGATATAGTTTTCATAATTATTTTACAACTTTGAAAATTTTATGTATTTAACTAAAAAATTGTAACAATTAGAATATGGGAATTTTTGCTTTTTGTTTTACTTTTTAAACATGAAAATAATGTATTTTTTTCTATTTTTTCTAAGCAATTTGTTGTTAACCTTCTTTTATAGTATTGTTGTTGTTTCTACCACAAACTTTTATAAACACACCATTTTGAATTGTCTTAAGTTATTTTATACTTACATTTTTAAGTACGATTCGTACTAAGAGTAAGTAGAAAAAAATTTAAACTTGGTACGAGTTTTTTCTTTCTGTGTAGAAGTGATTAAGTAATTTATCAGCAGTCTGATTAATTGAATCATTAATTTAATACACCTCCGTAAGTAAATCTTCTCAATAATGTGCATTTAAAAGAATTGTACTACAAAAAATTTTATTTAAAAAATCTTTTTTAAAAATCGGCATTTAAGAAAGTAATTTGTAAGAAATGTGCTTAAAAAAGTATCTTTCTAAAAAAGTACCTTCAAAAATTAACCTTTTATAACGTTCTCTTAAAACTTGCTACAATTAATCACTGAGTTATGGCAACTATCCTTTTAAAACTGCATGCAACATATTTTAATAGTAATTCCATTAAAACCACACACAAACAACATCACACACTCTTTATGCTCCTTTTCTTCTAAAATCGAGCAAGTTTTCAGATGCATGTTACACGCTAAAAAAAAATTCCTTTTAACTTTTTGTAATTTTTTTTCTTAGTTAATTGTCATTTTAATAAAAATTATTTATTTTTGTTGGTTAAGATTTTGAATTGATAGTTTCCAGAGAACCATAATAAATTTTGTCGACATCATTCCATCATTATGGTGGAATACACTGGTAAGCAAAATAAGTTGTTATTATAAGGTATACAATAAGGTATACATACATATTTTTTAACTAATATTTATTCTTTGGAATAAGAACTAGATTCCGAAAAAAAAACAGGCTGGTACATGGAAAAAATGCATTTTAATTAGTTTTGAAATAAATAAAAAATAAAGTTTTCTTTAGATTAAGTTTTGTTTTTTAAATTCAGTTTACTTCTCATCAACTTATACGTATGTGTGTGTATTACATGTAACCGAATTTGAAGAACACCATTTCAGATTATAATTTATAAAAAAAAAGATTCATGCATTGTAATTTGTTATCTATGTAACAAAAGTTAATCATAATTCTAGAAATTTGTTATACTTCTAAAGCCAAAAAAAAACTATGTAAAAAAGCTTATGTTACTCAAGGCCATGTCAGATAAAACTTTTGCTTCGCGTTGCGTAAGAGATTCGCTTTGACACCTAAGATGAAATATTCATACTTATACGAAACATGTCTCATAAAGAACTTTTAACGCAAAGTGAAGCGAAAAGTTAGGCAACTCTCATCTTTTTGCGCGCTTTGACAATCTGCTAGTATAATTTTTTTTATTTATTTTCTTTTTAACACACAATGTGTGAGTGTTGTCATAGTTTTTATTGTGACATACACATTTTGCGTTACGCTTTTCTGTCAAAGCTAGATGTGTCACGCAAAGCGATAAAGTTTTATCTGGCATAGCCTTCACATTAGCACAATTTTAAGAATATTTGGAAAAAAATATCAATTTAAATTTAAGAGTCGGAGGCAATTATGCGCTTGTGCATAAGTTGTGCATTAATAAATATAATCATCGATTTCAAAGTGGGATGAATCAATTTTTGAATTAAATTATTTTCTTTCTACACGATTAGTTTTTTAACAAGCTAACAGCCATTTTAATTTATAATAAACTAGCTGTCCTCCCCGGCTTCGCTCGGTAGCTGATTACTAATGATCGATGGAACCGTTTTCTGATTTTAGGTAAATCGAAAAAGTAGGCGTAAAAGTGGACGGGGCAAAATTGTCTTTTCGCAAAAACCTAAGTTGGACGATGGCGATCATCAGAAAGAAAAAATCTTCCAAATCGGTCCAGCCGTTCTCAAGTTATGCGCTTAATAGAAAAAGTGGCCGTAAGAGTAGGCGTGGTAAATTTTTCTTTCGATGAAAACTTAAAATGAATTAACACGAACATTTGAAAGAAAAATTAGTCAAATCGATGGATTGGGCAAAATTTTGTTTCCGTACAAACCCGAGTTCGACCATGGCGATCATTTTAAAGAAAAAATCCCTAAATCGGTTAAGCCGTTCTCAAGTTATGCGATTAGCAAACACACAACGTTTAATTTTTATTATATAGAATAAAATAAAAACAATAAAATTTCATAATTCAACTAATTAATTTCACCATTAAAATTATTTATTTTTATTTAATTAAAACCCACACACTTTATTTATTTCTTTTGTACTTCATTCATTCTTCATCCATCCATCTTCAATCATTTTCATTCACAATCAATCGTGACTGACGTCAAACTTAAAAAAAATACCACCAAATAAAATTGAAGAAAATACGCTTAAAAAAATTTTTTATACCAGGCGAACAGAACTTGCAAAATTCTAGCAAGTAACTTTTTTAATTTTAAATTTTACAGCATACTTTAAGGTGCTGAAATGTATTGGAGTCAGCCTGTTTATAAAAACTATAAAAGGGTGATTCACATAATTGGTTAACGTACCGCCTAAAAGTATGTGAATAAATTTTGCGATATAAAAAACTTTTTGCATTAAAATCTTGCTCTTTGTATTTTAACGTTTCTGTTCGCCTGGTATTTAGCGCACGTTTTATAAAATTGACAAAAATTGACAAAAATTTTTTTTTTTACATCATCACTGTTTTTTGTTATTATTGTTTTGTTTGTTTATTTTGTAAATGCACAAAGTAAAGTAAATTAAAATAAGTAAATTAATAAAAAAAATATGCGAATTTAAACAACAACTTTCTTTGGTGTTTGTTTACTTTATTAAAAATTTATTTAATTTTAAGAAGTGAGTAAAAAAATTAAAAATAATGTATAATAACAATGTTTTCAATAAAAATGACAAGTAGAGAAAGATATTAATTAAAGTAGAGAAATAATAATACATAAATAATATCGTTAGCTAAAATGCAAAAGACAAAAACAAAAAATTAAAAATCAACTATGTGATTGATTAGTATGAATGCCATTAAACTACATGTCTTGACAAAATTTTACACTTCTACGATAAAAAATAACGCTTTTGTTAAAAAAAAAAACAAAATTACGTAGCTACAAGTATGTTTATTGATAAAATGGGTTTCATGGAAAATTGTTTGAAGAATTCCATAGACGTCTTATCAATGCATGTTTTTCTGGCATGTGTTTAGTTTTCATTTTACAACGTTTTTTGCTTCTCCTGTAAATTATATTTTTATTAGTTACGCCTTTTTGCATTTTAGCTAAAGATATGTAAACCCAATAAGCACTCAAAAATTTTATTCCAATTGCTAAAAATTTAACTGGAAATTAACTTGAGTTCAATCGTATTTTTAAATGTTTCAAAATATTTAACTTATTGATTTAAATTCCCATTTTACTGAAGAATGTTATTGAAATAAAGTGCATCAAAAGTATGTCTCAACCCTTGAAACTTGAAATTCGAACTTGAATACCAATTGTTTGCACCTGATTTCCAGCCAAATTGCATATTGGGAATGAAAGAAATGAATTTTTTTTTTATTTTTAAGCGACTTCATTTGAAAAAATTACGACCATAAGACCAGGTAAGAAAGAACCAAAAACGTATTTTTAAAACTACAGTTATCCATTCATCCTCTTTCGACTAAAAATTAATAAATATTTAAATGTTGTTTTGGATTATTACAACCCGGCTGATATAAGGAATTCTTTTAGTTATCCAACTGAAATAAAAAAGAAAAGAAAATAATGTGTTAATAAATAGTAAATTGCAACGGTTTGAATCTTATTCACTAAAAAAATAAATAAGTATTCCAAATAAACATACATATGAAGAGCCGCAAAGCAAAACGTTATTTTATTGCTCATTTTAGTTTTTGGAAAATGGAGGTTTATTTATTTCGCCTCCTTTAAAAACTGAATGAACCTGGATATGGTAACAAGTTTGTTACTTATCAACAGATTAAAGATTCAAGTCAAAAATAGCTAGCGCGCGCTATTCGTAACGTTCTACTACAGCGATTATTCTTTTCCCCAATTAAAGGTTTACAGAACAATTTGTTTGTGAATATGTTACTTAACCCTCTAATGCCAACTTTAAGAATAAATGGGAATATATTATGAAAATAATTTTTTTAGGGTATTTTTGGGCCACTGAATTCAAACGTACGATGAGTCGTTTACGTTCCAGGCGAGCAAACATCTAGGAGTACAATGAGACACCCTTGGGTATCTAGAAATAAAAACACACTTAATTTTTGAGAATTCTGTTTGTTAGTTTGTATTGAAAATAAAAAGTAATGAAACAAATTAAAAATATTTGGTTTTGTTTATAATAATCAAAAATAAACAATATTATTATTTGACCATCATAAATGAAGTTTGCACTTTGAACAAAAGCATTGTGTTCGAGATTATTTACAATGCTTTAAGAGCTTTTAAAAGCTTTCGAAGCTTCAACAAATATTTTTCTAGATCTTTAAGCAATTGTAAAAAAAATGGAAATTAATAAAAATTAGTTATATATTGGACGTCCGTAGAAATTTTGTAAAGCCTGCCTTGAGGCACTCTTAGGCATTAGAGGGTTAATATACGGACTTTAGTAAAATTGTTTGGGTTTTATCATATAAATATTTAGTTTCTCAGCCAGATTTTAGTTATAAGCAAATTAAATCCAAGGGGGCTACTCTCTATTGCGATGCGAAAGAAAATGGGAGCAAATCTAGCGATTGGAACTCTTCAATGCGTCTGCGGACTTGTCTTTCGCATTTATTAATTTTTTTTTCTTTTCGCAAATCATCACTATTTATTTTATTTAAATTTTCCAATTTCAAAAATTTTTACATATCTTAGCATTTCATTACTGTCATCTGCGCCATCTTTAATTTTTGTTGCCAGTATTGCTCCATTTTCAAAAAATTTTGCGAAAGTGAGTACTTACAGTACTTCTGTGTAAATGCCCATATACATACAAACTGATATTCAGACTAAACTCAGCAAAAAACCAAACCAAAAACCAAAAATTTTATTAATCATAACCGCCATACAAAGAAATCTTTCGAAAATCATATTTACCGACATAGATCTCCTAAAAATGTTGGAACCAAAATTAATCTTTAATACTAGATTTTATGACATAACAAACTTTTGTAGGAGTAGGTACACAATTTATCAGCGGAAATCACTTAAACACGAAAATATTTAATACAAACTTTGATATTTCACTTAATTGCGCTTACCCAAAAATACAAAAAATTTAAATAATAAATAATTATTATTGGCGTAAGGTGACAAAAAGTAGATTTTTCTGTGGAAATACCCATATACAAAAAATTACCCTCCGAAATTTCAATAAAAGGTATAGTTTTTAGCTTCGCTGACATTTATATCGCACTTGATCATAAAGAGGGTATTAACTCAAAACCTTTTACTTTTTGGATATTTATCCGCTACACAGTGGGAGATTTTGTAAAAAAAATGGAAATAATTCTGGAATTTTCTAAACGGCTAGTCCAGTTGCAATAAAATTTCAGGTGGCATTAAACGACTTGTAGTCGAATTTAAGTTTTAAATTTAGTGTAATGGCCCGCGCTTTGATCTTTAATTTTGTTAAATTTGGAATATAACCACATAGCATTGTATGGCAGAAAAGCATATTACTACAGTTATTTCCGCTTTACTGAGTTTCTAAAAATGCACGACTTTTGACGCAATTAAACGGGAACTCAATTGAGCAGTACTCGGTTAATAGAATCGCCGATGCAATTAAAACGAAAATCGCTTAATTGAGCAAGATGTGCTATAAAACGAAACACCAATGTGTATATAGAATATAAAACTCATTTCTTTATTTATTAAAAAAAATGGTTTAAGGTGTTTAAAACAAAATAAAAATCAGGTACGTTCATCGTATAATCTTTATTACCGCAAAATAATTTTTTTACGTTTGTGGAGCAAAAACACATTAAGTAGACGGAAACAATTAACCGAAACATTTGCTCTAGTTTTTCGCAATGCGATCTTATTTTGCGAAATAATTAAACGGGTGACGCAATTAAACGGAACTCAACTAAACGGAACTCAACTAAACGGAACTCAACTAAACGGGTATTTTTACATAGACAGTTATACTGAATGGTTTTGTTCCATGATTTTTAGTGCAATAAAACGGGAAACTCAATTAAGCGGGGCTCAATTAACCGAAAACAACTGTATATTCTTACGACTTTAAAGTTCGTGAAAATAGTGTCAGAAGCATCCATGACTCTATGCAATAAAAAAAAACAAGAGAAGGTTTAACATAGACGAAACTTGAATCGAGACGAGAGATACACAGATTTGACAGTAAACAAGATTTTGTGACCAAAAAATGATTTTATTGTTTTATGTTGTATAAGAACCAAAGTTTTATTTTTTTTAAGTTTAATTAAAAATGTTTTCAGTTCTAATTAATAATAATTGATAGTAAAAAAAATAATAAAATAATAAAATTTAAAAAATGGCTTTTTTTCAAAAATACCTAATTCTTAGGAGCTCCGGCGCGGGCCAAAGATGTGACTTTCTTAAGTTTTTCTTTAGCAATTTTTATTTATTTGAAAGTAAGACAAAAAAAATATTGCTATTAGAATATTATTCGAGAGCTTTTATTTCTTCTCATACATCAGTGACCCACCCTAGTGTCTAAACTAGCACTACAAAATTTAAAAGGAAATAATTTGTTTATACCCAAGTTGGTCAACTTAAGAACATTGTGGGGTGACTCATATGTGTCAGTTAAACTGATCAAAAATTAAATTATATTGAATCAAAATTGATTCTAAATGATTTAAAAAAATTAAAAGTGTGATAAGATAAATCGGTCCCCAGATCTATATTCAAATATGAAAAATTAACTTCAATTTGAAATTTTCGAAAGTTTAACTTCATGAAATGGTGTATATTGTCCAAAACGCCTGCTTGCCTTTCTGCTCATTGCACTTTCATTCAGTTTATTTTCCCTAGCTACCAGAATTTGCAGAAGTTGCAAGTTTAACATAAACTCAAACACACACACATCCATCCATCCATAAACTTACTTAGGCAGCCAGACCTAACCCAACAATATGAGCCGAAAGTAAACTCGTACTTAAACCTTAAATGTTCATTTGCCCAAGAATATATACACACGTACACCTACATAAATTTACTGACACACCATGAAACCCAGTAAACACAGGAGATATCAAATTAAAAATGATTATTTTAAATTGGTCTGAAATTTCTTTATAAAACAGTAGAACAAATTTCTTAAATGAGAAAAATTGTTAATTTTCAAACGTTTTTTATTTGTGTTCGCTGGGAAAGGAAAAATTACTTATACAGCCATACAAAAATTCGGGCAATAACAATAACAATGACAACAATTTCGATACTAAACCAGGGAAAGAAGGGCGGGAAACATTTAAAGTGAAAGGCATACTGCTAGAGTAAGAATTAGTGCAGACAGAGGGACATAAAAAAATCATGTGGGGTGCGGATGTGAGGGCAAGAGTTTAAAATGCAGGGAATAAGAATAAAAAGTGCTTAAAGGAATCGCTGCCAGTTATATTGCTTGTTGTATCTGATAAAATGGCAATGTAAAACCCTATAAAATGTAAAAATTGTAAACACTTTTTCTTTATATTGTTTATTTTGTTTTGTTGTTTATTTTTTTTTTTTTTTTTTGTTTTTGTTATTTTTGTTGCATTTTGTAATGCGTGTAACCCTAGAAGATGCAAACTTTAGGCAATACAAGAAACAAAAAAGTTTATTTTTTGTTTTCCGCAATGTTGTTGCTGCTCTTGTTGTGAGTTGTACATGGCCCAGCATGGGAATAGTTTGCTAGTTGCATGCTTTTTTTGTTTTTTGGCAATTGTGGTGCTGGTCATTAGCAACAATGTTGCTTAAGGCTAAAACTTTAACAACACCAACAACAAAAACAGTAAACAATTGTAACGAAACAACTCCAATAACAAAAAAATTCTTCAAAGTGATTACAGATTAGGCAACGTTTGAGAGTATGGGTGTATGTGTCTGTGTGTTGGAGCATAAATGCATGAGCAGAAAAGTGGGATTTCAAAAGAAAAAAAAAACTTTGCTTATTGCCAGTGATGCCAACTCTCCACTACTTGAAATTTCTAAATTTTTAGAAAAAAATGGCTAACAAACGGCTTAATAGTGGCTTAAAAATGCATTGACAAGATTTTATTTTAAAAACCCCATTAATATTAATAAAAAAAACTTACAAAATTTATTTACTCCGCTAAAATTGCACATAAGAGATTATTTAAATACATTTCAGTAACAATAAACCAAACATAAGCAAAATCATTGATAAGCAAAAAGCTTAAATTAGCGATAAAATTGACGTTCCAACACAACTAAAGCTTCTTCTACAACATTTTTTGGTCTAAAAATTGGTTAAACTTGAAGAAAACTTGGCTTAATAAAAATGGCTAATGGCTAAATTGATTGACGAGATGAAAAATGGCTTAATATAGCCACTAAATGGCTAAATTGGCAACACTGCTTATTGCATAACTCTGTTTTTGTTAACGAAATTGAAAATTTTTTGTTGTTGGCAAATAACTGTGTGTGTGTGTGGGTTTGTGTTTTTGTGTAAATTTAAAAAATTATGCAGAAAAGGTATAAATAGAAATAATGAATGAAGTTGACAGGATGTAAAACTTCTCAGTTGGTTAAATTCTAATGTGGAGTAACAAATTAAGAAACTCAAATAATGGGTAATCACAACAGGACACTTTTTTATTTATAATAATAATTATTATTATTATTCTTGTGAAAAAGAAATCACAACATTTGATGCGAAAAATGAATACGAAAAATTTATCTGAAGCGTATAAGAAGTATTTCGGCTTTCGACCTGCGTTTCTCGACAAACCGTGGACACCGAATAGTGCATGGAACAACTGCCAAACAATATTAAATAAAATTGGTAAGGGTCAAGAGTGTTTCTTCACATTTGGAAAGCCAATGCAATGGAGAAACCAGATCAACCATACAACAGATTAACGGAAAAGGCTATCGGACGTAGAATTGAACCAGTTTATCCAGTTGTTAGCTCGGTGACGCTACCAGTGCCGCACTCAGTATCGTGCCCCAAACCGCAGCTGATTGTAGCGGGCCCCACAGAAATACGAAAAAGAACAATAAAAAATGATTCATCAGATGAGTGCAGTGAAGCAGAAATGCAATCAAATAAGAAACCCCATTTACTTACTCAGGCCGAGCTCAATGATTTGTGCCGAGATTTGTATTTGCCGAAATCGAAATCTGAATTACTTGCATCACGATTACAAGAGTGGGGATATTGTGGTCCTGAGACATGTGTTACATATAACCGTGATTGCAGCAAATAACTTGCACTTTTCTTCGCAAAAACAGCAAACTTTTGTTTTTGTGCCAACATATGTGGTCTTTTCAATGCTCTTCAACAAAACTATGACCCAGAGGAATGGCGTCTTTTTATGGATGGAGGCAAGGATAGTTTGAAGGCAGTCTTGCTTCATAAAGGGAATACGAAACCATCAATTCCAATCGGATATGGAAAATACATAAAGCAAACATATGAAGCAATGAATGAACTTCTAGATCTCATACATTATGACCAACATCAATGGAAAGTTTGCTCAGATTTTAAATTAGCTGCCACACTATCTGGATTGCAAGGGGGCAATACGAAGTTTCCTTGTTTTCTATGACTATGGGACAGCCGTGACCGTCAGAATCACTACACCCGAAAAGTTTGGCCCGAGCGAAGTGGACGTACGCAAGGAGTGTACAATATCAAAAATGACCCACTCATTCCTCTGGAGAAGATAATACTTCCTCCATTACATATTAAGCTTGGGTTATTTACAAATATTGTGAAAAAGTTGCCAAAAGACAGTCTTGCCATGAATTACCTTAAACAGCTAAAATGTCCGAGAGCCACAGCAAGCAAAATTGAAGCTGGTATATTTGATGGACCTCAAATTCGGGCTCTGTACGGTGACCAAGCATTTAATGAGTGTTTAGGTCAAGCTAATTTGGAGGCATGGGAAGCATTCCAGGACATCGTTCACAACTTTTTGGGAAACTACAGAAGTCCTGATTACGCAGAGAAGATCGATACATTACTGCAAAAATTCAATACCATTGGTAAGCGTTGAGTGAAAACATGTATATCAAAAAGGCCGTTATCATTTTAAAATTTATTCTTTTTAACCTTTAGGTTCAAATATGAGACCTAAATTACACTTCTTATTCAGTCATTTGGGTATTTTCCCCACGAACTTGGGTTCCGAAAGTGATGAACAAGGTGAAAGATTTCACCAAGAAATGGAAGAAATCAAGAGACGTTACAAAGGCTGGTGGGACAAACAAATGATGGCGGACTATTGTTGGTTCCTCATTCGCGAAGATCCATCCGAAAAAAACGCAACAGTTCAAGTCGCTCGTCATTTTAATTAAAATTTTTTGAATTTACGCCGAATATAGTGTGTGAGCAATTAGGATGAAAATATTGTCGTTCCACAAAATCCTTAATAAAAACTTTATTTTTCATCCGATTTTTTTCAAATTACACTTAAAATATTGGTAATTAAATAAACTATTAGGTTAAAAAATAAAACATTCCAGATCTTTACTTTAACGTAGAATAAAAACGAAATAAAAATGAAAATTTTTGAAACAAACTTAAAAAATAGGCAAATTTTGAATTTTGAGGTGCCATAACTCAGCCATTTCTTATCACATAGAATATATATAGCATATCGGCGGAAAAGGCATTCAATTACCTTTCCAACGATATGCCATTCATCTCGATCGGACTTTTCGGTTGGGCTCCACAAGGGTTTGAGTGGGACCATACACCGAAAAACACAAAAGTACCGTTAGCGTTTTTCGTGTTCAGGAGGTCCCAATTAACTTATCTAGGCATGTGGCGTGCTTGGTATTTTTCCAAATTAAAAATCTGTAAAGCAGTGTAATAAATAAATGCATATAAGATTTTCGGTTTTTTTTTTTAGTTTATTAATTATGTATGTAAACAGTTTGAAATTTGTGATAAAAGCTACTTGAATATTAAGATTCAAGTCAAATGTCCACAAACACTATTCCCTCTTTCCTCCTTCCCAAACCTTATTTTCCTGATCAACACAATGCACTGCATATATAGGGGGCATCCCCTGAGTGTTGGTTTATCGTTAAAAAAAAAAAAATATACAGGTCCTTTAAATTCAACACTTAAAGTTTTTTATACTGATAAGATTATTTAGTTTTCAGATTTCATTGCAATTTTTATGTTAAAAAATAAAAAAATTACGCATCAAGACATTTTTGAAATTTGTAATTCTTATGCTACTGTAAGTTACCCTTGTTTTATGGGTTCGTAAATCGTATTTGCAAAGAAGTTATGTATTGCGCACCGAAAGAGCAACTCCTTCTATAAATTTGTATGGAGGAGAACCCAATAATTCAGCCGTGTACATCCTTTTTATGGCGCAAAAGCTCAACTAGAGGAACGGCTTTACAAAATCATTATATCTTAAAATATTTTAAAACAAATGTGGAAACAGATTAACATGAGCACCTGCCATATGATCTAGTATTATTGTGGATCTTAATCACTAGGTGACAAGCAATGAGTTTACCAACCGCCCCTGTGTGTGTTGCAATTTTAAGTGTATAATCCGACAAAAATTATACACTTGCCCCTTGCTTAGGAGCTAGAACATCTTTTGGAATAGCAGCATCACTTAGGGATGATTTCTCCCGCAGCAAGTGCCCGCCACAAGCAGATGGCACTCAGGACGATTCGTGACACCCCTGCCCACGATTTGGGTTTCAACCACAGCCATCACGTGATCACCGAAAGTATCTTTTCATCAGAAAAGTAAAGCATTCTAAAAGATAGAAGCATTTCCCGTAAGAAGCATACTAACGGAGACCTCAACCTAAACAGTCAGTGCGGTGGCATTCTCACTCTCGTGATACCAGATAGGAAGGATCTCTGGTCAGCCGCGATCTTAATGTTTTCCCCAAAAGATGTTACATCAAGAAAGTTTTTTTATTTGAAAAAAAAAATTTAATACATAATAATTTGTGCGCAATAACCCCAAATGGTTTATATACATAGTTGCCAAAATTTGGAGGGTATCATACAGAGTTACGTACAGGATACATTAAATCGTATCTAGTATTGGGCAGTTTTGAACAGCGTTCACAAATACATCACCAATTCTGCGGTTTCTAGTAACTGCATGAATGTAAGTGACACATTCGAACATCATTTCAAACGATCGACTGACTAAACGAAACGTTTTGCAAAATTATTATTTCTTGAAATATTCTAGTTAAATGACCATCAAAATCGTGTGGTTGAAGGTAAATTAAAGAAAACTGAAAAAATTTTGTTGTGTGGGCAATTGCCGAGGAGTGCACCTAAAATTTTGACTAAGTGGTGAACATTTTACTTCCACAGGCATGTCAGAAAACACCTTGGTAAATACAAAGAGAGCATAAAAACTATGTGCAAGATTAAACGAAAGCTGCTTTATACTTCGTAGCTAGAGGCCAACTACGTAAGTTGCAGACAACAAAAAGAATCTACTGCGAAGACAATATTGCTTCTGAGTTAATTCATGTCGAAATGAAGCAATAAACTTAACGTATACTAGCCTCACATAGACTGTGATATTTTTAATAAAATAATAATTTGTGAATCATTTTGAGATTAATAACGGCATTAACCGATCTCTTTGGCGCAGTTGCCATTAACAAGAGAGAGAGGAAACAATTTTAGATCTTTTTTGTAAGTTCCCGATTAGAAAGCAACCCCAATTATAAGAAAATAAGCTCAATGACTGATTTATCAATAGTAGCTTTAATTAACCATACCGACATTATGATGTAACTCTTGTGCGAATGTTGATCTTGCATTCACCTTTATTTACATTATATATATACCTGTGCAATTATGGAAAAGAAGCTTATGTCGAATATTGTAGTTTCGATGTACAGTATAACCCGGTTAATTACCCCACGCTTAAAAAATGCCTTTCACGGTTATTAACCTTGAGTTTTAAATCCCCGTTTTTTTTTCTTCTATTTTTCAAACAAAAATCCACGTTTAATTGCCTTACGGTTAATTGCCCAATTCGGGTAATTGCCTTAACAATTAAACTCCAAAAATAAAACTAATTGCCTAAGTACTTTTTGACAGTAACACAGCAACCAAGTTTACATGTTAATAAAAAAATTAAATGTTTACTAACAATTAACAAAAAAAAAAAAAAAAAATATGCCCCAAAAAAGAAAGCAAAATATTCCACAGTTTAACATTTGCTTTAAAATAAAGTTTATTCTGGCCTCACCAGAATAAAGTCATGTGATGTGGTTAAGATTCATAAGAGTTATTTGCGCTGAATATTATCTAGATACACCAAATAAAAAAGATATTTTGTCTTAAAGGGGTTTAAGGAAAGATCGCTAAATTTTAAATTATATTAACATTTAAAAGGAAAGAATAGCTTAAATATTGTAGGGATTGATATTTGAATATGAGCTGTATGTTAAAATGTGAACCGATTCAACCATATTTAATTTTCACTAAAATATCTTGAGCCAAATTTAATCTTAATACGAACATGCTTGAATGGTTTACGGACATAAAGAAAGAAGTTTGCATGGGAACTATGTGATATTATAGACCGATTCTCACAATTTACATAGGTTTCGTTCTTAAGACAATTAAACGTATTTACAAAATTTTATCAAATTATCTAAAAACTGAAAACCTTTACTTTCCGCACAAGGTTTACTTACATGGACAAGCAACCAGCCAGATGGACGGACGCACACGAAAAGATCACTTTTAAAAGTGTTTCTGATTCGATCGGTCCAGATTTCTATGTATCAGCACAAATTAATATAATTGCTTTTTCCTTAATTTTTGCATATACATACATACATATATAAAAGTTCACAGTTTGGAATAACATTTTTCTTCAAAGAAAACTTGCTTTGGCTTACAATTGTGGAGGGAAAATTAAATGTCGATGGCAAAATTAAAGAAACAGATAATTCATCCGTTATGCAAATTATTTTAAGCATTTTTTATTTGCTGAACGTGTTTTAAAATATGCTAAAAAAAATTTTAACAATTTTAATTAGGCTTAAGTTCATCAAATTTAATTTTCATTAAATTATTTTTTATGAAGAAAGGAATTTTACCAGGGCTGTGGAGTCGTTAAGAAAAAGTTATAACTCCGACTCCGACTCCTTTTGGTGAAATTTTTTAAGTACGACTCCGACTCCGACTCCGACTCCAACTCCGACTCCTACTCTAACCTAGCATTATTTAAGAGACTAGTTTTTATTTGACTTTAAACTCTTTTTTAATTTAGTAGCTGTTAAATGGTTAAATATAGCAACAAAATGATTCTGTAAAAATTTCAAATCGATATTTTACTATATGAGTAGGAAAGCTGCAAAACATTTTATTTGGATTTTGAAAAAAATGCAAAAAACATATAGCGCCCGATTAAATAGACTAAATGAGTTGAACCTATTTTAATTCTAATGTGTTATTACATTCTTGACTTATAACTCAACAGTTGAGAACTTTAAACCAACTGAAATATAGAAAAATAATGGATTTTATTTTGGAGCGAACGAGTTTTGTTACGAACTTTCGAAAGAAACGAGTTTTGCTTCAATCCGTATGGGATCATTGAACTTTAGTATATTTTAAAGGTTATATAAATTTATTAAAATTATGCAAACAGTGCTACAAAATGTAAAAATAGTTCTGTAGGGGAGAGATAAACTACACCAATTCACATCTTTTTCAAATAACGTTTTTTATACTGTTGGAATTTATAGATGTGTGAATTTCCATTAGTCCTATCTAATGTAGCTTTCAAGATAGAAAAGTTGAAAACAACACCAAGTCCAATTGGCTTAGACGTTAAGGCATCAAGTGTACTTTCTGTTGTTTACCACAATATTAATACAGGCAAAGGACAGTCCTTTTTTGTAAATTGTGAAGTGAGGTCTGTTGTTTTTAATAAACATACATAAATTCAGACACTGCCATTTTGGTCTTGTTTTATTTATTAAGTCAAATCATTCTCAGGAAAATTTAAAATAGTTTATTAAAACATGCAGATGCGCCTTCAGTTGTTAGTTCTACAATTTATATAACACTTTTTGAAGAGAAACGTAATGTAAAAAAATGTTGTTAGCCTTTTATTATTTGTTGTTGGACTTGGTGCTGTTTGTCTCAAGGCATGGAACAGTACCATAGAAGGTAACGAACCTTTTATGACGTAATTTTTTAAGTATATCAACGACATAAAAAAAATGTTAGGTTCATATAAAATATTCGTACAAATGCACATTTTTATAACATAAACATCATTTGCGATTATCAACATGTTTTCGCGGTCTGCTGTAAAGCTTTCAAAATGTGGCTTGATGTAGTTTATCTCCCACCTGCAGAGTTAAAAAAAATGTGAATTTTTAGACAACTAAATTTAAATCTTTTTCTTCAGTGTACTCGCTATTGCATTTTTCCGTTCCTAATTCAATATTATTATTGTCCAAGACCGAAATTTGAAATTGCAAGTCTTTATTATCTCTCCAATTTTCCCTAAAGTGAGTAGATAAAAGTATTCTCAAGTCATTTTTCGGGTTAACCCCCACATTGATGGGAATTATATCTGGAACAATGTCATGTATTTTTCCGAGTTCATTTTCCTTTTATTCTATTATAATTCACCTTGAAGGTTGGAACTTAAAATGTAGTTCACTTAATGCTTTCACCACAGGAGCTACAGTTGATTTCATGTCATATTCATGGACATGGCTACAAAAATATTCGTTAATATGTATACGATAAATAAAAAACAACATCTTTACTAATTTAATTTTTAAATTCCTTAATTCGGCTTTATTTCATTAACGTTATCTTGGCGAAATTCAAATAGTGAACCCGCTGGTTTTTGTTACAGAAATTTGAGGTCACATTAAAACATAGAAAAGGACATGCTTCGATACAATCTATATAACTATTCTTATAAATTGTCGAAATAAGATGTTATCTCAATTTTTTAATTTTTGAAACTTACCTACTCATATGAAAAGTATACTGGTCCTTATTTTCTTACTTCACAATTTCAAAAAGCAGACCCTCTTATGGCCAATTCCACTAATTTATTTAAATATCAATTTATGTTTAAAATTTGTTTTTTTATGTCAAATAAAAATAAAATTATTAGAAAAATTATATTAAAATATGAATTGATATTTAAAAAGAATTGGAGAAATTGGTCATTAAAATTTTTTATTTTAAAAAATATTAGAAAAATTTTAATGCAAAAAAGTCGGAGTCGGAGTCGCTAGTTTTTTTGGGTACTTCGACTCCGACTCCGACTCCGGCACAAAAACCTCAACTCCGACTCCTCAACTCCGACTCCGACTCCGACTCCACAGCCCTGAATTTTACAACATGAAAATTAATTGAAATTGTTATTGATAATCTTTCATTCTTGACCGTGGCCGACAAAAAAAAAATGAAAAAACAAAAAATGTACTTTGGACTTCAAGAAAAATTCTTGACAAAAGTACGAAAAAACAGAAGTAAGGAAGAACATGTAAAAATCAATTAAAATGGATTATCATTAAAAAAAAGCAAACTTCGATCTACCAAAGGTTAAAATACAATTTGGTTTAAGGATTGATGTTTGACTATTGACGTCAGCAGTCGTCGATGGCTGCGAGTGTAAAACGGCAAATCCATCTGAGGAGATCGAGTGGTTGCGATCGAAACATGTCATGGTAACCTGCCGGCCCGGGTTCGATCCCCGGCCACGGTCAAGAATGAAAGATTATCAATAACAATTTTAATTCATGTTGTAAAATTCTTTTCTTCATAAAAAATAATTTAATGAAAATTAAATTTGATGAACTTAAGCCTAATTAAAATTGTTAAAAATTTGGATTAAAAACCATAAATAGTTCAACAAAATAACCACAATACTAATTATTATGCTAAAAAAATGTGAAATATGAGTGCAAAAAATGCAGCAATAGCTAAAATATGCAAATTATTCACAAACAAATCGATACCAAAATTTATAAAAAGTTTTAAAACGGATAAATATATTGTTTGTGCCTTTATTGGTGCACAAGAAAACCCATGCAATTGGATATTTACGGTTTTCCTGATCATAAGTTTGTATGTATGCTTATGCTTTTGTTAGTAGGATATGACAGAACATCTCAAAAAGCAATACAGAATTTAAGACAACAAATCCCATTGTTTTTTATTGCTATCTCTTTAGATTTAGCTGAAACATGTAAAAATTCCCATATCTCAACTTTTTGCATACATCAAAGTTGAGGTATCTTGTAAATAAATACGTTTAATTACCTCACCGATGTAGTTAAACGTATTCTTATAATTACCTCAACGAGGTAATTAACTGAATTCGTTTAAATGCTTTCCCCGCATAATTACCCAAAAATATTGGCTTTTTTGGCGAGGTAATTATCCCTGGAATACTGTATTTTCAGTTTTGTTGAAGTTAAATTCGAAGGAACTTTTTAATTAAAGTCTATACATAAACGTACTAGTAACAACTTCAATAGAGGTTGAAAGTAAAGTAAGTATAAAATTATAAAAGATTTTAAAACTTTTCTACTAATAACTCAATTTTGCTTTATATCGACTTAAGCTACTCTTCCATATGACCACAGATATATGAGTAACTAACTCTCAAAACAAATTAAACAAAATGAATATTGACTTAAAGATGTTTACTTTATGAATTTTTCAAAAAAGTGCCGCCTTTTATTATTGTTGAATAATTAAATTTTGTTAAATTATTTACTTTTCAAATAACAATAAAGAAAACAATGACCCCTTTTAATCGTCGTTGATCTTCTCAGGAAATAAATGAAATAAATAAATGCCTTTTTAAGTCAAATATTAACGACATTAATTACTTAATGATTGTTATTGTACTTAAAGGCAATTTTTTGATAAGGCATTAACATAATTGTTTAACAATTTAAATTTTGTTAAAACTTTGTTTACACACCAACAATCTAAATTAACTTTTATTTTTATTTATTTTTATTATACTTTAAACCACAAAATTAAATAAAGTTTTTAAAACTTACATAAATTATAAGTGGGGGGTTTTACTTCTTTTTTTTAATTTTGTTTCTAAAATTTTTTTTTGTGCATTTGAGCACAACAATTTTAGTGTGTTTTTCTCGAGTTTATTTATATTTATCAGGCGTGGTTGACGGAAAAAAGTGTCAACATTTATCAAAAATTGTTTAGAACTTTTTTCTTCAGGAACAAAAAAAAAAAGTAAATAAACTGAAAACAAACAACAAAAAAATAATAAAACATGAAAACAAAGTATATAGACCAAAAGTGCAAACAACAATGGCCAACAATTGGAAGCAGCAAAACAAACAAAAAAAATAGTGTTACAATTGCCACTCTAAACAAAATACATGCAGCCACCCAGAAATACAAGGAAAAAATTATGAGGAGGAAAAAACGGAACACGAAATAACCAACCACACACCTTAAGAAAACAATCTACACAAAGAAATTCTAGCCAAACAATATTATCACACCAAAAAAAAAAAAGAAAAATAGCCACTAACCAAAAATAGCATCTAACAAGATGACAGTGGTTCGGGCAAATGGGTTATTTGTTTAAAATGCCAGATTAGAATTTCTCTGAAGCATATGTCATTGTTCTCAAGGGTATATCTGGGAAACCTATTGGTCCTCGGCACAATTGTAACAATGGACTAACAACCCAGTAAAAACTTCGCCTGCAAAATAATGTGTTGAGTAATCAGAAAAACATAAAAGCACTACTTACAATTCAACATACAACCAGAAAAAAGTAGTGAAATAAGTGGTAATAGCAGAAAGCTACTACATAATGAGTGAAAAAAGCTATTGATTTTGGAAAAGTAAGCGAAGTTTTTATTGGGAAGTAAAGATGATCGATATTTCGGTGGCATGTCATAACGTCCAGTGACACAGTGTCCATGGGCACTGTGACGCTCCAAAAGGTGTCATATTGTCCATGGACACTATGACACATTTGAAAATGTCATAATGTCCGTGGGCATGAAGAGACTTTGCAAATGGACATTATGTCATTTTTAAACATTAGCGATATTAAATATACAACGAAAACACTTTTGGGCGCAAGAATTTTCTCCTCTATGGTATTACAAATGCCGGCTGCGCTTACTAAAGCGTCTCGGCATAGCCGGCCTTCGGCCGGGCAGTAAAACAAGTACCGGCTTCGCTAACTAAAGCTTCTCTGCACAGCCGGTCTTCGGTTGGGCGCAATGATTTTTCTATGTTTTAAAAAGTGCATGCTTCGCTAAGTAAAGATCCTAAAATCTGTCCTTGTTTCCGGACGAAGGCCGACTACGCAGAGACGCTTTAGTTAGCGGAGGCGGTATTTGTTATACCATAGAAAATAAAATCCTTGCGCCCGGTCGAAGGCCGGCTGTAAAGAGAAACTTTAGTTAGCGACGCTGGTTTTTGTTATATCATAGAGAAGAAAATCCTTGCGCCAGGCCGAAGTCCGGCTATGCTTTGTTACCATATTGTGGACATTACGACACTTCTCTGATGGATATTATGACACTTTTAAACGCGACATATTGTCCATGGACACTATGAAACTTTTTTGAGCGTCATAACGTCCATGGACACTTTGTCACTGGACGTTATGACATGCCAGCGATATTTCTGTACCTGTGATTCAATCACTGTTACTGAAAAATCACTAATCACAGTTGTGATTAAATTTGTCAAGTAAACAGGTCTTTTTGTTTTTTGTTAAATGCACAAATTTATGATATTTTACTGTTTGCGTGGGTGGGTATAGCGCTTTTTGCATGCAATAATGAAAAATGTTGCTGTTCCTTTTGTTCTCTCTTCTTCCTTATTAGTATTTCTTTTTAATAGCCAAAGTTTGTTTGTTCAAATATTAATGTATATGCAAGTTAACAGATAAACATTTAACATACTTTGATATTTGCATTTGCGGTAAACTGCTTTGAAAGCTCTTCAAATTTGTTTTTGTTTCCGTGCAAAGTACTTACAAAAGCTCTTTTGTCCGCCTCGCACATTGTGCATATCGCTTGGACGCAATTGCTATCTAAAAACTGACAAACCGTGATCACAATAACAGTTTTAAGGAACAGTGATTAGATAAATCACGTTTTCTAATCACGATGTTCCTTGAAAATCACGGGATCGATCATCTCTACTAACAAACATAAAATAAAAAAACCGAAAAAACTGCATCTAGTGCATAAAAATTGCTAAAATGTAGAAAATTTTTCAAATTTTACATAGCGACTTCACCATTTTTTGTCCATAGCTGCAAAACTGTGCAGTCATCGTCAGGAAAAATATTCCTTATAATATAATTTGTTATTCAGAACATTTTAATAATTACTATAATGTTTTATTAAAAAAAGGAGGTCACCTTTAAAAATATATGCGTTTAATCTATATGGAAGGCCTGATTTACCTCATCTTCGAACTATCACACAAGTTTTACGTATTTTTAGAAAAATACAACCCTATCATGCATGATAAGTTTTTATTGTTTTTTGAAAAATTTTAAACAATAATAAGATCAGGGTAGTGATTTTGTTGTAAGACTCCATTTAGTATCGAGTTCCAACATGGTTAGTACAGGGTGTCTGGTGGCAAATTTATATTTTTAAATACGATTATTTCAAAAAGTAATAAACGGTGCGGAGGGAGGGTGGCACCGTTAGAATAATCGATTGTGCGGATTTGTCAGTCACGATGTCGCAGTGGTCGATTGACCATCGCCCGTTCGCTGTGGAGACATTTTTGAAGAGTAATAATTCTTACGTAATTGCTCGTCGACAATATTGTTTAAAGTTCGGTATTCGGCGAATACGTGATAAACCGAGTATTAATTTAATTCGTTCGAGGGTGCAAAGATTCCGCGCAACTACTTCGGCTATGAATACCTCACGGCCAGGGCCAGTCGATCTTCTAGGACTCCCGGAAACATTGAACTGGTTGAAAGCAGTTTACGTGAAAATCCGCGAATTTGAATACGGAAAAGAGCAACAACACTGGGAGTTCCAAGAGCGATTATTCATGAAATTTTAAAAAGGATCTGAAGTTCCATTCTTTTAAAATTGAGACATCAAAAACCATTACATTTTCCCAGGATAACAGTTTGGTGTCCCTTATCCAAGCATGATATAATCCGACCTTTTGTTCTGAAAATTCTAGAAAAACAAGGCTCCGTTTTGAATAGTGTGTTCAACTCGTCGGAAGACATCTGGATGACATACTCTTTAAAAAATAAAATCCGCATTTCCATTTAATCGTTCAATGCTCTTAATAAATTTTTGTGTCAATTATTACGTTTTTTATTTAAATTTGAAAATATAAATCTGCTACCAGACACCTTGTAGTATACTATATCTGAGAAGTGCATGATATCACTAATTGAATATGAATTGTCATATAAATAATTGTCTTATAAACAATATAACAAAGTACGTAGCTGTCGAATTGAAAAGTCGATAGAACCCACAAAAAAGATGTAAGTAACCAACTGCAGTGCTCCACTTGTAATTATTTGCGGTCAAATCCCACTTTTTCATAATTAAGAGAAATTTTTTATTTATGTTTTTATAAATATATTGTTCAACATTGATTTTGATCTAATTTAGTTTTTTCTGACTGCAATAAAATTAACTTTATGATCATCATCCACTTTTTTTTTAATTTTTATAGATCCCACTGTTCCAACTGAAATACCATGATACTGCATTATAATGCAACTCTGTCATTTGATTAATATCCCATACCAATGCTAACAAAATCATACTGCACACTACATATCAAATTCCTGGTTCACTTACAATACAACACTCGTATTAGTATGAACGAAAAGAGCTAACAATGAAATACAGCAGCTACTACATCTTCCAACACTATTGTGTGAGAATAAAAAACTTTTAAATACGAAGGTAAAAAAAACTAAACTTTATTCTTCCTAAAGAAAAATTATTTCAATAGAAGTAAGTGGGAGGCAAGTAAAGAGAAGGTAGAATTGTGATTGACATAATTAAGTACCAAAAATTTTAGAACACTATAAGATGTCATATTTTTTTTAATACATTTAAAATTGAACACAATTTTTAATACCTTATACTTTTAGATTTAAGAAAAGTACCAATTTTCCATTAAATCGGTCCAAAAAATGTGTTAACTGTACCCTTTAGGCCATCGTTGAGGAGTATCAGTATGATGACGAAGTACGAGTATCTTTCTTTAAAAGAAAAAAAAGACATTTACCACAGTGTTGAATTTTGTTTGTTTGTGTCCTGTGCCGTGGAAAGAAACACCAACTTGTTATGGCCATTTTAAGAAGTTTGTCAGATTGTTTGTTATTTTCTATGATGTGTTTTTCGGGGAAATAGGAAATACGTTAAGCATAATAAAAACATTGTGTGATATTTAATTTATTATACTTTTTCACAAAATTTTTTTGCAACAAATTTTCTTTTGTATTGTGTATTTTTGGTTATTTTGAAAGTATTAGATCATTTGCAAAAAGGAAAACTTGGGCCATAAGAAATAGTTTTATAGATTAGGAACTATGTAGCCAAAGTAACGATAGTTTAAAAGTTTTAAGTGATGTTTTTAAAGTCCGATAGAAATTCAAATCGAAAAAAATAACGCAAAAAAATTCATTTTTATTAAGAAAATTGTTTATTCGAAAGGTTAATTCCTACCTTCATTGCATAAATATTTTAACTTATTTTGGGTATTTGGCAACCGCGGCTGTTTTTGAGGGAACGCATTCTGGACTTTATTCGAGGCTATATGTCACGAATAATGTTGGCCTCCAAAGCGTTATTTGATTCTGGTTTATCAGCATAAACCAGCAGTGACTTCACGAAGCCTCACAATAAATAATCGAGAAGTGTCAAATACCAATTAATAGTATTGTGGTTATTTTATCGAACTGCTTGTGGTCTTTAATCTAAATTTTTATATTTTAATCAGGCTTAAGTTCGTCAAATTTAATTTCCATTAAATTATTTTAGAGAAGAAATGAATTTTACAATATTTTAGAATGAATACGAGATTGAACCCACGGACAGGTTGATTTGACATGTTTTGATAGTAACCACACTATCTCTTCAGAAATCTTTGCGGTTTAACACTCACCGCCCTTGACGACGTCTGTCAGTAAATAGTCAAACATCAATCGTTGAGAAAAAAGTCACAACGGGACGTAGTGCAAAACACAGTTTTTTCTACGTAATGCCCACATACTCTGCAAACTATATAATCGATATGTTTATTAACGAATCACGGTTTTTTGCCCCTTTATGTACCCAAAAGTGGCCCATTCCAAAAAAATCTAAGAGAATCTGATAGTACTTTATACTTTTTCATCTAGTAGTTTAAATAATATAGATCATTACAAGTGCAAGTTTCTTGAAGTAATAATATTTAAGTCGACTAAATTCTAAAGAAAAAGATTTAGTAAAGTTGATCTTTAAAATAAGATCGCAACAGTTATTCAAGATTTTGCACATAAGGCTGAACCCACACCGACAAAAGACATAACGTTTTTGTCTTTTAAGTCAAATATACTTGATTGATGCTAACCCAAACACCAAAACAAATTCTTATCAAGTTTTTGTCTAAAAAGACAACCAGTAATCAGACCGCCGTTTTTCGTTTTTATTTACTTATATTGATTTGTGTGTGGGTTACATCAAACGAAAGCATGCAATTATCCAACAGAGGTTTAATTTAATTAATAGCTGTTAAAAGGGTTCTTGCAGATCTTGACATAAACAAGTCACCTGGGCCGAATGGTATACCTGCACTGGTCTTGAAACAGTGCTTTTCGACGCTAGCTCGTCCCTTAGCAAATCTTTTCAGCACTTTATACCATGCCGCGGAATTTCCAGTCTGCTGCAAAGTTGCTAATGTAACGCCAATTCCTAAAAAGAATGGCTAATAACCCTGAAAATTACCGCCCAATTGCAATTTGTTCGGCACTTTCCAAAGTTATGGAGAGTATGGTAAATTACCATCTTGTCAAATATTTAGAGTCAAACTACCTACTAAGCGACCGCCAGTATGGCTTTCGCAGAGGTCGTTCTACTGGAGTCTTACTAGCTCTGTTATTGGAAAAATGGTACCGTTCCATTCACCATTTTGGCGAAAGCAAGGTTATTGCTTTAGATACTTCCAAGCATGGTGCACTCTTGCAAAACTTGTTGCATTTGGTGTCGGTAATAATTTCTCTCGATTTATATCGAGTTTTCTCAGAAATCGCACTATACGAGTTATTATACATGGGGTTTCGTCAAACGAGTTCAAGATTCATTCAGGGGTGCCGCAAAGCTCCGTTCTTTTTCCTACTCTATTTCTTATCTTTCTAAATGACCTCCTATGTCAAACGTTCAACCCTATCTACTCTTTTGCAGATGACAGCAACCTTTGCCATTCCTACTCATTTGATTGCAGACCAAGCGTATCCGATGTCGGTGCTATGAGGCAGAATATGAATGATAAGCTTGGCCGAGACCTTGACATAAGATTTCTGTGATAAATGAATTTGATGACAAATATTTTACAAATATTTCCCTATTAAACCGAATTTCATAACAAAAATTATAAAAATTTTATTAAAAGTGTATTAAAAAAAAAAAAAACTTCCAAATTCTTGCGTTTTGCGTTTTCGATTTCCAGAACACCCCTGATAGTCTCGGAATGGGGTCGTGCAAATAGGGTCGATATTAATGCCCGAAAAACCCAATCTCTTGATGTTCTGGGCATGAGGATACAATGTGATGTCCGATGGACAGAACATATATTCAAGGTGTCGAAAAAAGCATTCAAGTGCCTCGGTTTTTTAAGACGGTGTAGGATATACTTCACTCCATCTGATCTCCTTACTATTTATACGACCTATATCCGACCGCGTATGGAATACAACTCTCATGTGTGGGCCACTGCTTCAAAGCCTTTTTTGGAGCTTCTCGACCGCGTGCAGGAGAGGGCGAAGGTTCTCATTGGTGACAGTAGGGTATCCAATTCTATTGACTCCCTTGAGCACTGTCGCAATGTGGGTTGTATTTGCCTGTTTTATCGTTACTACAATGGGATGTGTTCTGTTGAAATTAGGGATCTGGTTCCCGAAACCCGTACGTTTACTCGTAATACACGTTTTTCCTCAAGAGCCCATCCTTATGTGGTCGATTGGCAGGTGAATCGTACAACGAATTACAGAGAGAATTCGTTTTTTCCCGGACTGTTCGTATGTGGAATAACCTTCCTGCAGAAGTCTTCCCTCTCACTTACAACATGATTAAGTTCAAATCGAATGTTCACACACACTACTCCCTCTATCCTCCTCCCCACAACCTATTTTCCTAGTTCCAACACAATGCAATGCATTAGTAGGGGTCGTCCCCTGAGTGCTGACCTAACAGACTGACTAACAGAGAAAAAAAGGGAAATTATTTTCAAATTGTAAAATGCGTTTATTTCTAAAATGCTTTCAAACGTTATTCTCAAATGTGGATTTCATTACAATGTGGATCGTAAATGAAAAATATAATTTTAAATTTAAATTCATTTTTTATTTTAATAAACTGGCAGCAAACATTCGGCGCCATAGCTAAAAGTTAACATAATGTTCTTTCCGTCCTCAAATCCTTGGATAGACGAAATACTTGGCTCCTTTTTATTTTTAGGATTTTCATGGCTTACCACCGCGATCGTACAACAAACTTTTATTTTCTTCACAAGAAATTTAGGTTTTCTAGCAACGAATTCACTTCACGTAACTTGTAGTTTTTCATCACATTTATTTTTCGCTTTAGTATTGCCACCCTGCAAATAATATTGGACCACCTGATCCATTTTGATAAAATGGACTACTCCATGGACTGGTCCGATGTAATGCAAGCATGGACCATGTCATTGTTAAAAAGCGTTTGTAGTGAGACGACACGTCTTCGTTTTTTAACGACTTGCTTTCGTCCAAAGCTGGGTTATATGGTACTGCCCTAGGACATCGTAATGTTAAATAGACCATGTTTTTTCCATACGTTTGGGTTACTTTTGGACTTGTCCTAGTCCCTTGTGGGCTACTCTTTACACGCGTGTTTGGACTGGTCCTATTATTTGCAGGGCAGGTTTATTTTTAATTTGAGAATAACATTTGAAAACAATTTGATATCAAATTGAAAAAACAATGTATGTCAAATGTTTATATTTAAATCATTAGCAATTTGAATTCAATTGTTAAAATCAAACAATTAAACGATTTTTGAGAATTGTCAAAGTCGTTCTTGGAAGTCAAAAAGTTAATTAAAAAGGTTTCGTTTAAATGTGCTAAGTTTCCACTTCATACTATTGATAAACTGAAATTTATTGTTGATGGGATAAGCTATTTCTATGCGCATTTCACTGGTTCCAGATCATTAGGAAACATCATCTAAAGATTTTAGAAAAAAACTAAAGACATCATACAAATAATACTGTTAAGCGAATAAGAATTATAAACACCAGTTTTACTTGTAACAATATCAAAGCTTAAACAAAAACAACAACAATAAACAGTAAGTTTATCTTTTCTTACAGTCCGTACAATAATTGGTTGATTTTCTGTCAACTCTAAATGTGGTTGTAAGTGGGTAAAGAAAAAACAAAAATAAAATCAAATTACATTATCTTATTTTGCCAGTTCAGTTTTATTTACACTGCCACATGCACAAATGATAAAGTAATTTCATATAAAAGGTTTACCCTCGTATTTGTTGGGTATGTGGAACGTGGGTAATTTCAGTCTATTTTGTCTTACTCTGTGTGGGTAGGTTGTAACAACCACATGCATTTTCTGCAACCAATGTTTTGTCACAGTAAGTCAGAAAGTTTTGCGGTTGTTTCGTTTTGTCTCATAAGAACCTTTGTTCTGTTGTCGTATGAGTCAAAAAAACTGTTTTGTCTATTGTTGGTGTGGGTTTAGCCTAATTTCTTCAATTAATTGGAAATTGAAAAATTTTCAATAAACAGAATAATTGTGATTTTTAGTTGAATTGTTAATTTTTAGTTTTTAGAATTTTTTTTTAGTTAGGCTCGAGTTCATTAAATTAAATTTTTTAATTAAATTATTTTTACTGAAGGAAAGAATTTTACAACATGAAATTTTTTTTTTATTAAAATTTATTGATAATTTTCCTGGCTGAGCTGGGGTTCGAACCCGGGTTGAATTTACTGCCTGCCAAGAGTCAAACATCAATCTTTAACCAGAGGTACTGGTAGTTCGAAATTTGCTGTAATTATCATTTTTTTTTATATATATTTTTTTAATTTTTATATTACATGTTGCTTCCTTTCTTCTGTTTTTTCGTATTCTTTCTGTCAAGACTTTGTCTTGAAAACCTGAATACATTTGTTTATTATGTTTTTAGTCCAAATTAGTACAAATTCAAGTACAAACGTAAACATTAGAGCTTTTGCCATAGCTATTTTAAGAAAATTGTATCAATAACAATTTTAATTATTTTCGTGTTGTAAATTTCCTTTCTTCATAAAAACAATTTAATGAAAATTCAATTTAGTGAACTTAAGCCTAATTAGAAATATTAAAAAAATTTTCAATAAATTTTATTTAATTTCATGTTAAAAAAATTTCTTCAAAAAAAAAAATATAAAAAAAATTAAACTTGATGAACTTTAGCCTGATTAAAAATATGAAAATTTGGATTAAGAACCATGATCATGACCACATACTTATTTTTATTAATTGGAAACGCTATATTCATCGCCGTGATCAAATGTTTAGTATGAGAGAGGTGCAAAAAGCTTTGATTTGTAATGGCTTGCTTTAAAAGCTGAAGCTTTTTTTAACCAAACAAGTAAAGTAGGTAAAACTTTAATTTGCCGGAATAGCAACAAACTGTAAAATTATTTTAGATTTTTATTCAATATGTACACCAGAAAAAGACAAATTCTTTTTATGTCCAAAAATTCTGAACCATAGAGAAAAATATCTATGTTCTGAACAAACATTGATTTACATATTAAATATTAAATAAGTGTTCTTTTTAAAACCAATTTCTATTTATACTTATTCTCTTTACAGGTTGTTGAAGAAAAGCTCATCAATGCTGAATATTGTGTTCAAAAAGGAAAAAGGAGTACTTTAGCGAATCTCAATAGGGATTATGTATGCAAAAAGTAGTTTAAGGTAATAACTAACTAGACAAAACTTGTCAATTTATAAATGTTTGTGTGCATTAAAATGAACTAAGAAAAACTCTAATGTAGTTTGTGTAATATTTGCAGGTTATTCCCATGTACGACAAATCAAAGAAAACCTGGAGTCAAAGGCTCAAAATACATAAGAACGAAAAATCACAAGCAACAACAAATACAGCAGGAAACAACGGCACATCGATAACGACAACTGCATTAAATAATTCACAAACTCTAGCAGCCGTAACAGTTGCAGCAACGAAAATTCCTCATACCTTAGAAGCAACAATAAATGTCGCTCATAATGTTAATAGTAGAACATCTATGCAACAGTATCAAATAGCACCAACTGCAATTATGCATTTACCCAATTTAAGTGATTACCACGCAAGTGGAGCAGGCCCAGCCTATGAATATATACCAAATCATATGAGCCGTTCAATGAAATATGCCGAACCTTGGATATATGGCACGGTACGGGGTATACCCGCCCGGCCGGCAGGTATATATCATCCAGCATATGCCCATTATGCTGGTCATCCTCATGCAGCCACCATATTTGCTGCACCCACCACCGACTTAACTCCAGCACCTTCAGCTGCCGCAGCAGTAGCTGTGGTACTTTGCTCATGTCACGAGTACCTGAGCGGCACCAAAGGCCGCACTTTAAAAAAACCATGTATATGTAAGAAATGTAAAGGTACTCGCTTGCCTTTGCATAATATCGGAGGAACCGTAAGATTGCCGACAAACTTGCCAAGCCCTAAGTTAAGACCTGTGGGAGCAGCATCAACAGTGCGAGTTGTAAGCTCTAGTAAGAAAATTCGACCCACCATTTTAGATCCGCAAAAAGATCCTTATGATTTAATGAGAAGAACTCGACTACTGTCACCTGAACCAGGCAATGTAAATAGCAGTGGAGGAGTTTCTACTGGTGGATCATTTAGTAAAGAAAAGTCTCGGCATAGGGGCAAAAGTGCTAGCCCCGTGAGAGGGCGTTCTCGCACACGTCACCACAAAGTTTTAGTTAGTAGCTCTAATTCTAAAGAATCTTCAACAGCGTTACAAAGCTTTGATGAAACATGGCTAACTGAAAGCGAAGACTTAGCCCAAACTGCCTCTTCTGTGACTGCTTCTACCAGCAGAAGATCTATTTTACGTTGTAATGTTAATCCTTATGATCTGATCTCAATAAATAATCAAGCTTCTGGCCATAATTTATCTCCGAACCTTATGGAATCCCAAAGTTCTTCTTCAAATGAAGCGGCCAAAAAATCGAATAGAAAACAAAAATTACAATTTTCACAAAATGAGTTTATGCCACCTAATGATGATTTCAATGTACACGATGCCGCTCTCACCGAAGATGAGCCTCCCTTTATGCAGAGAACAACCAAAATTAGAATCGAATCTTCCAAATCTGATAATAATAAAAAACTTATAGAAGAGCCGCCACCAACACCAAATACACCTCCTCAAAATAAAAAACCCAATTACATCAATGTGCAAGCGATAGCTGGTCAACGCATTAGCTTGGGAGAAGAACAACAAGCTCCCAAATCTTTGTTGCAACAAACCGCAGATGGTGCCACCACTTATGAAAGCTTTGCCATCGAAAATAAATCCCAACCTGTATCAAAAGAAACGGACAAATCAAATAAAACTAGACCAGATACTTTGCAAGTAACATTAGCAGAACCCAAAAGGCCCCCAAGAGTAGCAAAGCTACATAGCCCGTCTAATGAATCTAAAGAATCTTCAAGTAATAAAGAGAGCACTGAAGAAGAAGAGGAACCAATGGTTACTGTCACTGTTACCCCAACTTTAAACATAAAGTCTATTCTAAAAAGACCCTCATCCAAAACTTCCGATAATGGTGACAGTACTGATTCACTTTCAAAACCCAGTGTAACTCCCTCAACTGCCTCAAAACAAAGAGATAGCAATAGTAATTTAAAGAGTAGCACTCCTGTTAACTCCAGACGTAACCAGGTCACTGTAAACTCTCCCACTGCCAATTCACAATTCTATATACCCCTGCCACAGGCACGAAAAAAGGTACAATTTCTGGTAGAAGACTACGAACAAACTGGTTCTGATGACCAAGACGATGACGATTCTTTTTACGACAACTCCTCATCATCACCATCTCCGGCCTCTTTGGCAGGTGATCTGAAAGCCAATTACGAATACTATAGCAAAAAAAGAAATCTCAAGAACCTGGTGAATAACAATGAACTATCTGACAACATTTCTGAGGATTCAGAAACTGAAATAATTACCTATGATGAAAAATTCATACAAGCCATGCTGTTAGAGAAATTGCAATTAGACTCGGAGATGGTAACGAAAAGACACAACAATATTCAGGAACCAAATGATGACAAAGAAGCAACATTAACAACAAATAATAATAAAACTGATTACAAAGATGTCGTTGCTGCTGTTGCTAATGCAGAGCAAAATAAATCACAATACGCCAGGCAACAAGAAGATATTCAAAATGTTTTTAAGAGGCAGGAGGAAAAACATTATATTAGTGAAAATCTAGGCAAAACTAAAACATCATTGCCACTGCCAACAGCCAACGAACCAATATTTCAAAGTTCAACAGCAGCAATGACTGATTTTAACCCACAATCTTCTACCAGAAGTGCACACAACAACGAAGCAACTCCTTTGGACCTGGCAACGCACCACGACAATATGAATTGTAAAAATGATGACATAGACGACTATAAGTGTTTGCCATGTAAAAACAACAATGATGACGACGAAAATGAAAAGAATGTCACCATAGCCACTGGTTCCAAGGAATGTGTTGATGACGATGATGATGACAACAGTAATGTCAGCAGTATTGGTGATAGTGATGATGGCCCGTATAAAAATGATGTTGACAACGTGGACGATCAGCACCTTCCTGATGTTCTTCCTGCTGTTGATGTGAAAGATGGTGATGACAGTCGCATTTCATATGCGGACAAACCACCAACTTGCCACCGCAATGATAACAATCATTTTCGGGATGATGACGATGAAGATGACGCTGTTGACGACGATGACAATGTTAATATATCCACATCATTGTCGCCAGTGTCGAAAGTTCAACATAATGGTGAGTAGTTAGTCATAGTTATTATGTGCTACTTAGTTTAGTTTAGGAGCAAGCTTTCCGTAACAAAAAACGATAAACATAGAAAGCACAACAGCAACACAATTCTCACTCATATGTGCAAGTTTAATACATCTACGAGTATGAAGTTTCTAGTCCATCATGCATTCAACGTTGATATCATGTTTGACTTTGTTAACTTTTAATTACGGCCATAAAGTTTAAGACAACAAAAACAGAAACTGTAAAACGAAATAAAAGAACGTTTGGGGGATATAAATTCAGCTAATACTCCAATCTTATTTGGAGCTTTAAATTGGAAAACATCTATTCAATCCCGGAAGGTTAAGCTAAATAATAAACCTATTTAAAATAAAAAGTTAAATAATTAATCTAAAGATGTTTACATTTTTGATAGGTGCTTTTAAAAGTACAAGGAATTTTTGCAAAAGGTACTTTTTCAAGCTGGTATTATTTTTATACCCTCCACCACAATTAGTTGTGAAGAGGGTATACTAAGTTTGTCATTCCGTGTGAAACTTTTTTATTATTCATCTCAGACCCCATAAAGTATATATATTCTGGCTGCTTGAGTAATTCTAAGTCGATTTAGCCATGTCCGTCTGTCTGTCCGTCTGTTGAAAACACGCTCGCTTTCGAAAAACTCAAACGAAATAAACAAACTAGGTGTCAAATTGCTTGTAGTTATCCTAAGCAGTTTGGGATTGAATTTCAGCAAAATCGGTTCAGTAGGACCAGAGCTATGAATCAAAATGTGGAACCACCACCTTCAAAAACTTGATAACTTTGTTACAAAAACTAACATAAATGATGCAAAAATGCACGGAATGACATAAGATTTTGCACAAGTCCGTTTTATTCGACTAGAAATGACACTGTAAAATTTCGCGAAGGTCGGTCCATAATTTACCCTAAGCCCCATATAAACACTACTCCCGGAAAACAGTTTAGTACGCCTAAAACCGTAAAAAATAATGCAATCATAACAAATTTTGGCTCGTCACAATTTTATAGGACTATATACTGTGAATGTTCGTGAAGATCGGTACATAATTTACCCTAGGCCCCATATATGCCCTACTCCCGGAAAACAGTTTAGTCTCCTAAAACCATAATTAATAACAAATCGTCACAGTTTAAGATAATAATAATAAAAAGACATCATACAGATATTACTCCTTAAACATTCGAACTGTCGGTGGAGGGTATCAAAGATTCGGCACAGCCGAATATAGCACTCTAACTTGTTTTTTTTTTTAATTACTTTATTAAAATAGAGTTTTTGAAAAGCAGTTGTTAACAAATATAATTCCTTTAAGAATTAACCTTTTAAATAGAGTATAAAGCTATTTTTTCGTTAATTTCGCTTGACATTTTATTCAGTTCTGTCACAATATTTTTCAATCCAAACAAAATTAATTTTTTACTTTTACGCAAAAATTGTATGCATTCACGAAAATTTCGTTATTGTCTTCACAAAACTAATTTAATTTCTCAAATATAATATTTAAACAAACTTGTGGTTTTTATTTTAAATTTCAATAAAATACAGTTCAGATACGAAAAGCAATCACTTTGCATTGAGCCAACTTGACATTATAAAATTATGGCAAGAAATTGTTTTGCAGCCGCCGTTGAGACATAGAAAAAACTACATGACATTTTTCCAAAGATTTTCAATAGAAAGTTTTTTAATCCAATTAAAGAGTGACAATAAACTTTGAAAGATATTTCTATGGTAGGATTTAAAGTTAAATTTACATATAAGAATTGCAAAATATGCAGTTTTATTAGGGAGGTACTTGATTAAAAACACATGCAAAAAATTTCAAAAGATTTTGTTATTCGTGCTTAATTCCCAGTTTTTATTATTGATAAAAACACTTGAAATTTATTGTTGATGGGATAAGCTATTCCTATGATGTTGATGTGTTTGGTTAAACTTTGATATTATTACAAGTAGAACTGTTGCTATAAGTCTTATACGCTTAACAGTTTTATTTGGTTTAATATCTTTAGTTTTTCTAAAATCTTTATGGATGAAGTTTCCTGATGATCTGGCCTAAGCAACCAGTGAAATGCGCATAGGAATAGCTTATCTTATCAACAATAAATTGCAAGTGTTTTTATCAATAATAAAAACTGGGAATTAAGCACGAATAACAAAATCTTTTGAAATTAAAATTTTGTATTCCCAAAAATTGAAATTACTTTTTGATAACATGCAAAAAACTTTAAAATTTTTTATATTTTTTTTATTAATTTATTTTATAAACGCTTCAGTAAACAATTAATACTAAGGGGTGACAAGAAATGTTCTCAACTTGACAACGTATTGTAATGTATTTTACCTGTAGATTTGAAACTGGTAGTTTTAAGAAACATGGCCCAGGCCGTTCTTGACTTTACAACTAATGATCATTTTCATATTACCGTTGTCAATTTGACAACTTTGCGTTCTTAATTTTTTTCTTCCTCGTTCTCGATTGTACAACGTTTGTGTGAATGAATTTGAAAGCACATCCTGTCGTTTATTCAAAACGTTTCTTATCATTTTAATACCATCAGTGGGGTTTTTGAGAATGCCTTTCTTACTCGTGTAGGTGCTACTAATGGCACTATTTTCGAGTATACAAGTCGTAATTTTTATTTGCTTTATACAACTTTTCCAACAATCCTTTCAAAACTCCTTTTAAATTTAACTTTAAAAAAAAAGAATTATATTATGTTTATATTCGTATAAATCCTAATTAAGACCTAAAAAAAACTTTCTTTATTACTCTTAGCTAAAGAACTAAGAAGAAGAAAAAGTAATAATAATAAAAAACTGCTGTTAAATCAACAACTTTTATTTTTCAAAACTATTTGTAGAATTTTTTTAATAACAAGATGTAATTTCAAGTAGGCAAAAGCAAATAAACACCTACGAAATGCAACACGTGCGCCATAAATCAAAGTGCAAATAAAATTACAGACACACGCACAGTAAAAGCATTCCAATTCCTATTCTCATGTTTTATTGCTATTATGGAAAAGTATCCAAAACTTGCTGGCATACATTCGTTTCGAAAACAAACAGAAACGCCACGAAATGCAAAGAAAATATGGTCAAAAACTCTTTTATGTAAAAATAATTTCTTTTAAGAAAGTGCCAAAACTTTTAAAGAAGAAGGAGTCAAGACAAGGAAAAAAGAAATTAGCAGCAAGTGAAAGGCAACAAATGTTTTAGCATATTATAGGAAAGCAGAGATTTAAAAGAACGGGAGAACTTAGAAAAAAAAGATTACAGAAATTATTATAAAAATTATTTAAGAGAAGTTCAAAAATTACTGCCTGTATAACGATTTCGAACTTTTTCTATGAAAAACACTCAGTTTTAAAAATATTTTCCATAAAAAATTTTATATGAACGTTTATAACTTTTTTCCTCATCAAATTCCAAATTTGGATTCACAAAGGAAACAAGATTTTCCTCGGATGTTCGCAATATACGCAATAGTTTTGTTTGCAAATACATTAATTTTTTAAAAAGCCATGTTATTTACATATAAATAAGTAAATCTGATCCGGCTTTGCCGAATATTATATGCCCCTTACCATAGTATTAAAATCGTACTAATTGTATGGGGACCGAGTTAAATAATGGACCGATTTGGTTTCAAGAAGTAAAAAATAGAGATACATCCCAGTAAAAAAATGTTGGGTTTTTTAAAGCACTTAAGAGAAAAAGCACATAATCGAGCGCTTCAATAAAGCCCTTATGACACTACATTTTTAATGCATTGTTCAAGTTTTGGTGAACAGTACAAATATAATGTAATAGAAAAATTTACCAAGTGCAAAGAGTTCAGCTGTATTAAGATAAATGGCAAACTGTCAACAATTTTTAAAAAGTTATCGATAAAAAATGAAGTTATGTCAAAAAAAATGTAAAATTGTTTAACTTAAAATTGACATTTCAAGCTTGAAAAATTAAAAGTGTTGCTGAATCAGCGGTTTATGGGCAAATTCAGCGATTTACCGCTTTTTGTTTTTAGGTTTCTCATAAAAAAAAGTTGGCAACATTTAATAAAATAAACAAAACAGGGATGGCTAAGTTGTTTCAATTGTACTTTTTTGTTGATACTTTTTAAACAAAGATGTATGATACCTTTTTGTGGTATTTTTTATGAACATAAATAAAATTAATTTCAACTAAAAAAATCTATTGTACTATTAGGGTAAAAAAGTACAATTTTTAAAGGTTGTTGGTACAATTTTAAAAATTCTCAACGCCATCCCTGAAACAAAACCATAACAAGAGAAACAAAAACTACAAAACTTTGTTTACATTTTTTATAGTTTGCTCCAGTTTGCTCTTTCTAACATTTACTGTTTTTTTCTATCAATTCTATATCAATTAATGAATAAAAAATGTAGTGTCATAAGGGCTTAAGAGAGCTATTATACAGCAGTAAATGATAATGAATAAAATATACAAAAAAGCTGCTATTTTAGTGCTGACAACGAAGAAGGTTTTAAAGCGAAAAAAATGAAAATACCTATATATTATTGTTTACGAAAATGATTGAAAACGGCATTTAATCAAGTAAAAGCGAAAAATTAATGAATATGTTAGCTATTAAAAAAGGACTTTAGGAGTGCTTTGTTTGCATGTAAAAAGAAGCACTTATTGTCAGCAGAAAATAGTCCTTCAAACCGGGAACACCCCATGCAAAAATCAGCAATCCTATCAGCAGGTTTGAAGCGATTAGAGATATGAATTCATATATAAAACCTGCTCCGTTTGGAGCACATTTTTTACTGGGATATGTCTATAAGTAGAAATTAGAAAAAGTCGTGGTTTTTTCTCATATCTCAGCCACTTGTTTACTCATCGAGTTTAATTTCAATAGCAAACTCAACTGGCCTATATAAGATATAAAAATATAATATCCTAGTTCCCATCATATCTGGGGTCTTCGAAAAAGCCGTTTCAACATCCCAACGGACAGACGGACATCGCTTTATCACCTCCGATCAGGGCTGCCAGATATATTTGTGAGGAAATCGTCAATTTCCTGAGTAAAAATAAAAAAAATTGTCTTTTACGTTTCGAAAAATCGTAAAAAAAAATCGGACAACTTTAAATTTAGTTTTTTTAAACAATTTTTTGTTCGATTTTTGTAAAATAAAATATAATTACTTTATACCCAGCTAGCATTTTCAATCATGTAAGAGATACTGGGAGTCTCACGAAGAGCGTCTTTGATCGTCGATGACCGCATTTTTTAATCGTAGAAGACTCCTAACACAGGAAAAACTGTAACAGGACTGAGATTCTTCCATAGTACAGTGAAAGGCGCTTCTTCAATCGTTTAAGACGTGGATAAAGATTGTCTAACGAATCTTTCATGTGAAGAATCGTATGAGACTCATGTAGATTTTATCTTACTACCCGTGAAATGTTCGCCGTATAATTGTTGAAAATATGATTTATAAAGAGAGTCGTAAAAGGTTCACTCGATGATGGTTTGGCGAAAGATAAACAAAGTGTAACATTGTTGTTTTTGTACTCTGAAAATAATCATTTAAAGCTTTACTTAAGACTTGTATATTACAGCCGTACCTAAACAAAAGCGGCACGCGTTTTCTAGTTCTTGAATAGAGCGGCCTCAATGCTTTGCAATTGGAGAACTCGATTTTGACAGCTCATTTAATAGAGAAGTTTGCCGCTATTATTATTTAATAATGGTAATTTAGCTATTTTTTGGTAAATCTAGCGTTTTTATCTCTCTTTTTTTATTTATAACTTGTGGCTTTTATTAATCTATCACTACTATTTGTGACACAACGTTCGTGCCCTTGCTTTGGTATGGCATATCAGCGTAAAAGCTAAGCGTAAGAAAACGTTCCGTTCCTTTCGCTCTTGTTAAGGTACGGCTGGTAAACATTCCAAGATTAAAAAACGAACGTGTCAGAAAATTTAATGTTTCATTTAGAATTTGGAGCCCTGCCTCCGATACTCATAAAAATCAATTAAATATATAACTCTATAGGGTCTAACATTAAAATTGTAGAAATAACAAGCTTTTATAAAAAACAAGTAAGAGTGCTACATTCGGCTGTGCCGAATCTTTAATACTCTCATACCACTCCCACACTAACGCACATTATCAAACAGATTTAAAAAACAAGTAAGAGTGCTATTATTCTTATATTCCCTTCACCATGGTGCAAAAATAACAAAGTTATCTAAATACCGTTCTTTTAATATAAATAATTCAACTTTGTGCCACGTCTACTGGTCCAATCCCACGCACATTTTGTCGGATGTTGTAAATCGATAATCAAAATGCTTGTACCTAATTTGGAAACTTTGGCTTCTGCCGTTCTCCAGATATACATAAAAATAAAATAAAACAACAACAACAACAAGGGGTTTTTGGCTTAAATAAAAAGCAGTCGTGGGTTTTTGCTCATATCTCAGCCATTTGTGAACCGAACATCCTGAATTTCAATAGCAAACAATTTTGGACTATATACGACACTGCCAAGTCCCCATCACATCTGGAGTCTTCGGAAACCCCAGACAGACAGACGGACATCGTTAAATCAACTACTTTTAAGGACCCAGAATATATATACCTAATGGGGTCTAACATCAATATTGCAGAAATTAGAAACGGAATGACAAACTTATACATACACTCAAAATATTATGTAGTTAAATTCAAACTCAAATTCATTTTAAACAACTTAAAATTCATTTAAAAAACGGATCATTTACATTTCATTTAAAATAATTGATTTTTACATTAATTTTTAATTTTTTTATTTATTAAACAGCATATTCCAGCATATTTTAACTTTTAAAAAATATATTTTAACCGACAAAAATCAAACTACATAACAAAAAAAAACCAAAAAACATTATTTTTGTGTAGTTTGTTATTTGAATAACAAAAATAATTGTTAAAAAATAAAATTATTCATAAAATATATATATTTTTATTCAATTTTAACAGTACGGGAAACGAATTTAATAACCCACAATCAGTTACTGTAATAATTTTATGAGTGTACCCTTTTACCTTTGGTGAAGGTATAAAAAGAAGTCAGAATACTGTAGTCGGGTTAGACGAATCTTTTATACCCTTCACCATGGTGCGATAACAGTAGAAAGTTATATAAATACTTGTCTTAAGATATAAACAAATATATTTTGTGCCACGCCCACTTCTCCAATCCATTCCACATTTTGCGAGATGTTGTTCATTGATAACCAAGATGCTCGTACCTTATGTAGAAACTTTGGCTCTTGTCGTTCTCCAGATATAAAGCAATCTATGATACCTTTGTATGGGAAGTGACAGGCCCACTTCTCCAATCTCGACCTTTCTTAGAGAGGTTATGTATTGTTAACCAAGATGCGTGTACTTAATTTGAAAACATTGGCTTTTGTAGTTCTCCAGATTTACAGAAAACAAAACAACAAGGGACTTATGGGTAAAATTGGAGGCTGTAGTGTTGTTTTACTTATATTTCAGTCATTTATGGACCGATATGGCTTAATTTTAATAGCAAAAATTTTCGGACTTTATGTGGTATAAATATATAACAACCCTATTTGGGTCTTCGGAAACCCCATTTCAACGGGTACACGAACATCGTTAAATCAACTTCGCTACTCATAAGGACCCAGCAAATATATACTAAGCCGATTAACAAACTTAAATATACCCTTTCCACCTGTAAATATACCGGTTTCCACTCGAAAATTGTATGCCTTTTTGGTAACATTAGGATGCCAACTATTATTGACATTTTAATTAAAAACTTATTAAAATTTTTACTTAAGTCATTTACAATTTTTAACAAAACTTTAGTTACAGTATGTTTTAAAAATTAAGAGAATCTATGTGTATGAAAAACCATTAAAAAGATAGATACCATATAAACTCGAAATTGTTGCTACCATTGGGAATAAGGCTTAATGTTTAAACTCTATTTAAACATTTTCGCTTTTCAAATTATCGTTCCAAAATTCTTGTTCGGCGAAAACAAACTAAAATAAGAGACTTAAAAAAAAACTAAAATGTGTATAACATTATCTCTTAATAAACTATACATAACACGAAAAATGTGTAAAGATGTTTACTAATTTAAATAAACTTCATACAAATGTCCTCCCGGTTTAAAATAGGCTAAATACGTCCATTACTTCTCCTCCATTAGGCCTACGTAAATACATTACAGCATCCAATATCGATCGAAATTGCAATACAATTTAAATCAAAATTTCGATCGCTATCGAAATCCTTGAAAATGATAACGAAAGATTTATTTCTATTTAAAACTTTTAAGATAATGTATTAATTCAAAATAGTAACATAATTTTTAAACTATTTTTAGTTTTAAAAGAAATTGCTTTAAAAATGCTGTATATTTCTGTACGTTTTTCATGTATTGCTACCAGTGTTCGAAAATAAACATTTAATATTGCTCCTTAGTGTTCGGTTCGGTAGATTTGTGAAAAACACAAACTTAAATAGTGTTTGTGTAGTAAAACATTAAAAAAGTAACGTTTCCCAGTTTGTCACATTCAAGCTTAAAAATAATACTGTTCTTATCCAACTCAACAAAATGATGAGAACATTTAATTTTTAAAAAAAACCACAAACTTCATTGTGTTCGAGTCAGCTCATTTGTGTTTGTTCTATTCAGTTGTGCTTAGCGCCCTTTTGGCTGGTAAAAAAAACCAAAAATTTTTTACAAAAACAAAATACATATATAAAAAAAAAACAAAAAGCCAGCAAAAAATTTTACACAAACAAACCACATACACAATACACACTTAAGCTATTCGTTCTGTGGTCGTTGCAAAAATGTTTAATTTGTTCATTTCTTTATCAATACAAAAAAGAAACACTATAGAACATTAAAATATAAGCGTTGTCTACAGTATCGCTACAATTGTTCTGTTTTTTAACGGAGAACAGAACACTATATAATGTTCGGCTCTTTCTTGAAAATATTTACGAACGGTATTAAGGGTTCGTCTACACAAACACTAAAAAATATATATTGTTCCTGGGTGTGTGAGCCGAACGCTACATAATCACCCCTATCGCAAACAACTACTCCCATAAAAATAACTATTCCCATATTTTTTTATTTTGTATTGTGAATTATTCGTATAGCAAATTTTTTTGGGAATGTATTCCCAAACTTAAAAAATTTGGCATCGCTAAGGTTTACTCCCGCGAATATTTTTACTAAATCAATTCCTAACAAATGTTAATGTGAACGAGAAGGTAACATGTAAATTTTAATTTGTATTCTAAGGTTGGACTAAATTAAATTGCATTTTCCTTTTATTGAACGACTGTTAATAAAAAAAATGAAGAAAAACACTATTCATTATTTATTTTCTTATATTTTTATTAGTATTTTACTTTGTAGATTTTTCTTTTACAATACAAGCACTGACAAGTTATTCACAATAGAGACTTTTGTTTATAATTCACGATAGAAATTGTTACTCCCAAAATATTTGCGATACCGATTTGTTGGGGATGCGATAACATTCGCGATTGGGGTGAATGTTTTGTTTTATTTCCGAAAACTGATTGGTACTTCATGGAGAACCTTAATTGTTGCATCACTAAGTTCTACTAGATTATGAGTTGTAGTCAAAAACAACTTGATTTTGCGCGAAATTTCGTAAGTACTAGATTTAGTTACAGTGTAGAATCTACTACTGTAGATGGGCTTCAAGGTAATATAATAAAAATTAAACACATATTAATAAATTCTTAAAATGTTCTTTTTATCTTTAAAATTAAATAGTACTTATAAAAATTTGTTCCGAAAATTCGGAACTAGCACACTTATTTTTTCACCCATTTTTTTTTTTTCAAAATAAAATATAGAATATTCAAAATATAAAAAAAATTTTATTAAAATCAAAAATCAAGAAAAGAAGATATGAAGAATTAGAGCAAATGTTCGAAAATTCGAACATGTTTTTGATTTCTTTTTTATCTTAATGATTTCCTTTTAAATATTATATTATATCTAAATTTGCCTATCGTTGATTTATATTAATCTTCCACTGGTTTCTAGCTCTAGCTATACTGCCTTGCTCAAGAAAAAGAATTTAAGATTTAAAAGTTTAAAACAAAAAAAATCACAAGAATTTTTTTTTTAAATTAAATTCTTTCAATTTGTTTTTTATTTAAGTAGATGTTTAAAAATTCGATAATTTTGATTTTACTTAACAGTTCTTATTTATTTTATTTTATTTATTTATTAATTGTATAATATCCTTTTTGTATTCTAACTTAATTAACAGAGCAAAAGTAGCGTAGATCTTTAGCCCGTTGTAGTGAAGCAGTCCAGAGTCTCACACTGATAAACTTGCTCACTTCCAACTAGCCCAATGTGTCACGGAAAAACACTTTTTTCAGTCAGTAGTGGTTAAATTCCTTGTTCTTTAAAGCATATCGTAGTGAACGCCTTTTAAAGTTTTTTTGTTTAATTTGATAAATTGGTATGAAGAACGTCTAATTTCTTAATTAATGCAGAAATTTCCTAGTTTTTTACTTAAACGCCAATTTATCTTAAAGAGTTGCATAAACTCACTAAAAAAAATGTATCTAAATTTAAAATACGTAACAACAAGAATTTAAATTTAAAACTTCTGACTCAGAAAAAAAAATACATCACGCATAAACTAACTTCCACATGAACCGACACACACTAATTCACTTAGCCGCCACAGAAACATTAGTGTGTAACAAATTTGCAACACAAGGAGTAACTTTTTCAACAACGACTCTTTCTCTATGCATCTTTGTAACTTAGTTGATGCTGCTGCTGGTGCAGTTATTATTGTGATTGTTTGTGTTCATTGTGTTTGTGTGTCAAATTATTTTCTTAGAATCACAATCAACCAAAAACAACAACAGCAAGAACCAACAATAGACAATAGAAGGCCACAATAGCAAGCGGCAGTAGCAGCGTCATTCAGGAAGGCACGCATTTCTGTGCCCCCTGTAACTGTGTGGAGGGTGTAAATGACAAACTACATGATCATTATGCATACGAAGCCATTAGGCGCGCATTTTCTTGGAAATAAAATCATTATAACTTTTTAAATGTGGCATGCACCAAGAAAGCAGACAGCAACCAGGATAAACTCAAGTTTGTGGTTGCATTTATTTGAAATATAAAATAGATTTAAATAGTGAATGAAGTTTGAAAACTTAATTGTTGTAGATGATGAAAATAAATAAATAAAGTTTGTGGATGAACAAAATATGTGGGCATATTTAGCAAAAAGTGTTTGAAAGCAAAAAAAAAATGTCTAGAGGAAATACATTGCATACATATCGCACACTAAATCATAAAAGTTATCAAAATAATTTATTTTATTTTTTTTGCATAAGCCAGTTTACAAATCAAATCTCTAACGACCATTAAAATTTCGTATACGTCACTGTCTTCGTTAGCTGGAGACATACCGTTATGTCTGTTTTTATACCCTTCACCGAAGGTAAAATGAAATCAGCCACCCTAAATACTAAAGGGTATTAACTCAAAATTTTTATTTTTTCACTTTTGGAAGAAATCGACACAAAATATTCATATCTAACCGCCGTAAAAATATCATGCTTTTTTGTCTACTTTTTAGTAATGAAAAGTTTGGTTTAATAATTCTTTTTCATATACCTGTAATGTAAATTTAAAAATGGTCTTGCTTCTACTGAAAATTTTAAAATTTTGAGTTAATACCAGTGTTGCCGTTAGGATACGAAAGATACATTTTTCGTATCTTTTGACTACTTCAGGTATCATGTATAATCCTGACATTTTTCGTATCTTTTGAATCTGTACGCAAAATGTACAGAAACAAGACATTCGAAAATTTTTAGCCAACTAAAACTTATTACGACTGATCATCGTAACCGTCTCAATACTAATACAATAGCAGCCAAGGCGCATTGACTAAAAGGTGATTCAACTCTACAACAACACTGCTTCTGTGGTCGGATTATCAAAAATATTGCTAGTAAAAAAAGGTTAAGCTTCGTACAGACGATGGTCAGATCTTACAATATTGGTAAGCAGCGTTGCTTAAATTGCATTAAAATTAGCTCATTTGTATTTGCAGAAGTGCAAAATTAATGCATCTGAGATGTTGTGTACTGATAACCAAGATATTCTTACCAAATTTAGAAACTTTAGTTCTTGTCCTCCTGCAAACAAACAAACAAACATTACCTCTTTGTAATATAAATGAAAAGAAGTTTCTTATTAAAAACCGGAAGCTGGTTTGTCAAACCTTCCTAGAATTCGTCGTAGATTACGATTTTAACAACCGCTTGGTAAATTTTTTTTTAATGCATACAAACTGACCCACTCTAATGTACATATATAGCTTTCTTACTTGTTAACTATGTTACATTAGCCACTTCTACATCATCACCTTAAGAGTCATATTTTTATTTGTGACTTTGCGTTTATGACTATTTTTAAGCTTAATAATATTCGGGCATGTTCTACAAATCGAAGTGAAGTGGAATGAAAACGAAATTTTAATTTCAATTATTTACAAAATTATTCTAGTTTCTCCTGTTTTTAAGAGCTGTTATTGTAAATACAATTGGTACTCAAAATTTGTTTTCAAAATTTGTTCTACTAATTTACAGAACATATATCATAATCTCGAGTTTAGTTTTGTGGTGCATCATTTAGAGTTGTGCCTAAAGACTAAAGAGTCAGAACCTAAAGCTTTAATAGTCAGAACTTAAAATAAGCACTCATTTCTAAAACTACAGCACAAAATTAAAAAAATATGTATTCTTTCTTCTAGTTAAGGGCACCGAAAAAATTCTTGCCAAATTTTTTTTTTTTTTTAATCTAAAACAAAATTCGTTTTATCCGTAATTTTTTTTTTTTTTTTGTGAGAATTTTCTTTACTGAGGAACTTAATTTGATTTTAAAAGAAGTTTTTTTCATATCCTGAACATTTGTGAATTTTGAGTTGTGACTGTTAGGCCCGTTTTCACAACTTACCGATAGCTAAAGTAAGGATTTTATCGGGCGTATAACAAGTGCTCCATTATTACAACTTTACTTTAACCTACCAGATAGGATGAATCTTAATCTACTTTATCGCTCACTTTAGGTTAAAGTAAAGTTCTCATAATGGAACACTTTTTATATGGCTGGTTAAAGTCTACTTTTAGCCATCGGTAAGTTGTAAAAACGGGCCTTAGTGTGCGATATTTGGAAGATATTAGTTTTGTTAAAATTATAAACTATTTTTATAGTTATTTTTATAATTATTTCTATCATTATTTGAAATGTTACTTGTATTTTAATTTGAAAAACTAAATCGTTTGCACCTGTTTCACCAACAATTTGTGTGTGTGTTTTTTTATATGAATTTTCATTTTATTAGCCAAATTCTCATATAAAAAAATGTTTCATCTATAAAAATTAAAACAACATGTGCATATTTTCCAAAAAAAAAATATTAAAAGTTTTACACTAAAACTGAATACATGAAGTTTCGTTTTGTTTTGTTTTTTTTTTCATGGACACAAACGTGTGAAAAAATGACTGGACAACTTTGATTGTGTATGAGATGAAAGCAAAAAATTAATTTGAATACAGGGGATAAGTGAAGGATTTATTTAAAAGGCCTTTTACAGAATTAAAATGGATTTAAATTTTTTGAATTTAAACTGTTAATGTTCTTAAAACTTTTATTGCTGAAAAAATGTTATATGTAGTTATTTTGATGACGTAAAATGTCGATTATTTCGCAATAACCAAGTGTTGATGGCTAATGCCCGATTTCATCAATTTATTTAAATAATAATTTGTGTTTTTTATGTCAAATAAAAATAAAATTATGTATATTAAAAATAAGCCTTTTACTCAGTACAAGGCAGAAATTGAATCAGTAGAATTATCTCCAGTAATGTCGGTTCCAGTGAAGATATGAAAATATGTGTAAAGCAAAAGCTGCCTTGGGTGTGGCAACCATCCACAACCATATCTAGAGAAACTAAAATAAAGCTGTTTAATACCAACATAAGGTCGGTCCTTCTCTACGCGTATGAATCGTGAAACACATTCAACTGCGAGTTGCCAACAACGCAAGCTTTTGTTAATCGTTATGTGCATAGAATTCTGCAAATATTTTGGCCTAACATCAAATAATGAGTTGTGGGAACGGACGTGTCAGACAGACACCGATTCGTAAAAAAATAAAACGACGTAAATGGGCCCAGCTAGAACACACCCTACGCAAATCACAGGGTGATGTAACAAGACAAGGTATGAAGTGATAACCTCAAGGAAGCCAAAGCAGGGGTCACCCATTCAAAACCTGGCGCAGATTAATGAAAATAGAAGCAGCGTAGGCTGGTGTATCCTGGATCGAAATAAAAGACACTGCTTAAGACAAACCCATACGGAAAACCTTTGTTGAGGCCCTGTTCTCCTAAAATGAACCACGAGAATATATGAACCGTTTCTTCTTTTGTAATTTTTTTTAGCTAAGACTTTTTATTACGAAAATCGGTCATATAATAACACGTTATTTGATTATGAAAGGACCCATATTTGTAGTAGTTCCAGCTCCAGAAGTCTAAATATTATCACAAAAGTTGAAGCGACAAAAAAGTTGATAAGGGAAAAATTTCCTATTTGTAACAATGTAACTAATATACATGCATTTAACAGTTGTCAAAATTTGTTTATTATCTTTGTTTATGTTTTGTTTTGTTTTTGTTTTTGATTTTGTGCAATGACTTCACAAAAACAAATTGCTTGTGGTTTTGTACGAGGTGTACTTGTTGTTGTTTGTACTGTTTGTCAAAAAGTTTGACTTTAATTTAAAACACACATTTAATTTACTAAAACACCACATTTTGCAAAGATAAACTGTAGTAAAAAAATTATGAGAACCAATTCATACTTGTTAACAGTTGTCATACAACACCCACTTTCCAGTAACCATACTTTTATATATAGAGTGTCAGATTTCAAAATCTGACGATATTTTTACTTTCTGCAAATTTATTATGATATTTCAAAAAAAGGGGGAACAACTTTTGGCATTAAAGACAAGTGCATAAACGGCCGTAACTCGCATTAAAGGCCATTTAAAGGCCCTAACTATGTAAAAAGCAATGCAACGACAAAAATTACATTGAAGGCAAAAACAAAGTAAAAAATATTTTATAATTTTGTTGTTGCTTTTTACAGAAATTCATATTGAATTTTTTAAATTTCAAACACTGCAAATTCTAAAATTTCAATAAATAACTTCAATTCAGCCCTTTTAAGTGTTTACATTAGATGTCATATGCATGCAATGCAAAGTTTTACACAATATTTGTAAAATTTTGTTATGAGTGACAAACAAAAGTTTATTCAAGAACATTAAATGTTTAGCTCTTAAAAAGCTGAAAAGATTTTCGAGGAATGTTTAAGACAAAATTGTTTGTGTTATACAAATCGACGAAGATTTTCAGTTGAATTTTTTAAAAGCTGGTTTAAGGAGAAGTTCCGGTAAAGATAACTGGTACTCAAAGAATAATTTACATAAAACAGGATCATTTTTAAAATTTGTTCGGTTTAAATTTTACACGAAGTCGATTTCTACAACTATTTGAATTTAAAACTGACTCGTTTTAATTACTATTTGTAGCGTCCAACAGAAGTCGTTTGAAATGTCTTTTTTTAGTAATATGTACTTGACATTCTTAAATTGTGCCGACGAATGCGTTTTGGATAAGCGTTTTAGATAAAATTAAAAGGCGTGCCTGTATCCCCTTACCAAATTGAAAATCAAATACATATTAGTTATTTAATAATAAAAAATTGCAATAATTTTGCCTGCCATTGCATATAAGAATATATAAACATTCTTATTTAGAAACATTTACTAACACAAGCATGTAAACATTTATATGGTAATGTTAAAGTAGCAAGACTTTTAAAAACTACCATTGCCAAAAATTAGGATTTGTATACATTTTATATGATTTGAGTTGCTAAACTTTTCAAATATTGTTAGAACAAGAACAACAACAACCAATAAATAGCAGTAAATAGTTAACAGACATAAAGGCAAAAGTTTTTAAATTGTAATAAAAGTGTTATTAAAATTATTACAATTAAAATTAAAATATTGAAATTTTTAATAAATATTCAAGAAGTTGAGAAAACATTTCCGCTTTAAGTTAAGAAAGTCTGATAGATTTTAGTTAACATATGTACCCTGTAATTCTTGTTTTTCTTAATCTGAACCTAGAGAAAAAAAATTTTTCGATATGGTCACCTCTATCAAAACTATTTTTAACGAAAATTGTAAACCATTATGGTTAATTTAACCATTTTATTGTCACGACAACTAAATTATAGTTAAATGAGTCTTCAATTAAAAAGCTACAATCATATTATGATTGCCAACGAACATGTTATGGATAATAATAACCAAAATATATCCAACATATTTCAGCTCAAGAGACTACTTTAAGTTTAATAGACTACTTTGTCGAAAATTTTAATGGCTTCAGATGCCATAATTGAAATTTTTTTGTTATTTGTTTCATCATGCTCGTCCTCATCATAATAAACAATTAAGAGCATAGCTACGTTATTATCACCAACTTATGTCCACTTAGGGCCCATTTACAAGATGTCTTTTCAGACATGTCTAACAAACGCGTTTGTTTTGTTTGATGGCAATCGAGTTAGCGAAGGAAGACATTTTGCCAAACAGACACGAAACGAGTTTTTATGTTTGTTAATATGATTTTTCATGTTTTTTACTATGTGTATAAGGAAGATGAGACAATAATACATGAAAACAGACATGTTTGGAAAGACATCGTGTAAATGCAAAAGGTTTTTGGTAACATGCTAGCAAAGAGAAATAATAAAACAGGCATGTCTGAAAATCCATCGTATAAATGCCCCCCTCTTTAGGGTACTTAATAACAAATCTTTTGCCGTTCCCTCAATTGAGTAGTACTGGCAATCCTGACTTTACTCTGTCCCGTGCTACTGTATTACGAAAATTTTAAATTGGAAAACTTCTTATTTTGTTTTTATTAGGTGGGTTGAATAAACCTATTATGTGTATGTTATGAGAACGCTCTCTCTTGATTCGGCATAATATTTATGTATATAATATGCTAACGGCCTTATGCAAAAAATTTAATGTGAACTTGAAGATCTCCTTAAACAAAAAAAAAAATTGTATGGAAAACCTAAATATTTTAACGAACACTTTCACATTAATTTTTTTGCAAAAGGTGAAAATTCTCAGCTCAGCTAAATTGTTTTTGCATCACGTAAATTTAGAACTTATTAGAGCTGGCAAATTCTACTACATTTCATTACTTATGGCTAGTTTACACTATCACACAAGTCTTACGTATTCCACCATATGTACTTTGTGAGATAGAAATCTAATGAGTTTTGTTGCGATTTTAAAAAAATCGAATGTAACACTACAGTTTGTAGTCGCACTATCGCACATGAACATGCTGTTTTTAAAATGCAACCCTGATCAAATGAAAAGTATTATTCTTTTGAACAATTTCAGAAAACGATGAAGTCGTATGGGCTGTCAAATGGTTTTTCGTAATACTTGTCATTTTCATGACACATTGTATTCACACTATCACACTTTCTCTTTTTACTTAGTTTTTGACATGAATTAATACAAAGTATAATAGTGTAAACTAGCCTTTAATAATATTCAGTATGTATATTTAATTTGAGTACTCAATACGGTTTTTTTTATTGAGTTTTAAGGCAAGGTTGCAAAGCTAAAACACTGTTTTTTATACGCTTTATTTCAAAACAAGTTATCCGAATTTGACTATATTCGTTCTTGGCTTTAGAAAAAATCAGCAGTTCTTTTGGCAAAGCATCTAGCAATAAGAGAAATGTGCATAGCCAGCGATAACCAATACCTTCAAAAAAATTGTATATTGGACCAACAATCAGATGGATCTATACGTAGGAAAATAACACAGTGGGTGGCATTATGGTCATTCGTTTCTAAAGTATTTTATAATAGGGCATTTCTGTTTCAACCTACATGCAATGCAGTTTGTAACTTTTTTCATAAAAAAATTATCCTTACCACAATTTGTGAAAATAAAATTTTTGTTCATATTTAAAGTTTCTTCTTCTGTTTTGTATTTACAACATGAAATAGACTACAGTAACAACAAACTAAAGTAACTATAACCATAAAAACATGTTTAATTTTTATACTTTTTGAAGTGAAACAAAAAAGTTTGCATAATTTTGTTAATTTAAAATAAAAAATAAAATAATAAAAAAAAAGTTCTAAAGGATAGATAGACATGATAAAAAAAAATAGAAAACAGAACATTTTTGCATGTTCGGCCCTAAAAAATAAAATAATTTTCTATAAACAACTACCAACTAACCATTCAGCCAGAGAATGAATTGAATCATATAAAATCCACTTTTAAACAAAAGTTGGGAAAATTATAAACAAAATTAAATTAACATGCATTCATGCCATAAGAATATAATTACATGTTGTTCCAAAAATAATAAAGAAAAAGTTGAATTTTATTTATTCTTCGCCCTTACGTTGGAAATTATGAGTTAATTTTGATTTGCTGTAATAAAGTTTGTTTGTTTAGCAATAAAAAATTTAAATATTTAATAATGTTTATATGAAATTATAAAATTTTAACTAAAACATGAAAATGTTCCACTTAATTATTGGCAGGGAAATATTTTGCAGCGAAAACAAACAGTACTTTCACAACTGTAATGGAGATAGTGCCAAGGTCAAAGGTTTAATTGTACTTTAATCGTACATAAATTATAGATATTTAAACTGCCTTAAATTCAAAATTTGTTAACTTTTTTTGTTTTAAATTCTAAGTACATATTAAAAATATTAACCTTTAACATCGACTTTGATATGGGGCTAAAATTTATTTAGGGTTAAAGGTTATATATTAGGAAAGAGGTCAAATGTTAAATTGTGCTAAATTCGTATTTTTAAGAAATTAAGTTTCATATTTTTATGTTTACATTTCTTTTTTATTGGATAAGTTCAAACGTTATATTGTGTTTTAATAAAAAAGTAATTGACCGTAACAATTATTCTGTTTTTCATTTATTTATTTAAAATTTAGTTGATACGTAAATGTATGTTTGTATAAGCTATAGCAACTAGGCCTAAAGCTATTAATTTTGTTTTTCATAAAAGTCTGATGATAACAGTTATTTTTTGATATTTATTTTTTCAAACCTAACATTCGTTTAAAAACTGTAGATTGAATTCACCTTCTTTATATCGGGTGCTTAATTTTCTTATTTGACTGTAAAGTACTTTAAGTACTTACATAAAATGTCAATACTTAGAAGTATTAATTACACGCAAGTATTGATATTGCAAACACTCAGCACTTAACGTTTATGCACACACGTGTTTGTTATTTAAATATATTCAGGTCTGTTCTGAAAATCACGTGATTTCAAATCACGTGTGCTTTTAAGATAATACGTGTGATTTTGTGGTGTTTTGTAAATTACACTGTTTTTGTGTTTCTCGGTGTGATTTTCAATTGTCGAAAGCACAAGCAAACACAAAAGGTTTGCTCTACAAAATTATAGCTAATTTTTTAACGCTTTTCATTTTATTTTTTTACCGATTTAGCGATCTGAAATTAGTTTAGGGTTTGCTAAAATTTTGCAATTTTTTGCGAATTTTAGCCATGTTCACGATTGAAGCAATTTGTTCCTATAAGTTTTCTGATTCTTTATAGCTTTAACCATTTTTAATAAATAGTAGACTTTGCTTTCATGCCGCTGTTAGCAAATTAGCAATCTATAATTCAACTAAAAAAGCAAACCTGAAATCACAACAGCAGTCACAAAAGCAAAAATGTTAAAAGATATTTTGTAAATAAAAAAGCTTATTGCATAAAAATTTAATAAACAACACATTGAATATTATTTTATTTAAGTAATTTATTATGACGGTCACCCTACAATAGTCTCAAAAATAACAAAGTGATTTCAAAGAGTTGTTAACGTAAATGAACGTTTTGAAATCACATAATAATATGCCCAGAACACCTTTCTTGTGATTTCAAATCACTTTCATAAAATGCGACTTTCAGAACAGGCCTGATTGTATAGTTTTTAAAATGAAAAGAAATGTTTGTTTTTTTTTTAAGTAACAAGTATATACAATAGGACAAGTATGAGTAAATACTTAAGTGGAATTTTTAAATTATTGTCATTTTCAATTTTAAAGCATTTCTCATAAGTAGTTACTCAATTAAGGCATATTTATAATTCTCTTTATTATACTTACATTTAAAATCTCTTGTACTCAAAATGGTGTTTTAACACCCACTATGAACTAAATGCTTAATTAAGCATTGAGAGTAGATTTTTAAAAATTTTTTTTTTTTTTGCTTTTTTTTCATTTAATTTTATTAGTTTTAAATCTTTAACTACTTCTTTAATTTTCTTTTTTCTTTTTTAATCCCTTAAATCTCATTTCCAATTATTCGCTCACAAACGAAGAAGCTGCAAGTCATGTTTCAATTTTTCGTGTCGAAATTTGTTTTTGTTAGTTTTTGAATTTTTAAAAAGATATCATAAAAAATTTTATGATTGAACACGTGACTATTTCAGACAAGGGATTAAAACTCAACAACAAGAACTGAAAACTATAAAAAATTACAGAAGAAGAAACAAAAGAAAAATGAAATGAATTTAAAGATATTTTTTCGTTTAATTTACTCTCATTCCGTTAACATTTCGGTTATAAACCGTTTCTCGAAAATTATTTTATTTAAAAGTTAACGAAAATACAAATTTTAAACTTTTTATTTTTAATTTCCACAAATAGTACCTTTTATTATAAAAAAGGGCGAAATAAACTTACAAGGTACTCTTGAAATAAAATATCAAAAGCAAAGAAGTATTAGACTTTTTTAGAGTACCTTTTAAAAAAAATGCCTTAAAAATAAAATTCCTTTTAAGAAGGGTGTGTACATTTTCGTTAAGTACTGTTATAACAGTGTTATGCACCCTACAGAAAAATAGCTTTTAGAAAAAAATACCTCCAAAACGTAAAACGCAAGAATTTTGAAGTTTTTTTTAATACACTTTTAAGCTTCGTTCACAATAGGCAGCAACATTTTCACTGGTGTTCATAATGGAGCAACAATTTTTTTGCAACCTCACATATTTTCAATTAAGAAAACGTTTGCAAATTTTTTTCACAACAATATTATATATTATTATTATTATATATTTATTTTTAAAAATATTTTATTAAAATTTTCATTCGAAACTAAATAAAATTATTTTAGACGTCATTAATGTATATTTTCATACAAATTGTTGCTGAAGTAGAAGTAGACTCAACTTTTTAAAAAAAAATCGAAATCTAAATTTTTGTTTCAAAAATTAAAGAAAAATATGATGAATTTCATGTAAAAATCGAGATGCATTGAACCCGACCCCCTCAGATATCGATGAAATTTTGTTCATAGCTAAATTTGATCAATACAAACAAACTCTCATTTTTAGAAATTACTGTTTTGCGATTTTTTGGGCGTGACACAGTGGGAACGTTTTCGAAAAAACGCGAAAATGGTCGAAAAGAGCTCCATTTAAACTACAATAACTCAGAATCAGCTAAACCGATTTCCATGATCTTGGTATCATTAAAAAGATATTTCAACAGGCTTTATGACACGTTTAAAAAAAAAAAAAAGAAATACACTGTAAAAAAATTTATAACAAAAAAAAATTTTAACTGACGAAAAAACCAAAAAGATCAAGGGTTTTTTTAGAGTGTATTAATTTTTTAGAAAGGTTTATCCTTCATCTATACCATATCAAAAAATAAAAATGGGTTCTTTTTTAGTTTTTTTTATATAATTTTTTAAGTAGTGTCACTTCTAGTAATTGCCCTTATATTTTATAACAAAAAAAAATTTTAGGTAACGAAAAACCAAAAAAGATCAAGGATTTTTTACAGTGTATTACTTTTTTAGAAAGGTATTTCCTTCACCTATAACATATCCAAAAAGTAAAATGGGTTCTTTTTTATTTTTTTTTTAAATAATTTTTTAAGTAGTGTCACTTCTAGTAATTGCCCTTATATTTTATAAAAAAAAAAAAAAATTGAGGTAACGAAAAACCAAAAAAGATCAAGGATTTTTTACAGTGTATTACTTTTTTAGACAGGTATTTCCTTTACCTATAACATATCCAAAAAGTAAAATGGGGTCTTTTTTATTTTTTTTTTAAATAATTTTTTAAGTAGTGTCACTTCTAGTAATTGCCCTTATATTTTATAACAAAAAAAATTTTAGGTAACGAAAAACCAAAAAAGATCAAGGATTTTTTACAGTGTATTACTTTTTTAGAAAGGTATTTCCTTCACCTATAACATATCCAAAAAGTAAAATGGGTTCTTTTTTTTTTTTTTTAAATAATTTTTTAAGTAGTGTCACTTCTAGTAATACGTACCGAAAGTCTTTTTTGAACTTTTTCACGTAAGTTTCCTTGTTTAACAGTAATTGAATCTTGCGATCCAGGCATCATTCGGCTAATTTCATCATCTTCATAAAATAACTTGACTGTGCTTAGAGTTTCGGTTGGTAAACTACGTCTGCTCATTTTAAAAAGATTGATATCTGCAAACTTCGTTTTATTCCTTTGGATATCTTTACTTTTTTTGATACAATCGTGAGATATATCATCCCCAAAACGATCTTTAATTTCTGCGTGACTCATATTGATTGGTAAGAGAGATAAAAGTTTTTGCTTTTCCAAAAGATTTGAGCTGTTCTCTATTTGATATTTGATGTTTTCCAAAATTTCTTCGTAAATGGCTTTGACGTTTTCAAGTTGCGCTGACAAATCAGATAATGGATCAGCTCCAAGTGAATCTGCTATATTTTCGAAAATTTGCAGTGATTTTCTATTTCTGTATGCATCTTGTTTCATATATTTCCTTTTAAGAGGCGACATTTGGTTTGGTAGATGAGGAATAATATGATCATTTATATTTTCAATGACTTCCGTCCTTTCGATGTTTGCATTACAAGTTGGAAGTTCATTCAATTCTTCGCTAACCTCATCGCTGGGCGTTGTTGGCAAATAATTTGAGACTTCATTCTGCTCCACGTTGGATTCATTACGACTGCGCGCTTTTCTCAGTGTATTCCGGCAAGTTTCGCAAACACGGCTACAATGAATGTTGGCGACAGCTGGAAAATATTCAATTATATTTGCAGCCTCGTTTTCACTTATTTTACGAAGCGAAGCGCAACACTTATTAGATATTTTTATGCATCTGTACTTATTGTTTGAATTCATATTCACTCAAATTTTTAAAATATACGCGTAAAAATTGTAATGGGATATCTTGGCTTCTCGAAACTGTTTATAATTATGAATTTTTTGTTCTATATATATTTCTCTTTATTATGGGTAAAGTAATAAATGTTTATGACAAAATAGAAAATTATTATGAAGAATACATTGATTTTTTTATTCAGAATTTTGCGGAATTACTAGAAGTGACACTACTTAAAAAATTATTAAAAAAAAAAAAATAAAAAAGAACCCATTTTACTTTTTGGATATGTTATAGGTAAAGGAAATACCTGTCTAAAAAAGTAATACACTGTAAAAAATCCTTGATCTTTTTTGGTTTTTCGTTAACTAAATTTTTTTTTTTTATAAAATATAAGGGCAATTACTAGAAGTGACACTACTTAAAAAATTATATAAAAAAAACTAAAAAAGAACCCATTTTTATTTTTTGATATGGTATAGATGAAGGATAAGCCTTTCTAAAAAATTAATGCACTGTAAAAAAACCCTTGATCTTTTTGGTTTTTTCGTCAGTTAAAATTTTTTTTTGTTATAAATTTTTATACAGTGTATTTCTTTTTTTTTTTTTAACGTGTCATAAAGCCTGTTAAAATATCTTTTTAATGATACCAAGATCATGGAAATCGGTTTAGCCGATTCTGAGTTATTGTAGTTTAAATGGAGCTCTGTTCGACCATTTTCGCGTTTTTTCGAAAACGTTCCCACTGTGTCACGCCCAAAAAATCGCAAAACAGTAATTTCTAAAAATGAGAGTTTGTTTGTATTGATCAAATTTAGCTATGAACAAAATTTCATCGATATCTGAGGGGGTCGGGTTCAAAATTTCAGTTTTATCTCGATTTATAAATGAAATTCATCATATATGAAATACTTTGGAAAGAAATAAGATAGAAGAAAAAACGAAATTGTTGCTGACATTGTAAACGAAGCTTTAAGCTTCGTTCATAAAATAATTACACTATTCTAGTTGCAAAATTAGACAAGCCAGGTACTTGGCGTTTTAGCATAATTCGGGTACGCTGAATCCAATGGTGCCCACCGTTTTTTTATGATAGCTCTTGTTTTCGAGATATACCGTTATTTCGAAAATGGAGGAGGTTGCACAACATATATTCGCGTAACTCAAAAACGGTTTAGTTTATTGAAATTACTAAAAAAAACCGAAATTCCGCAATAAAATTTCCTTTAAGAAAAGTAAAAGCAGTCGTTTTAGAAACAATTTTTTTTTTGAAAAAAAATTAATTTTTTTATCAAAATTTCGAAATTTTTGTTTTAATTTTTTGCTCTAAGTTTTAAAACTTTTATTATGAAATTCTGTTAAATAGAGGAATTTTTATAAAAAGGAAATTGAAATTATATTTTAGAAAAGTACATTTCTAAAAACGGTTCTTTTAAAGCAAATGTATTTAAGAAAAAGTGCATTTAAAAAAAATGGCTTTAAGAAAGAATCTACATTTTTCAAAGAAAAAGTAATTTGAAAAGGAAAAAGTATCTTTTATATACGACTACCAATTGCGCTAATATTCGTCGCCACTTGATATTTCAAATTTAATTGAAAATCTCCCGCTTGCGTTGAAAACAATAAAAATAAAAAAAATATTTTTTAAGAAACGTATGAATTTGTAAAGTTAAAAAAGTATCAGTTAAAAAAAAACTAATGTCAAAAAATCTTTAAATAGAAAAGTATTTTTAAGAAGTTTTGTAGAAAAGTTTCCTTTAAACATTTTTCAATATTTTCTTAAATTTATAGAAACGGTGTTTTTATAATACATAGTACGTTATGAATCATTGTAGAAAAAAGCATAAGCATTACACAGTGCAATTGTGCCAAAAAAAAAATTATAAAACGAAAACAAAAATTGTAGTTCCAAAGCTACATACGTACATACATACAAACATATATATTTCTGCTGCTGGTTCTCTATATGATTTGGTACTTGATATTTGGATTACAATTTTATTAAATAAATAAATAGCAAGTAAACAAAGGCAATTTTACAGAGAAAAGTTTAAAAAAAAAAATATGTGCAATTTGAGGAAGAATATACAGTCAGTACAACTTTGATGTGCACTAAAAAGTTATTTAAAAAAAATTACAAAAATACTCGCTTTACAAAGCAACCGTGCAAAATTTTAAAATTTTATCTGTCCCAAAGTGCATAAAAAAAGTTATCGATGCGTACACAATAAAGCAACTGTGCATCGTTAAACATGATGATACATTTTTGACATTAATGTAAAGTATTATGATGTTTTGGAACTCAGCATATTAATAAGGAACTAAAAACAATTTACAAATATTATTATAATTTACACGTGACTTCGTTTACGTACAAATTAGAGCAATATTTAAAGAAAAGCAAGTTTTCTAGATTTTTACTAACATATTTTATGTTAAAATATTTCTATAAACAAAATTAAAGTTATTAATATTTTTACGCAGACAAACCGTCGCCTTAGAGTGTAAACCTGCTAACTGACTTTTATAAAATGTTACAGGGCAGACAAAAAACTGCTAATGCTTTTTATTTCTACTTCAAAAAGCTTAACAATACATATTTCGTTTATTTTTTAATATTGTATTAAGTTCTTAATTGAAGTATTTACATGTTTTTCTTACTCGATGCGGCGTCTCTTAATTCTTCAAACGGTATCAAATTGTCCCATACTGTTAAAAATGTATTTAGCAGGTTCACACTTTAAGCCGACGAAACATATAAGTTTTAAGCACTACTCATACTCTTGAGAAACCGACATTTAACTGTCGGTTTCTTAATATATAAAGGGTGGTTTAAGCAAAACGCACGATGTTAATTGTAAATAAAACAAAAAGTTTTCACAGAATGATCAAAATGATCGTCACGGCTTCGGTATCATACCTATATCCGATGGTTCATATTTTCAATGATTCTGAGACAAAATTGAGGTTCACTGCCGTTAATGTGCCGAATTATCTCATCCTTTAGCTCTTAAAAAGTTCTTGGCTTATTGTCGTACACTTTTTCTTTTAAATATTCCCAAAGAAAGAAGCCCAATGGTATCAAATCACATGATCTTGGCGGCCAATTAATATTGCCTCGACGTGAGATAACACGGCCATTGTTTCGCTGGCTGTGTATCAGGTGGCAGCATTCTGTTGGAACCACAGATCGTCCAGGTCCATATCCTCAATTTTCGGCCATGAGAAGTCCGTTATCATCTCGCGATAGCGAACACCATTCACGGTTACCGCTTGGCCGTACTCGTTTTCGAAGAACGCTCACTCTTTGTGGATGCAGGTGTTTTTACATTTCCTACAGATCCGGTTTGCTAAAATTTTAGCACAATTCTGCCGATTGTGGCGCACTTGGTCGATTATGCTGACCAAAAAAATCACGAAGTACACGAAAGGCATTTTGATTTGAACGCCCATTTTCGTAAAAGCCTTCAAAAATTTTAACGCGCAGCTCAATTGTGTATTTCTAAGTGATTTAATTTGTCAAAGAAATGTCAAATTAAGATCGGCTAAGAACTTGACGTTAAGCTGTGAAACACAACATCGTGCATTATGGTTGGACCACCCGGCAATCTATTTATCAAATTTACCAAATTAAAAATACCAAAGCTAAAAAAGTACCTCAGAAAGTAATGTAGGCCATAACCTGTATGTATATATATTTTATCACCAAGGAAAAGGCTTAATTTTATCCCGTTTTTACCCCTTAAAAAGTACCAATTTTATCACTTAAAAGTTGCCTATATTTAAATCCAGACCATATGCAATTTGCATACCAAATTTATCAAATAGAGAAAAAAGTACCAATTTTTCCCCCCGATTTCCCTTCATAAAAAGTACCCTATATTTAAATCTGGGCCATATGCTATCTGTCTACCTAATTTTAACCAAATTCATTAAGCAGTTTTCGCATGATCGAGCTAATAAGCAGCCAAATATTCAAACTTACAAACTTTCAAATTTATAATTGGGGTATTCACAAGGTGTGTTATCCTGTTATATTATCATAATGTTCTAACATTTTACAATGGTTTAAAAATATTGTTGTTGCTTTGTTAACAAAAAGTGTCTTAAGTTAATAGAACTTTGCTTGCTATGTTTATTGTGCTGTCGTAATTTATCAGAAGAGACCTGCGCTGAGCGGCTGAGCCGAGCCGCATTAGTTTTTGTAGCCGTCGCCGTTGATGGTATAGTTTTATCCGGCTAATATCCGAATTTAAGCTGCGGCTAGCAATTTTTGCAACAAAACATTAGCGGCGTCAAATTATATCGGCTTAAGACTCTGATGTTTGGTTAACAAACAAAATAAAATTTATTTGTGATTTGCGTCTAAAAAATGGAAAATAGTCAGATAAGATCTAATTTAATTTATTAATTCATAGATTAGAATTAAAAAATATTTTATATGTGTTTTAAATCATCTGATTTAAATTCAAAATAGCCCAAATTAATTATGAGGGGTTGTTCACAACAGTCGTATTTTTTCATGTTATTATTTTAAGACTTATGATTTCATGACACCTTGTGAATTCCCAAATTAGTAGAAGGATAAAGTTTATTGTACTGTACGTATTAATTTACTGTAGCAGTGTATGTTGTGCTATACAGTATTGTTTTAAAGAGTGCAATAAAAAAGTAATGTTTATCAATGCATTGCAGTATACTGGACTGTACTGTAGTATGTAGGGCTTTACAATAAGGACCATTATACACTTTATAACAGAGAACAACAGTGTACACTTATATAATCTACTTACTTACTTAGCAGCACTACAAAGTGTACTATTATGAACACTTTGTAGTGCTGCTAACTAGTTTTGAGTACTGTAAAGCTATGTTAATTGATACAGTGCAGTTAAATGATTTTATGTACCTCAAAGTGCTGTTGGCTTTTTAAGTGTAAAGTTTTTATTAGCACACCATTAAATCTTATTTTTTAGGAGTATATTTTTAAAAATTCATAACTTTCGAATTATTGCATTCAATTGAAGAAAATAGCAAGAATTATTAAATCTTTCTCTCTGAAAGTGATTCTCAACAAATACTGAATTACTTTTTCCCCATAAAGTAATAACACAATACAGAAAATGCATTTCTGTTGCAATATTGCTCCACATGTTAAAACACTCTACACAAGACAATAACTAAGAAAATAATATTTAGCTTCATTTATTTTAGTCTTAAACTAACTAAAAATACGATAAAACACATTCATTTGAATGTACATGCTGGCTTCCGTTTCCTTTGCAAATTTTATGGATGTAGTATTTGTGAATGTAGGTATATGTATGAGCTTGTACTGGCTTGCACTGGCATGTTGGTAACAAAAGGTACAACACGATTTCCCTTACATTGAAAATTTAATTTAAATAAAATTTGTGTTCTTTTTTGTTGCTGTTATTGTCTTTAGGAAATTTGTTTGTTAATATGTATAATAAAACTTTCTTTTTTTCGCATTCCGTTTTGGCAACTTTTTTTTTATTAAATTATCTAAAAATTGAGACTAAAAACGAAATTACAGCTAAAAAAGAAAAAGAAAAACTAGAGTAAATGTAAGAACGAAAAAAAATGAACAAGAACGAAAAAAAATGAACATCATTACATTTAATCAATACTTTACTATTATTGAAATTTTTGTCTTTCAATATTTTATATACTTTGTTGGTCCCTTTTTCACTTTCTCAAGTTTTTGCTTCTAAAACCATTGACATAAAGACAAGAGATTTTGCGAGAAAAATGTAATGAAAATTAACTCGTGCATTCTTAATTTAAATTTGTATTAAATGCAAGCGCGTACAATCGTACAATAAGGAATAATGTTCCAAAAACGAAATAATAATCAATGGTATAGAATAGAGAATAAATAAAGAATAGAAACTAAGAGCAAAGTCATGAAACACACAACCCTTTTATTATATGAGTTTAACAGGTCTTCCCAAGTCTATATTTTGCTGTATTTGTTACTAATACAGATAACATGAAACCTAAATTATGTTTCATCTCAGCTTCCCATCTAAGTTTACTCTTCAATATTAAATATAAAACACATACAAAAATCGTATTCTCTCTATCTTTTTAATACACTTAAAAGTGTTTGTTTTCAACTGCATCAAAAGAAAATTTTGTAATAAACATTTTTGTAGAAATTGAAAATTTGATAATAAAAATGTATGTTACTTACTTTATTGTTTAACGACTTTGAGGTATTTTTATATAATAAAAACTTTAATGTGTAATAAATTTTTTCTTCAAATATTAGATCTATTGCTGTAAAGTTAATTGAATGTTAATTAAAAGAGTTCGATTTTAGAAAGGTACAAATGAAGTTCACCGAAAAAATAATTAGTTAGAAATAAATAAAAAAATAAATGCTGGCAAATTTTAGACAAACTTGGAAAAGATTTGTTATATAGTGGAGAGGACATTATACGTTTGTGCTGATGCTTGAAATAACTTTAAATATTGGTTTTAGAGCGATTGACTTAGAATTACCTTTTGAATCGACCAAACGATGTCCGTCCGTCCGACTGTACATTAAAACCTTATGCGCAAAGTACCAGTCGCAAGAGACTGTTTCATCACATTTGGTACATAGGTTCAGGGAACAAATTTCACATGGTTCCCATACAAACTTCTTTCCGGAAAAGAGTCTTTGTGCCCATAAACCGTCTTATTAAGTTGGTATTTAGATTAAATGGCAACCTAAATCATCTTGCCAGATTTTATTGGAATGGGTCTATATTTGACCATATCTCCCATAGAAATACTACTCCTACTCTACTTTATGTTTACATTTTTCCTTCAAGTTGTGACGAAAATGGTCAACAAGAAAAAAGAAAGACAAAAACATGAAAAACAGAAAAATGTACTTTGGTCTTTAAGAAGAATTCTTGACAAAAGAAAACAGAAGTAAGGAAAAACATGTAAATCAATTAAAGTAGATAATCATTCAAAGCAAAGCAAATTTCGATCTTCCAAAGGTTAAATACAATGGTTTAAAGATTGATGTTTGGATATTGACTGCCAGCCGTCGTCAATGGCTGGGAGTGTTTTCAACGGCAAACCCCTCTGAAGAAATTGTGTGGTTACAATCGAAACGTCAGGGCAACCTGTCCTTGAAAAACTGGGTTCGGTTCCCAGCTCAGTCAAGAATGAAAAATATCAAGAATTTTAATTAATTTCATGTTAAAAAATTCCTTTATTCATAAAAATAATTTAATGAAAATTAAAGTTAATGAACTTTAGTTTAATTAAAATAAAAAAAAAAAAATAGCTAAATTGGGAGGAAAAATTAAGAAATCACAACAATTGCAAAGAAAATTTTTAAAAAAAAAGTTTATAAAGATTCACTCAGATGGAAATAAAACTTCCATCAACAAAAATCACCAAACCGACTTATCAGCTTAATCTTAAATTTAACTTTTACTTCCGACTTGTCCGGAAATTTTTTTTATGGATTTTAAACTTTCTTTTAAAATTTTTTATTATTTGGTATGTGTGAAACGGTAGCAAAGTTCTCATGGAAGTAGATTTTTTACACTGTTGAGGTGAATAAAATTTCACTAGCCCTGGGGGCTAGTATAAATTTTGACATAAGCGTAGAAATTTTTGACAACTTTAATTCACCATAGAACTTTGCTACCGTTTCACACAATGGGTGTGTCTATAAAAATAAGGAAATTCTCTATATCATTCGGTTTTTTTTCAACTTGAACGCAGAGAGCATAATAATTTTCGAGGGCGAAACTTTTTAACTTTTTCGTTCCTCAACTGACAGGCCCACACAGCTTCTGTCAACCAACGGTTGACTCATGTCGAAATTTTAACAAGCTGCATCATTTAGCTTGTGTGATTTGAGAATGAAATGGAAATAGAGAAATTCCATGAATTAGTCTATGAATTGCTCCCTCATCTGCCCTATTCTCTGCATTTAGGCCCGAAGATTTGACTTCAATTATAAAATCATATCACAAACAAATACCTATATTGATGATCTTATTTGTTTAAACGTAATAAATAAAAGTTTAAGAAACGTTGGATAAAGTGTATAGAGCTCAAAGAAGACTACGTTAAAAATTATTTTTTATTAAAAAATCAAGGAATTATTGGCCTGCCCTCGTAAATGGTTCAAAAGGTGGAGTGCAATAATGCCTTACGAAATAAGGCCTTTAAGGCTTTATTTCACTTTCAATTGAGAAATAAGGCCTTTATTTGCAAAAAGGCTTTATTGCACTTTGAAAGCGACATAAGGCCTTTATTGAAATTTAGCCAATGGTGCAATAAAGCCTTTATTTTATTTTATTTTTTTTATGCACTACGTAGAAAAAAGCCACCTAAATCTTCCCTTAATACAGTTTTTCTGCGTGGCGGCCTGCGGCCGATCTTAGGGGTTTTCTCCTCCATAGGACGCGGCAGGTGGCTTCGCTGAATACAGTTTTCCTGCGCGCGTCTCATTATCTTCCGTAGTGAAATTTTTTATAATTGTTCAATAAAATATAAGAAGAATAAGAAATTTTATTGCTTCATTTAAAAAGAAATTTAAGTGAAATAAGACCTTTACGGCTTTATTTCACTTTCAAAGTGCAATAAAACCTTTTTGGAAATAAAGGCCTTATTTCACTTTCCATTGAGAAATAAAGCCTTAAAGGCCTTATTTCGTAAGGCATTATTGCACCCCGCCGGTTCAAAACTATGTATAATTCACTTGTATCCAGATACATAAATCTGTGGTTTTCACGAATAATCGCGTAAGTTATAAAACCAAACTTTTCAGGAGAGCAAAAACAATTATTTTTTTCAATTGCGGCTTCTGTAGATGCTTTTTTAAACTTTTTTCTTTACTATCCTCTTAACAGTAACTTTCTACGTATTATACATAGTTTTCATGAAAAAATCCTCACAGGATCACAATCTGTAAAAGGATTAAAAATGCATATGTTTGATTGACTCTCTAAGTGTGTGCAATATAACATCATATCTCCACATAAGTTCTTTTTTGTGAAAATAAATGTTATCATTTTAATCACACATGACGACTTACGTTGTTATTTTTAGCACACAAGTTGGCGACATATTCAGAGTTTTTGATTCTTATAGCACAACGTATGGACTTAAAATTACAAACAACCGCTCATCTGCTGTTGTTGCAACTAAAGAAGTCAACAATAAACGCACATGTACATATAAGTTGTTATTAATAGAAAAATTTTCAAAAAATACTTTTATATTTTTTGCACGAATAACAACATAACATCACATATGCTTTTTATTTGGAAACATATTCAGCAATTTTACAATTTTTGGCGATGTATGTCGACATAAATCGTTATAATAGCAAAATATTTTATTAAACAGTTAACTTAAGTTGTTTTTAGCAGAAAAAAATTAATAATACTACATTATATTCTAAAAAGCTTAATACTTATAAAAACCTAATGCAAAATGTAGCACTTTGACATCATTATCTCAATTTCGGTAAAAACCGACTTACGCGATTATTCGTGAAAACCACAGAAATGTGGTATTTATTAAAATAAATCCCACCTACTGCGTATAAGTAATAATTATTTCAAATTTAAAAGTAATCATACGCCTTAGCCATAAGCCAAAAAACCCAAAATACATATCGTACTTGATCATTAGGAGGGTAATAACTCAAAATTTTACACCTTTCAGTAGAAGCAAAACAAGTTTTAATTTAATATTAAAAACATATGAAAAATAATTTTTAAACCAACCTTTTCATTACCGAAAAGAAGAAGAAATAGCACGATATTTTTCGGCTAGTAAATTTTACAAGAGAACTAATTAAGAGAGGCTTGTATGTGTTTGTGCTAGTGTATGTGGACCCATCGATTTAACGATGTACGTTATTCGATTGACTGGTTGCCTGTCCCTGTAGATCGGAGAATTGATCAATAATTTTACATAGCGCCATTCAATCTGAAATGGTGTCTTTGTGTCCTAAACCTTTTATTATTTTAGTATTTAGATTCAATTTAGCCCAAAAATATTTTATTGCAACCTAAATCATTAGCTACTGTATCATGTTCAAATTGTGATGGTAGGGCTAAAATTGGCCGTTGGTCTCATATAATCCCCTTCCCTTTGATAATACTAACAATACTTATCCAACTCAACAAAAAGATTAGAACATTTAATTCCATTCGGTTTTGTTTAAAAATCCAAAAACTTCATTGTGTTCGATTTTTTTGTTTGTTCATTTCTTAATCAATGTAAAAAAAGAAACATTATAGAACATTAAAATATAATGTTTGTCTACAGTATCACTACAATTTTTCTGTTTTTTAACGAAGAACATAACATTTTATAAAGTTCGGCTCTTTCTTGAAAATAGTTATGAAGGGCATTAAGGGTTGTGTTCGTCTACACAAACACTAAAGAAATAGACATCGGTCCTGGGTGTGTAAGCCGAACGCTAAATAATGTTGTGTTTATTTTCGAAAACTGGTTTTTAATTTTAATAATATCTTAAATTTTTTTCAAAATTTGATCATGTTAGGTTTATTGCCAAACCAATTTTATAAAGATGCACAGCATTTTCAAATATGTTTAATACTTGTACCACAAAATTTTTCCCATTTATCTGTTTTGTAATAATTTCGAAGTTTTAATTAATTTTCAAAGATATTTTAATAAACAAAAAAACTTAAACCATGTAAAAGAAGCAGATATTAAAAAAATGTATTTAAATACAATTGCAAGCAGTTGAGGTGAATATATTTACAATTTTATTTTTTGTTTCTACAGCACCAATTAATCAAAACTATTTGTAACCAAGCTACTGACGAAAACTAAGGTTTGTAAAAGAAATGAAATACACTGAGAAAAATTAAAAAATACATGAAAATTGTGTCTCCTTTAGTCTAATAATTTAATAAATAGGATTTTGGAGTAAACAGTGCAGCACTATTTGATGGTACAAATTTGTTTGTTTATGTCTGTGTTTAAGTTTAAAATTGTAATATAAGGCTGAGCCCTAAATTTAAAATTTAAATTTTGAAACCAAAATAAACAAAACAGTTTTGTCAAGACAAACATGAACTAAGCTGCCACTTAATTACATTTTTGATATAAAGTTTAATTAAGTTGCCGTTTTATATAAAATTTGCCTAGTCATTTTGTGTTTTCCAAATGAAAATGTGAGTAACACCTATTATTTACGCGCAATCTTGGAAAATAATTTCAAATGTGTATGTAGTTTGACACCGAATAACCAAAGCAAAATAAAATCAAAAAATTACCACCTTGTAAAACTTATTTTGTCATTTTATTAATTTGTTGATTTATTATACAGTACAGTGGGGTAATTCTGTAACTTTTTAACGACAAAAATTTGTCGTTAAGTAGTCAATTTTTAAAATTTTTACTTGAAATTTTCTACTTAACGACAAATTTTTGTCGGTAAAAAGTTAGAGAATTACCCCACAGCTCTAAATTTAACAGCTTTGTTCTGTGTGAATTATTTTCTAGTAAAAAACAGTTAATTGTTCTGTATTTAGTTAAATGTTCTCTAATTGTACAGTATTTAATCAAATAAGAAAGAGAAATACATTTCCAGTTTATCTGACATTTCATATGACTCAACATTTGCACAATATTTTTATTTTTAAAAAATTTAAAGAAATAAGAACTTTTAAAAGTGTAAAAATGTTACACTATGGCTAAATTGTTCTAAGGAGCACTTCAGGTTCATTTATGCGACACCAAAAAAATAATTAATTTTAAAATTAAAAAAAAAAACCTTTAAATTGGTAGTGTTTTCTTTTTACACAAAAAATATCACCTTGTGAAAAGGTGCATGTATAAAATGTCTTACCAACATTGTAAAATTGCTATTTGATATTTGACGAGAACGAAGCACAAATTTTGAAAAAGTGGAACAAAATTGCTCTTCATCGTTATAGCTAATTTTTTAACGCTTTTTATGTTATTTCCCGACATTTTGTTCTTCAACCGATTTTGCAATTTGAAATAAATTTTTGGATTTGTTTCTAATTTTGCGATTTTTTTGGAATTTTAGCCGATTTTTTCTGTAAGTTTTCTGGTTCTTTAGAGCTCTAACGATTTTTAATAAATACTCGATTTTGCTATCATGCCGCTGTTAGCAAATTTTGGCGAATTTCCGTTAATTTAGCAATTTTTCCCATATTTTCGCCATTCCTTATAGACTTAGGAACTTTTAATCATTTTATGGCTTGTTTGAAATAATCATATTTTCTCTATTTTTTTTTTTTTTGCAATTTTTCGCGAATTTTAACCATGTTCGCTATAGAAGCGATTTTTTCCATTTTTTTTCTGATTTTCTGATTCTATTAAACAGTAATATTGGAATTTTAAAACACAAAAAGCATATAGAAGTAAACTGATTCAAGTATACCATATTGATCCTTATGAACTTGTCTATGATTAAATATATTGATTTTTAAAATTTGGATTTTTATTGTTTCGATCAAAATTAACAGTTATTTTTTTTATTTTTTTTAACAAAAATAACAGTTATTTTTTGATTTAAATTTTTTTTTTTTTAACAAAAAAAACAGTTATATTATATATATTACTTATTTTCTGATTTTTATATTTTTATTCAAAAATAAAAGTTATTCTTAAAAGAAATGTACATGTAATAATATGTAATTTAGTTGACTTTAAATGTTTATTTTAATGTGTAGTCATCATTGAGAATTCTTATGCACATTTTAATAAATATTTAAAGTCTACTAAATTATTATTACACGTACATTTCTTTAAAGAAAAAATTTTATTTTTGCTCAAAAAAAAATAAAAATTAAAAAAATAACTGTTATTTTTGTCCAAAAAATTTAAAATCAAAAAAAAATTACTTTTCTTTTTGATCGAAAAATAACAGTTATTTTTGTTCAAAAAATTAAAAATCAAAAAACAACTGTTTTTATCTGACTTTTATGAAAAAAGGAATAACTGTAACGGTAAAATATAAGACTTTGCAATTATGTAAATTTTTATCAAAATTTTGCCATTTCTGATAGTTTAAGGGACTTTTAATCCATTTCATGGCTTTTTTGATATATTAAAAATGTTCGGGAATTTTCGCTATTTTACAAACTTTTCCGAATTGTTGCAATTTTCGTGTAGCTTATGAGTCAATTACAGATGGCAACACAACTGAAGTTGAGTTGCCAATCGTCGCCTTTATAAAAAAAAACCATGAATAAACATACATATCACTTATTTTACAGGGCAATGCCTTATGCCATAAGCAGTGATGCCAACAGCAGGGAATTTTCCCTTTTTGTAACGATTTTTTCGGAAAATTTCAAGCGTAGGGAAAAGAGAACAGAATTTTTATTTTAAGGCAAATATAGGGAATTTTGAAAACATTATCTCATTTTCAATATATTGACTAAAAATACGTAAATATATGTCTTATTTCCATTTAGAAATTAAAATTTTTCATATAATATAGCACTAAAGTACAAATGTAGTTTTTTTTAAAAGAAACCCTGCTACGAGTCTTTAGACCCTGGCAATCTTCAACAATTGCCAAAATATTGTACCCAAATATTGTTCGCCCCCTAAAACAGAATTTGGGGGCGACGAATATATTCGTTCGCATTTGCAAACTATTCTCTTATTTTTGCTATTTGCATTCGCACTCACAATCGCTAAAACGTATGCGAATATCTAATGAATGAAATTTCTACATAGATATTAATTTGTAAAAAAAAAAACACCTTCTAAACTAAGAGAATTAAATAATAAAATTTGGAATTTTCCAATAATGTCTAATAAAAACTTTTGAGGAAAGTTTTTGCGTACAGCTTTGTTAGTGCCCAAGTCCCAAAATCAATCATGCAAATAAAAGAAATAGTAAAAAGACCATTTTTAAAAGACACTATTTAAAATTTAATGAGATTGTGTGTTAAGGCATTTTTCTTGTGCTTGTGCAGCTCTTTAGTAAATACCGTTTGAAGTGTTAATTTAACTTACATTTTCATTTCGTCTGTTTGCCGACTCAAAACGAATTACTTTTTCGAACGCATTTAGCAAAATTAGAATCACTTTTTTGATAAAAAAAAAAAAGTCCTAAAATTATTCAGATATCGTTGTTACTTCTGAACTGCGATAAAATATCTTTATCTTAATTTTTAGCATCCTTTTTTAAATGTTATTTCTTAAAGTGTTTGGAAACTTTTATCGAATTTTCTTTTTTCATTTTGATATTCTTATTTTCTGTAGTTTGTTTTATACATACATACTTTAAACAAATTAAGAAGAAAAAAATAGATTTCCACCACAAACATGTCAATGATTGGAAATGTTTGCTCCAAATGTAATTTTAATATCTTTTTACCATTTTTTTTTTTTTTTTTTTTTTTGTTAATGTTTTCTGCGCTACTTTTATAATTATAAATGAGAAACATTTTTTATGGGAATTGAATGATTTCTATTGATATAAAATGCATAAGAAATATGCTACAACTGAAATTTTTTTTTAATTCTTAAAATAAGTTTAAGAGATTTTTTTAAAAAATTAATGATTTTAGTATAAAATTAAAGTAGACCTATAGCCGAATAAATCCCCTGAAGGCTTTTGCAAAATTAGTTCTAATTTATATTTTATGCTATTTACATAAAAATTTTAAATTTCTAAACAATTTTTTTTATTATGTTAAAAATTAAGAAGAAAAAATTTATACATTTTAATGTTTGCTTAAATACGCTTTAAATAAGTCTTTTATTTTTATAATTTTTTAAGATAAATTTTAATACCTTATGTAGGGTTATATCTAAAAATGTTCCAGTAATATGTATAAAACCAGGGACCGTAACAGTTATTCTTTTTTTCGTAAAGATGAAAACAGTTATTTATTGGTTTTTATTTTTTTGAACAAAAATAACTGTTATTTATTGATTTTTATTTTTTCGAGCAAAAATAACAGTTATTTTTTGATTTTTATTTTTTCGAGCAAAAATAACAGTTAATTTTTTATTATTATTTTTTTGAGCAAAAATAAAAGTCATTCTTTAAAGAAATGTACGTGTCATAATAACTTAGTTGACTTTAAATATTTATTTTAATGTGCATAAGAACTCCCAATGATGATTACCAGGGACCGGACTTTAATGCAGTTAAAATCGCGTTTTATGCGCATAAAAAATGCACTTAAAATAGAAATATATGCGCTAAAAATTTAAAAAAAATGCAGTTAAAATTATATTAAATTTTTTTATTAGGGATAAATAAAAAACATAAAAATAACAAGAAGAAACAAAATAACAAGAAGAACGTTAAAATTTAGTCTCATAAACGTAACTAAGGCACAGTAACCACAAAAGTAGAAGTTAAAATAAAGTAAAACACAAATATATAAAGAAACCGTAAGACAATCATGTAGATAAGGTCACTTGCAAAGGCCCAACTACAATATGCATAAGCTGGCTTGAGCCACTGTGCAACTGTGTTAATCATAATTGTCAAACCATATTAAACTTAAGAAAACTTTTTATTAAATTTTTTGAAACTGTCATTTGCTTAAGCAAAGTGCGAAACTGTTCGCAATTACATACGAATCAAATGTTTTTTGATTTTGATTTTAAAATGCCTTTAGAGATACATATATTTGACGCTACATTTTTTCAAAATAAAAGTTTACTGCCTGTTTTTCAAAACAAAATAAAACAGAAGAGATAGGTGCATGATTAAATGCTGATAGTTTCTCTGTGGTATATTTATTTTCACTACGCTCTTTTCGCAAAAAAAATTTAAATTAAATATGGAAGAAGCTAAGGATTTAAAACAATACATTTAAGTCCTAAATTTTTGTTTAAACTTTATCAAGCTTGCTACGAATTTGTTAACTTAAGCTACCGTCTATAAAATACATCTTGTTTATGCCAATATCAATTAACTTAAATTCACCATTGTTGAATCCTTTTACCACATCTTTGAATTGGCAAAAATTTTCAGCACAATACATAATTGGTTTCAACCACGTCCCCTATCTGGTTGTTATAGGCTCTAGAGGAAGACATTAATCCGGATAATTCTTTTAATATGCGGAAACACGCGAAGGAGCTTTACAAAATATTTTTCCCATAAGAAGTCAATAAATAAATATCATCGAAGTTGTCTTTTATCTCTTCTGCGGAAGGGTGCATGGAAAAATAAAGCAATTAAAACAAGTTTTTTTTTCAAAAATGCAACAAAAATATGCAATATCAGTAATATATGCAAAAATATGCATTCAAAGCAAAATATGCAAAAATATGCACTAACAAATCGATGCCATTTTACAGCAAATTTCTTGATTCGCACAGATATTTTGTATATGGTAATCTCCGACTGACGAGAACAAATATGCATTTGCATAAAAATCCGGGCCTTGATGATTACACATTAAAATAAACATTTAAAGTCAACTAAATTATTATTACACGTACGTACATTCTTTAAAGAATAACTTTTATTTTTGCTCAAAAAAATAAAAATCAAAAAATAACTGTTATTTTTGTTCAAAAAATTAAAAATCAAAAAATAACTATTAATTTTGATCGAAAAAATAAAAATCAAAATTTTAAAAATCAATATATTTTATCATAGACAAGTTCATAAGGATCAATATGGTATACTTGAATCAGTTTTTCCACATTTACTTCTATATTCTATATATGGTGGCGCGTCTTCTAAAAGTCTAGCGTCCTTGAATTTATTCAATGACGTGAAGTTTTTTTCGGTCCCTGTATAAAACCCATCTTACACAACAGAACAATTAAATGTTGTCATAGAAATAGTTTGAAACCACAAATGAATGTAATTAATTTTCATTTATCACAAAGACAAAATAACCTTAAACAATTTGTTAATAAGACGAATTCTCATTTTCTTACACAAAATAAATCAATAAACATAAAATTTTAAAAACTAAAAAAGTGCTATTGTTGGAAGTTTTATACGTTGATTTAGAATTATGAAGTTTTTTTTAGTAAAAAACAACAAAAAAAAGGACAAAAAAAATCAACAACAAAAAAAAAGAATAATGTAAAATATTTTTTTTTATTCCCACTACGCAAAAGTGGAGCGGGTATTATGCGTTTGTACTGATGTGTGTAACACTTGAAAATATTGGTCCTAGACCCACCTGTTAGTATACTGATCGATTCAGAATCCCTTTCTGAGTCGATTTACAAAGTACAGGTCGCAATTTTAAAGATAATTTGATGAAATTTGGTACATATGCAGATTTGAATTTTCATAAGGACGAATCGTATTGAAAATTGTGGGAATCGGGCCATTCTTTTACATACCTCCAATACAAACTTCTTTCTAGAATAGTCTTTGTGATCATAATTTTTATGTCGGTATTTAGTTTATATTTGGTCAAAACTTATTTTGTTGCAATCTACATCATTTTACAAAATCTTTTTAAGATCGCTCTATATTTTAACAAAGCTCCTATTAAACTATCACTTTTGAAAATAGCTTTAAGTGCCTTAACCTCCCTTTAAAAGTTGGTATTGAAAAATAAATTTTCTCTTAATACTGTGGTATACGGTATCATATGGTCGGGCTTTACCGACTATACTTTCTTACTTGTATTAAATCAAGAAAAACTTCTAAGCTGAAACTGATTATGCTGGGTAAATCTTCAATATGGATTTAGATTTATAATGTCACAATCAACATTTTGCAATTTGCTTGTCAAAGGGGCACGAATGTTTATTTAATTTTATTCTTGGTTGATTTTTTAGTATTTAGTTTTGTTTGCTTTAAGTCAGTAAAAAGAACAATGATACTTATAAGGACACACATCCAATAGTTTAAATGCATACAGATTAAATTAAAAAAAAAAAAAAAAAAAAAAAAAGACAGAAGATTTCGAAAACTATGCAAAATATAGAAATGACGCTAAAATCGAAAAAAAACTATAAAATTAGAAAAATACTTTCAAAAGGAAAAAAATCGTTTAAATTGATGAAATTATTTAACAACAGAATTTTAATTCGGTAAAAAGTCGTAAAAAAAAACAAAAAACAAGTAAGAAAGTATAGTCCTTCAAGGCCGACCGTATGATAACCTACACCACATTATTTAAAAACAAGTTTTCGATAGTGAACGCTATATGGGATTCATGGGCGATCATGGACCCACCAGACCAAATTATGTTATGGGGTTAAGATGTATGTAAAAGTTATTTTTGCCGAATATTATTTAGATATCTTTATCTAGTATATGCGAATTGTTTGCCTTTAAGTGACTTTAGGACCTATGGCTTACTTCGGACCAAAAACAACAACATTTTGTCATGACATAGCAGCAATAGTAAAAGTTATTGTCGCCAATTTGTGTGTCATTAATAAGGAAGTTATGGCATTAAAAACCATTTTCGGGAGTAGTATTTGTGGGAGCTATGGTGAAATATGGGCCGATTCCAATATGGTAAGGTAATTAAGATTGCAATCAAATTGAGTGCTCGGTAGGCTAGCTGGTAGTGAGCTAGTCTATCAGCGCCGGGGTTGCGGGTTCGATTCCCGCCAGAATCTAGTTTCTTTCCAGCATACAAGCGTAGAGCTTCGCGGGGATTAGCTTAGGAAATAAAAAAAATTTGTTGTGATTAAAATCAATCGAAATTCCAACATAATAAGATGGTTTATGGATACAAAGACACTATTCCGAAAATAAGCTTGTATGGTGCATGGTCCTTGTGCCAAGTACAACCGTTGTACCAAGTTTCATCAAATTTCGACCAGGGGGGTTACCGCGTATTTCGATTCGTACTGTGTACTGTGTATTGCAATTTTCGTACTATTTGTTTCGAATGAACGGAAGTTGTTTATACCTTTTCGAAAACAAAAAGTTCCTTTCGTAACGGCAACTCTCTATTACGAACAATAATAATCCCTTTCGAAACTCCAACTCAGTATTACAAAAACGAGCGTCAGTTATGTAAAAAGCGTTAGGAAATTGTTCGAAAGCTATTTTGTTAGTGACAAAGTGCAAATGACAAAGTTCAAGATAAATAATAGTGTAAAACAAACAAATCAAACTTATAGTATTATAATTGATATAAAAAAAATGTTTACTAATACCGTGTTCAGATATATCTTTTTTATTGAGTCAATATTCGGTTTATTGACATAATTATCTTTCTGTTCACATATACACAATTTAGCTAACTCAATTTATATTACTACTACATACAACATTCAACGTAAACAAAAATGTACATGTATAAGCAAAATGTAAACAAGTTTTGACATCTTTAAGGAATAAACATCTGGCTTTTGCTACGACCTAATTGATGGGCATTTGTTTTGTTGTAATTTCAGTTGGCAAATGTCAAAACCCTGTTTAGTAATCTGTGTTATACTCAATAAACACACTTGTGACAGGGTCGCATTTTAATTTTACTCAATATTTATAAAAATTTCGTATTAATTGAGCAATAACTAAATTGCAATTTTATATGGATAATTGAGCTCAATAATGTCATTTATTGCGTAAAACTCAATTAAGGTGCATATCTGAACACGGTATAACGTTATTATTGAAAATGTTTTAATATTTGTGGTCTTGAAATTTGAAAAAAATTTAAAAAAAAAATTACATATACAAGCAAAAAGCAATATATAGTAATGTTTGGTTTTTTCTGTTGACTCTTCAAACCACAGGGAAATACAATAAATTTTTATTAAAAAACACAATTATAATATTTTTCACACATTGAATATTATTTATTATTTGTTTTGTTGTGGGATATTTTCGTCCATTTTGGTATTTTAATAGCAGTGCTAACAACTTTGAATAAAATTTCCCATTTGTTTATAAATACAACTCTTTTTATCGCTTCGAACGAGTTACGCAGTACGGTTTAACTATCGAATCGGAAATTGCTTTCGAAAAATTTTGCTTTTCGAATCGAAATACGCGGTAGCCCCCCTGAACTTTGCGCTCAAGGTTAACATGGACAGTTGGATCGATTTAAATACTTTAAGATGGGTCTAGGACCAATATTTTAAGGTGTTACAAACTTCAGCTCAAACCATTATTAACCTCTCCGTTATTGTGGTGTGGGTATAAATAGAATAATGTTCAGGTAGGAAAAAACATTTCAAAATTTGATCCTAATGGGCCAATAAAACAATAATAACTGATGCCAATAACATTTGGTAAGATGATTTAAATTGCAATAAAATAGTTTAGGGAAAAATTTAGTCGAAATACTAACAAAATAAGAGGGTTTAAGGGCACAAAGACTCTATTTCGAAATAAGTTTGTATGGGGGCCATGTGAAATTATGGTCCGATTCTTACCAATTTCTTTCTTATGACAATTGAAACGGATGTACCAAATTTCTTCAAGCTATTTTCAAAATTACGACCTGAACTTTGCGTAGTGATGATTATTTCGGTTTGTTACAAACGGAATGGCAAAATTAATATTCATACCTCGATCGTTCTAGTGATTTGTATAACAAAACCGCATATCTCTTACAAAATCAAAATTTTTTTTAAACTTAAAATAGTGACAGTTTGATTTCAATCTATCTAAGTTATTTCATATCATTTTAAGTAGAAAGTAAAGAAAATTGCATCTTAGCAACACTAATATTTCAACAAAATCAACACTTTGTAGTTGGAAAAAGTGTTTGTATGTGTGAAAATAATTTGCTAGTTAACCTCCATATACTGAGTTAAACATGACGTACTTATTGAGTGCTGTTGTATTTATTTTCAGGAGCTAAAAAGTCAACAACAAGCGATTATGATGATGATGCAAAAACCAAACAGCCACATACACATAAACAACAACTTCAACAACAGCACCAGCAAAAATGTTCTACGAAAACTAAAAGAGAGATGCAAGCACTTGCGGCAGTTGCTGCTGATAGTAGTTGCAATGTCAGTGATAGCAATGGCAGCAGTAAAAATAGAAAAATATTAACAAAAGAGACACAATCACGAAATCCCATCAGACGTTCGCAAAGTGAAAGACAGCCAACAACTTCAGCAATAGCAGCAACAATGAGAGCAACGTCGACATATCACAATAGCAACATAACCAACTACAACAGCAACAAGAAAAAGAAAGACCCAGAGCTGCAGAACGACACTGCACATGTTGATAATGGTGGCAGTAACGAAAATATTATTCCAAATACCAGGAACAGCTTAAAGGACATAGAAGATTTACCAAATAATATAAATGACACTATAAGTGCTGATTGTATTGGTTTGGGTACAGTTAGCGGAAGTGTGGGTGGTAGGTGTAATAGCAAAAAAACTTCAATACATTTTCAGGATACAATGGCATTGCGCAACCGTTATAACCACAACGATGCAAGGGATTTATTTAGCATGGCCCTTATCGAAAGACCTAGAGAACCACCGCCCCCACCTCCATTGCAATCAAACTTATATGCAACCGATGTGGCTAATACAGGACCAACAACTCCATTGCGTTATTCATTGCCTAAGGCTGTGGACTTGAAAGAGTCAATAAAATCCACTACTTTTGCAACAGATGCAATACAAAGTTTTCAACAGCAGCAGCAACAACATCAACAAACAGTTAACGGATACGAGAGCCAACAACAGCAATATCTCGAACAAAAGTTAACAATTGGCCAAGAGCTTAAGCCACCAACAGCAAACAATTCAATATTTTCTAAGAAAATCAATGAAGCCACTTTAATCGAAGACAAAACAAAACAGCAACAGCTACAAGTGGCTGGCAATACAAAAACCTTAACGGAATTGACAAATAGTGAAGAAACCACAACGGATTTATCAACACCACCATCATCATCTTTGTCCACCTCTTCTTTTTTTAAGCAACAAAAAGCATTGTCAACAATAACAAACGATAATCATAAACAACAGCAACAGCAAAGAACTGTCGTTAGAGTTGCTCCATTTAATAAAAATTTCTCTGAAATACATCGTTTGAAAATTTCCCACACAGATAATAATGATGTTTCTCCTCACACGCCAAAAACCCCCAACACTCCAAATTCAACACACTTCTCTCCGTTCTTCAATTCCTCCCACTATAGTGTTACAGATTTAAGTACATTAAACGTTTCCTCCGAATATGGGCAAAAGAAAACTTCAATTTTAATTAATGGTGATGACTGCTACAGCACCATGAACTTAAGCTGTGATGATTCCTGCACACCACTCTATCAATCCTCTGTGGTGGTAACAGATGGTTCAACCAAAACTGGCAATGACTTACAAGGCTTAAGAGTAACAAATACTTATAATACGGTTACCATTAATGTAAGTAGTCCTCGCAGCTCGGAGGATGAACTTATAAATCAGCACAATCAGTTGAATAATCTTTTGAAGAGACAAGCAAAATCTTCGGCTATAACTGGTAGTATACGTGCTATAATACCCATACGGGGTACCATAGATATAAATTTGCAAAGATCTGCTTCCTCCACCTCGTCAACATCGACAAGCTCTATAACTAGTTCTTGTTCGTCAACATCTAGCTCTAGTAATGCTGGTACCTCAAAAAGAGGGAAAACTTTAATACGTTTGGACTATGAAAAGGAAAAACCTGTATCACATGAATCTATGATCTCGTCCACTATGATAAATAATCAATTGCCCGAAGAAGAGGATGGGGAGGAATGGTTGCCTCATGAAACTGAATTGTTGAAAATATTAAGAAACCCCGTGGAGGCTGTAAAGCGAAATTTGGTACCCCATATTTGTAAACTTCGGGAAACCGACACCCAAAAAGATGCCAAACGTTCAAAAAAGATGAAGGAACGTCACTCAGATATATTGGATAGTTCTATAACCAATAGCAACCCATCAACGTCTCCAAGTAAATCAGCAGAATCCTCTACTTTTATAGCTAAATTATTGGAAGATCCTATGCTCCAGCAAGTAGCTGAAGGCTTGGAAACCGATACAGTGGCCGAATTAATAGAAAACTCTCTTAAACGTTTACAGGAGTCCCGAAGCTCTCTTGATATGACTGGCACCAAAGATAATGATAATATGAATCGTTTGATTGATCTATCCCTAAAGCGTATACAAGAAGAGCGCATGACTTCCAATAAAGAAGCCTGTTCCAATCCAAATTTATTAAGTGTTCCCTCAAAAGACGAAGAACGCTTATCGAATAGAGGTAGTATTAGTTCAGCCAATAGTTTTGCCTCAGCTCATAACTATGAACTATTTGACTTTGATGCCAATGAATCGGATTGCTATCAAAGTTGCTCAAGTGATATTAACTCTATAGTGGAAGACGATATTCCTTCACCAGAAACCAAAACAAAGTTTTATCAAATGCTGGTAGATGCCACATTGCAAGAGATAGAGTTGTCTACAAATATTGAAGACTTAGCCAATGATGAACATCAATACGAGTCCATAAGACATAATATTGATCCCATTTATGAGGAAATATCAGACGTGCCGCCGCCATTGCCTTTAACAGCTCCCCCAGTTAATGATCCCGAATTGGAGAAAAAATCGGCTAGATCTATTTTCGAAGGAGCGTCTAAATATGATATACTCTCTTATTTAGTGGATGCCAAAGAGAGAGGTTTGGTCAAAGAAGAATCATTTGACTATCCGCTTAATTGTTCCAATCCCATTATCATAGAAGAAGAGTCGACAGATACTCTCAGTGATTTAGGTAAACTAAATAAACTCAAGCGTATAGACACTATCAGCTCTCGATCATCAATAATGAGTGATTCTTCAGATGATAACCAAAGTACCATGAGCTCGTTGTCCCCACCTACCTCCAACAATTTCATGTTGCTACGCAATAAGCAATCTACCAGTGATATAGAACGTAATGATTCTGGTGTTGGTTCAGAAACCAGTAAATCGTCACGTAGTAAATTTTTAAACCCCACCCTTACTTCGCCCTCATCCACCTCAAACTTCAATTCTTCTTCAACTACTAACCAACAACTCTCACAGCTTCGTTCCAGTCCCTTGCATTTATGCGAAGATTGTGATGGCCCTGTAGAGACCCAAGTTGGCGATACTGGTCATATATTTGCTCCTTTAGTTTGTCGTAAATGTGGCAAAAAACGGGTCGAACGTAAAGAAATCATTACCGAAGTTGTTGAGACCGAAGAGAAATATGGTCGAGATCTTCAAATTATTTTAGAAGAATTCTGTCATCCCATGTTGGTTGCCGGTCTACTTACACAAGAGCAACTCTCTGCAATCTTCTTGAATACCGAAGAATTGCTCGAGAATAATCAAACTCTTGCCGAACGAATGCGTGACGCCCTTGACATCGCTCTTGAGCAGGGTGATGATGACTTGTTAACGGTGAATATTGGTAAAATATTTTTGGAATCCACACAAATGTTGCATGCCTTTGAAAGCTATTGTGTACGTCAGGCGGGAGCAAGCCTTTTGTTAGCCAATCTGGAGAAGGAAAAGGAATTGTTGCGTATTTTTTTGAAGGTATCACAAATGGAGAATGCCGTACTGAGGAGAATGAATTTAAATTCTTTTTTGATGGTAAGTTTATTCAACAAATTTTATTACTTTAAGAAGATTTGTTCAATAATGTGAAACAGAAGAGATAAAAAACTTAAAGCCCAAGAATCCATTATCTCATTTGCCATTATTATTGAACGTTCGCTAGAGATAGAAGTGCAGAATTTAAATGTGTGCCTCTAGAAAAAATCAGCAGAATTTAAATGCTTAACTTCTATTAGATCCCATGATCTAATAAGTAGTTTACAGGAGTCCTTTTGTTTGATCTGGTTTTTAGATTTATTAATACTGTTTGGACTTTAAATGTATGCGATTTCGTAATATTAATAATAATTAATACATACATATGAATTTATGTATATTCCTCCATATTTTCAATTATTTTTCTTTTGACACTCATTCCCTTAATTTTAATTCTTTGTTTCCTTTTTATTATCCCTTCTTAACAGGTACCTGTTCAACGTGTCACCAAATATCCTTTACTTTTAGCTCGTTTGTATAAAGTTACACCAACACATCTTGAAGGACGTGATCAACTTAAGCAGGCACAAGAAAAAATTGAATTGCACTTAAATCACATCAATCAGGAAGCAAAAGATGTACCAACAAAACTCTGGCGTCGCATCTCTTCATCGAGTCCCAATCGACGTGCTTCCTGTGAAATAGATATGATAAATATAAAGCTACGGAAAATGGCCATAGATGTGCTCGAATGGAATCACGACGAAGTGCGTTTTGTCATGGAAGGCAAACTGTTATACACCCAACCCACAGATAGCAATTGGAAAAAGGCTCGCACCATTAAGCTGACAACAGTAAATGCTTTACTGGTAACAAACGGAAAGGTAAACAAAAAAAACTAAAGAATATTTCCTCTCAACAAAAGAAAACTTTAATTTCTAATAACACATTCACAATTTAATAGTACTCGTCCTACACACTTCTGTGTAACAGTTTTTGTAGTGCCAACAACTGCATACCTACAAATACTAGAATTTAGTTTTTGTTTCTCCCTAAAACAAAAAAAGAATGGCAAAAAACTCGTGCATGTGTGTACTCTGGGAAACACACAAACACAAAGTCAATAGGATTCAGTAGTTTCGACTTCCACTGGGCATTAGTCCACTTTAAGTAAATGATACTTGAATATGTGTTTTTAAGGATGTTTTGTTTTTCATTTGTTTTGTGCAAGTATGCATTTGAAGGACATTTTGGTGTGTCTTAATGTCTTTGAATTTTGGCATCGATTTTTTGGTGCTTTTTTTCCATATTTTACCATTTGCAGCATTTTTTTGTTTAATTTCTTAGTCCAAAAAGCATTTTTGCATAATTTTTTAGGTTCCTAATGCATATTTCCCTTTTTGAAGCATGCTTTGATACCTGTTCAATATTTTTAGATGCCTACAAGTGCTTTCGCAGCGAATCAAAAACAATTGTTTGAAATTCTGTTTTTAATATCTATCAGAGTAGGTAAATGAATTTCTTTTTTCTTTCTTTCTCGCGAAGGTTTTTTTGTACAAAACTTTTCGATTATCATTATCGCGAGAAAGAAGAAAATATTGTTGTTGTTTCCTTCTTTTGTGTTTGCCGAAGCAAACACAAATGCTTCTCTTCGTTTAGCAGAACGAAGAGGAATGATATAGAAGGAAACAAACTGAAGGAGAATAAAATTAGAAAAGAAAAATGAAATCGAAATATCGAATGGAAGGAAGGAAAAAATAAAGAATTCTTTTTCTGTTTTTTATCCAAAATTTTGTGATCCGTAGCATATTAAAAACTTCGTTTTTGAAAAATTCCCTAATAATTTACCAAAACGAAATCAATTTATTACATAGACATTCATTAAAACAAATTTCAATGAACAAAGTTTTTTCCTTCTTTTATTTCCCTCTATTTTTTTCCTTCGATTTAGAAAGAAGAAACAATTTTGTTTGCTTCTTCTCTCCATTTCGTTTCCTTCTTTTTCAGCCAAACGAATGGTTTTTTATTTCAGCACAAATATCAACGAAAGAAAACACAGCAGTTTCTCGCCTTCGTTTATAGAAACGAAACAAAAACAACAAATCTCTTCTTTTCGCGAAACGAAGAGGGAAAGATAAAAAAAAAAGAATTCTTTGCGAGGAAATACCTACCCTGATATCTATCTGTTTACCCAACGTGTTGCTTTAATTTCGCCATCTTCTTTCCACTTTCACTCTTCAATTGTAATCCAAAGCAGGGCCCTGTTTCGAAACTACAAGTTACAAATCTACAAAGTTGTAAAATTTTACTTATAGATTTGTAACTTGTAGTTTTAAGAAACAGGGCCCAGGTTGTCATTAAAGATATATTTTATTTTTAACTGTCAAATTGTATTTATACAAAGCAAAATACAATTTTATACGTTTGTTCCGTCCGTCTGGCTGGCTGTCTATCATTGTAAACTTAAAAGTAAAATAATTCGTAATTGTCATAAGGACAACAAAGGCTATTGAAAATGATGATAATTAGTCCATGATTTCTCATAGCCCCCATACAAGCTTTTTTATGAAATAGACTATCTGTGTCCATTAACTATGTGGGTGAATCCATGTCAACCATCATGTCGTTCGGCATCATCACCTCCGATTTCAATGAAATTAAACACAAATGTTGTATGTTATTGGACTTTAACAAAACATAAATTTTCAGACTCCAGATTCTTTCGGCTTCCTAAATATGACGTCATAAAAGATGTGAAAAATTTTAAAAAATCACAAAAGTCTCCTTACAAAAGGGACTAGAATTGGAGAAGTGGGCGTAGTACCTCCTTTACAAAAATATATTTACCTATAAAACGATACCAAAAAACTAAATTATCTTTCATAGTTCAAAAGTTCTATCCCCTTTTGTAAGGAGACTTTTGTGATTTTTTAACATTTTTTTTTTGAATTTCATTAAAATCGGAGGTGATGATGCCGAAAATTCCATTTTTTCGTGATGGTTTGACGTGTTTTAACCCATATAAATATGATTGTATTTGGATTAAATTCGTCCCAAAAATAATTAACTGCAAATTAAACTCTTATTGGAATCAGTTCACATTTGACCATAGCTCCCATCAGTTAGTAACTTTTACTTACAAACATCTAATATAGAAAGTGTATCTAGATAATATTTGACACAAATAACTGTTATATAAATATTAACTTCATAATATAAATTTGTTTTATTTAGCCCAAAACTGCCAATCGGTTCCAAAAAGGGTACTATCTCGAAAATTCGTCTGTAAATACTATGGTGTATGACCTTTACCGATACTAATTTTTTCCTTGTTTTTTTTAAATGGAATTGCTAAATATGAGTGTTTTTTCAAATAAGCCATTTTTGTTTTTTTTGTAAATATTTTTAACAATTTTTAAGGGTTTATTTTCCAGTTTTTACTGCATATTTAATGCGCATATGAAACTTTTTTGAGAACATATTTTTCCGAAAACTTTCCCTCAACAATAAATTTCAGTGTATTTATCAAATATGAAAAATTGGGAATTTAGTACGTCATACAGAAATCTTATTGAATTTGTTTTAATTTAAGTTTAATTGGGCTCAAAAAACCCTAAAATGAATTAAGTCAATTAATAAATTTCATATTAGGGAATTATGAAACTATTGTGTATATTTTTTTAAGATTTAGAAAAAGGAAAATAAGGGCGTTGCACAAAGGGATGAACAGTACCAAAAACGAGGATTAATTCAAAAATTAAGTTTGTTTTTCGAATAAGTATTTGGTACCACACAAAAGTAGATAAAATTTAACACAAATAACTGCAAAAATTATGGATCTATGTTGTTATACGCTGTCAAAGTTGAATAATATTTTATAATTGGGAAATATTTGTTAAAAAGTGAAAATTAAGATATTTTGGCCCCTATTATGAGTTACATTCGATAAACGATTTTCGCTGGCTATCGAACAGCGACTATCGAATATTAATTTGGTATTATGAGTTGGCAGCACTGTCAAAAATTTCGTTGTGCATCGAATTTTTCAACGAAAACAAATTTGCTTTCGACGGTGCAAATAAATGTAAAAAACTTGTTGAAAATGTAACTATTTGTAAATTTTTTTGTGTTCGTACACCAAATACCAAATTCTTTATCAGTTTTGATCATTTTACGCAAGTCCAACGTCGGAAGTCTGCTTTCACACGTTTCATCTTTTGATGCTCAACTCTTATGTTTTTAGGTGAGGGAAGAAAGAAGAAAGGGGGTTGGTACGGAGATGCCTGTACTCGGTCAGTACGCTTTGTGTTTTTATTCATTGGCATATGCACAAGGATGGCTGTATGTAATTTTTTTCTTTTCTTTTTCTCTTTGATTCGCTGTTAATAAAATTGTTTTTGTTTTGAACCGAAAAAAGTTGAAACCGATTGCTACGTGTGAATATATTGGCATCTTCAAAAGGGAATTCAAAAGAAGTTGAGCATCAAAAGATGAAACGTGTAAATTTAGACTAAACAGCAATTGGAAACGCTTTTATTCCTCATGGAACAAAATTATTTTTTGACCAAATGATTTGCAGCAAAGTTCAGCATGTAAAAAAGTGGGATGAAACCCCACTGAAGCTAAATTATTTGAGAACAACCATAATTCCGCCGTAGTCACGTTTAACTTTAATTTTATTTTTTAAATTTGTAAGCAAAAATTTTTTATTTTAAGTGACAGCTGATCGAAAATGTACTACTGTGAATAAACAAAATCACAATAGTAAATGTTTATCGAATGCGCGCCATAATACCAAATCGATCAGCTAATTCGGCTGCTGTCGAAATTCGAATTTAGTTCATAATGGGCACCTTTATTTGCTATTTGTGAGAATTGTTTCTTTGAAAACACTACTTTTTTAAATGGATCTATCAACTTTAAGTATTTGACTAATTTATTAATACATTTTTGTAAAGAAAAATATTGCGGAAATATTTTTTTTAATTGGTCAAAAAATGCGTTTTTTTTTGTAAATGTTGATTTTCAAAATGTTTGTGAGAATACTTGGGCAAAACTTTTTATATATTCTTAAAATATGGTATTTCAGCTTGCATAAGCAAAGAAAAAACCCTGCCCGATTTGAAAATATTAAAGATTTTGTAAAACACATTAACTTGTTTTATTTTATTTAAATGATTATTTTAGTTTTTGTTATTTTTCTGAAATGCAGAATTTTCTGCTAAAATTTTAAATTGATGTAGAATTAATTGAAAGATTGCATAAAATACTTATTATTGTTTTCTGTGGTCACGAGATTCACTTCAAAAATTTCGCAACTTTACCCATAAAACTGCAAATTTTTTCGTAAAACTTTACCCATGGTTTTATATGCCCGCCCCAAATTTTTAATTCACTTACCCGAAATAGTATCCCATACTCTATTGTCAATAGGCTAACTTCCTGAAAAGGCACAAGAAGCTCGTTATAAAGATTTTAAAAATTTTAGAGAACAATATGCTCGTAAATGCAGTCGCATAAAATAGAACGAAGACATTTTTAATCGGTTTCTTATAACTTCAGATCCCTTAATTTCAAGCAAAAACAAACATGATAAAAAACCACATAATTGATGATGATTTTGATGAAGGATAAGGTAAAAAAGATTTTTAATTCCATATTTAGCAATGAATGTGCCTTGTTTCAAAAAAATAATATATTGTTCGAAAAAATTACATACGGGTATGTTCTGTAAATCGAAATTAAGTGGATTTAAAACCGAACAAATTTTGAAAACGAGCCTGCAAAGAAAGTTCATAAAAATATTCCTTTTTATTTACTTCATACTTTGAGTACCAATTATATTTACAAGAACAGATCTTAAAAACAGGGAAAATTTCAGTAATTTTGTAAATAATTGAAATTTAAATCTCGTTCGATTTCAATTCCACTTCATTTCAATTTGTAAAACATGCCAGATAGTTTTTTGTTAGTTTTTTGTTTATTAAATAAAACAAAATAAAATTCCACTAAAATTTTACAACAAAATTTTTTTAAGTAATTAATATACACAGAATCCAAAAAAATATTGTGTCAAAAATTACAGGCTTCCCTGACTTAATCCTCGTTTTGCATATTTTTCACCCCACTGTGCGTTGCTCAAAAATCGTTTGAGAATATGGTTTTGGGAGTTTATAAAAATAAAACTCAAATCAATTTGCAGAACATTCTTTCATTAAGCATTTAAAGTTTTAAGATTCCTCATATATATTATTAAAATTTTGATATTTGACCTTGTTAAATTCAAGTACTCTTAGGCGAGGAAAAATTGGGAGATATTTATACTCAAGACATTTAAACAAATAAGAAAAACAAGAAAGAGTGCTATAATCGTCTATGCCGAATCTTATATACAATTCACTATAGTGCGATAAGAACAGAATGTTATATAAAAAAATAAAGCCAATTTTTTTCGGATGTAGTTACAACGAAAAACTTAATATAACGAATTTTTTGCTGAGTCGCGTGTAAAAATCTCACTTTTGTATAGTTTTTCATATCAAAATACTTGACGACTATAACGAAGAATTTCCGAGCTATTAAGCCTCTATATAGCGAAGTGTTTATTCAATTCAACTACAGGTGGTGTCGGAACTACAACAAACCTAAAACAACAGAAACAACATAGGGTTTTTTGGATTGCATTGTTAGTGCTTATAGCTCGACATGACAACCATTCTTAGCAAAACACTAACAAATCAAAACAAATTAATTCGCCTTGCCTCTATTCAACGAAGTGAGAATAAAACAAAATTGAATTTTCAGGCTCTTTTAACGAAGTCACAATAAAGCAAACTAAAATTTTAAGCAAAATTCAGAAGTCATGTTACCAAAGCAAGTGCATATGTATAGCGTCACAAATGTAGAATATTGTTATAAAAACAAAAGTTACAACGAATTTTTTTCGTATTTATTCAAATTTTGTTATACCAAGGTTTCACTGAATCATTAGATTTAACGAAGTATTTCTCGATCCCCTTCAGATTCGTTGTATCGAAGTTTTACTGTTATAAGATTTAAGAATTTTTCTGATTGTTTTTGAAACTGTTAAAGAACAAGGAATAAAATGATATCTTCCGGGAATTAGTATTTACGGCATATTCAAAGATTTTTTGTCACAAAATTTACATATAACATTCAGCACTAATTTATAAGAAGGAATAAAGGAAAAGCAAAGATAACATCGGCTAACACCCTTTTCATAATTTACACATTTTAAAAAAAACTAAATTTATTTTATATGATTTGAGTCTTACCACTATAATATAGAGCTTATGAACTAGTTTTAATAAATAGTTCAACTTTTAAAATCAAATAAATTTTAATTCCGAATGATAACCAACAAGGCAAAAAATACACATTTAAACAGTCGTTTTAATAGCCAACAAAGCGAACATTAAAAACAATAAAAAAAAGAAAGGCTTTTCTAACAAAAACTGACATATCTAAAAACTGTATAACTGTGCCTGTGTTTTAAACACAATAGTGCACAAGAACATTTTCCTCCAGAAACACCATAATAAACGAATAAACGAATCAAACAAATTGAAAGCAAAATACAAAATTCGCAAAAAAAATCTTTTAACTTACACACACACGTAGCTTTATTGTTCTCCAGCTTGACAATATTTTCAATCTTTTGTTATCTTTTCAATAAATTTTTTTTTTTCCTTCTGTTTCTTTTATATTTTATCAACACTTTTACGTCCTGAATGAAAACATTGGCTAAAATAAAACAACAACGGACAAACGAAAAAAAAACTAAATCTATTCCATATTCACTTTAAAAATACAACAACAATCTAACCAAACCGAACAAAACCAACAAACTACTCAACCAACCAACAACAACTTCACTCTTTCTCATACATGTATGGATGCAGCCAAGTACCAATTATAAAGCAGAAAAAGTCATGTCAGATAAACTGAATTTTCCCAAACATACCGGAATACGAGAAGCTTCATTGTTGGTGGTCAAGGAGAAGTGCGGACGTTACACATTGATACGTGAGCCATTGTATTTGGATCGTTGTGTTGTGTGCAGTGAAGCAGATTGGGATGAATATTTCGAAATACAAGAGATTTCTTCCAAGGATACATTCATCTTTAAGGTAAATATAAAATAGATAAAGATTTTTTCTTGTATTTTTTTTTTTTTTTTTTTTTTGCTTTTATTAAATTGGCATATGAAATTTAATTGTTGGGAAATTGGGTTTTATTGAAAGCTTAAGATGTTTCCAATTTGAGTAAAAGCTTAGATTCCTTAAAATGAACTAGGACTCAAATAGAACTAAACTAAGTCTGAAGTAGAACTTAATAAGAACTTAACTTAAGCTGAATTAAATCTAAACTTACATTTAACTAGAACTGAATTAACAAAACTAAAAATGGCGCAAAATTCACCACCCTATCGAAAAATGCTATAATTTTTGCAAATAGCAGTAACTGTCATCAGTTCTATTTTAACATTTGTTAAGGAAACAGATACAAAATACGTGCTAAAAAGAAATAGAGCTTCTAACTCCTCAAGAAGGCGGAAAAATCGTTCCGATTTTCTGATGGCTGCATTTCCGGATCGCCTAATCTCTTGTTTAGGGTTTTTGCACTGACCGGCAAGATCGCCTTATTTAACTGTAATAGACTGCTTTTTGTTGGGTTTCTTAAAGTCACGAGTGTACAATGTAAACATGCCTCAGACTCTTGAAATCCTCAACGAGAATATCAGTCAGAAATGAGGGAACCTATTGCTGCAAGCTCGGGCAAGAGTGATGGAAAATACCTGTATTCATAAAATTTTTTTTAATTAATTAAAGGTTTACATAACAAATTTTGTATGAACATTTTCCTTACTAAAAGTTTGCTAAATTTAATGATCGTTTATGAATATGGAGGTAATTTTTTTTACTTAATGGAAAACGAAATTTTGACGTCAAAACAACATCATACAAAAGCAAAGCTAAAGTTTTTTATTTATTAAAAAAATTACACTCAAAGAACATCGGGTAAAAAATTTTGCCCGGAACCAGAACTGGACGAGGAAATGCTACGTTGTAGCTAAGCTAAACTAAACTAAACTAAAATTGAAGAGAACTAAACCAGAAATTAAATAAAACTGAATTTGAATTGATATAGAACAGAAGTGGAATTAAACTGGAACTCAGTGGGACTAAACTAAAGCTGAAATTAAACTTAATTAAAACGCAATTACAATTGAACTAGAACATAACTAAATTTGAATTAGAACTGGACCACAACTAAAGTAGAACTAAATCAGCAAACATATTAAAATTGAACTATGTAGAATTAAAGTGGAACTGAACTAGAATTAAGCTACCCTAAATCAGAACTAAATTAAAACTGAATTACATAATATTTAACTATATAGAATTGAGCTAAGACTAAAGTAGAACTTAATTAAAACTAACTAGAACAAAACTAAATTGGAACTGAGCAAGAATTAAACTACAGCTAAACTAGACTAATATTTTACATTAATAATATCCTTCTATTTTCTCTTTCACTCTCCCTCTAGGCTGAGGATAATGTACGCACAAAACAATGGTATACACAGTTACAATATCATGCTCAGGGTATGGGAGCATGGCGTAAAAGACGTAACGCTTTAGCAAATATCATGATAAATGGTATGCTCACGCGCAGTTAAAAAGGAATCTTAAGTAAATTTCTTCTAAATAAGCAACAAAAAACCAACAAACGACAAAAACTTTTATTTTATCAAAAAATTAAACTTATATCATTGTAAATAAGTATGTACTTACAAAACGAACGATAATCAAGTTATATAAATATGTAATTAAAATATTTACTTTAAATCTATTTACATATTGCACATCCAAACATATTCAAATGAATTTATTTGTTTATGTTAATGTGAATATAAAATTATTAATAAACTTATTTCTCTCTCATTAAAATATAGTTATTATGCGATGTATGTATATTTCATATTATGGAATATAGAATACATTCTATGTATTTAGTTGTAGATACTGAGCAGTTAGTAGCGGTAGCTGAAGCACTTAGAAATATATTTTTATTTGCAAAATTTTTATTTTTTTTGTTCAATATGTAATGATATTAATAATAATAAAATAAAGCAATTATATGATTATTTACACTAACAATTAAATTAAAACCAATTTAATGCTATGTATTTAGTAGTAGTATCACTATCTCTTTATTATTATTATTCAAAATTCAAAAAATAATAAGTAAATAGTTTATCCATTTTAATATTATAATTAAATTAAAAAAATTTTCAATATATTAACATTATTGTAAAGAATAATAAAATAATATTAAAACAAAAAAGTAAATAAAATAATTTTTTATTTAATGTGGAGAGTAACATACGTTTTGAATTTAAAAGTTAAGTAAAAAAATTAATTTCTACTCAGAATAGGCGACTTAATCAAATCTTTAATTTGAACTGAAACCAAACCAGTACTGAATAAGAACTTAGCTAGAACAGAACTAAAACAAAATTAGAACTTAACTAAAAGTGAACAAGAACTGAAGTAAAACTAAATTAGAGAACCTTACTAAAAATCAGAATCAGAACTCAACTAGAACAAAAATGAAACTGGTTTAAAACTTCAATAAAAAAATGTCTAACTAAGAAAGGAGCACTAAGCGACTGCAATAATTGGAGAGGAATCATGATTCTATGCAGCTGCCTAAAAATCTTTTGCAAAATCATACTTAATCGTATTGAAAAGAAAATTGACGATACGCTCCGGCGCCAGCAAGCCGGATTTCGCAGCCGCAAATCATGTATTGACCATATTGCAACTTTAAGAATAATCATGGAACAAATAAACGAGATGCAGGAATCGATCTACCTTGTTTTTATTGATTTCCAGCGATGGGCAGAAAAGGCGTTCCTGACAAGATCTGTAATCTTATCAAGTCACAGTATCAGCGTTTTGAATGTTGCGTAAAACATGGCAACAAACTATCGCCTCCTATATCTGTTAAGTCTGGAGTGAGGCAAGGATGCGTCCTGTCACCATTACTGTTCCTCATAGTCATTGACGAAATCTTAATCGGGGCAATTGACAACCACCCTAATCGTGGTGTATTGTGGCACCAATTACGCATGGAACACATTAACGACCTAGTATATGCTGATGACGTTGTCTTAATAACTAAACGACGATATGATGTTCAAAGTAAAATAAACGACATCGATACTATATCTAGTAATTATGGCCTTAAGATCAATGCTGACAAAACCAACTCGCTGTATATAAACACTTTACACACGGCCAGGACATCGAATCAGTCACAGACTTCAACTACCTAGGAAGCCAAATGACACCAGACGGAGGTACTCGTGTTGATATACCACACAGGATTAAGAAGGCGAAAGCTGCTTTTGCTGGCCTATATAAGATCTGGCGAAGTAATCAAATCAGCACCAAAACGAAAATTCGCCTCTTCAAAAGCAATGTCCTCTCTGTGCTGCATTATGGATGTGAAACTTGGCTCACGTCTGTTGAAATTAACAACAAGTTGCAAACCTTTGTCAACAGATCTCTGCGTCATATTCTCCACATATGGTGGTTACACAACTGGGTATCAAATGAGGAGCTATACCGCAGAACCAAAATGAAACCAATTGCTGTTGAAATTCGGGTAAGGAAATGGAGATGGATAGGACACGTGCTACGTAAACAGCCAATGACATATGTAGAGAGGCCTTTGATTGGAATCCACAAGGAACGCGAAGAAGAGGCAGACCACGAGGTAGCTGGAGACGAAGTCTTGAAGAAGAGATAAATCTATATCCGGGAAATTTATCATGGAATAGAGTAAAACACTTAAGTTCAAATAGAAATGATTGGAATAATTTTGTATTGGCACTATGCGCCCACGATTTGGCGTAACAGCAACAAATAATAAAAAAAATAATAAAACCGTAATTATTAATGCTATCATAACAAAAGTTGGCACGTAACAGTTTTATGGGACAAGAAATGATACTGTCTAATTTCGTGAAGATCGGTCCATAATTCACACTAGGCCCCATAAAAACCCTACTACCGTAAAACAGTTTAATACGCCTAAAATCGTAATAAATAATGCTATTATAATAGAATTTGGTACTTAACAGTTTAATAAGACTAGTAATTACACTGTGAAATTTCGTAAAGATTGGTCCATAATTTACCCTATTCCCCTCCTGAAAAGCATTTAAGTTCGGCTTAAACTGTTACGAATCAGCATATTTTACTCAAGACTGTCGGTCAATAATTTAATATGGGTCTAAACCGCAACCAATTTTAATGCTGATGTCTGTTTTTATAAAGATAAATTAATATCACTTCTGAAATATTCGAACTGTGGGTCCTTATGAGCAGCGAAGTTGATTAAACGAAGTCCGTCTGTCTGTTGAAATGGGCTTTCCGAAGACCCCAGATATGATAAGGTTTGGTTGTTGTATATTTCTGTCAGAGTACGAAAACAAACAAAACGAAACGTTTGCTTTCGTTTTGTGTTGTTCTTTGCAGTGAGTAAAACAAAAACAAAACCAAAACAATGAGAATGATTGTGCCATTTTGTTTTGTATTATTTTTGCTCGTGAGCGCAAATTGTACATTAATATAAACGTACACAGCTGGAAAAGAAAAGAGTAAGAACAATATTGAAACATTCAGAGAAAAAAACGTTTGACAAACGTTTGGAAACTGATTTACTCATTATAATATTTAGTCATATATATCGTTACTTTAATATAGAAAAGCCCTAACTAACATTTTCCTTACTTTACAGGAGAAGGAAAAGACTTAATAAAAATTGTAGTATCGTAGTTGCGATTTTTTTTAAACGCAGTTTTTTATTAAATTGTTTAGAGAGTTTAATAAAAAACTGCGTTTAAAAAAAATCGCGACTGCAAGAATATAATTTTTATTAAGTTTTTTCCTTCTCCTATAAAGTACGGAAAATGTTAGTTAGGGCTTTTATATATTAAAGTAACGATATATAACTATTGTTTCTAAGTGAAATAAAAAGAGAGGTTTTTAGGTTTTTTTTTAATTAAATTAAATAAAAAGTAATTCAAAGAAAAAAGAAAACAAAAAATAAATTTATATCCACTTAAAAACTAAAAATATTACTCATACATAAACTCGGCATTCGACTTTACTATGCTCTAAATTTTTGCAGCTTAGCTTATTATGCCACTACAAAAACCAAACAAGAACTAAATCAATTACTCAAAACAAAACGTTTCTCTATCTGTTTTGTACTCAGATGTACGATTGTAACGGTAAATTAAGTAATGCAGATGAGTGGAAAGCCAATTGTTTCGTTTTCTCTCTTTGACACTTCAAAAGTTTTTGTTTTGGCTTTGCTCATGTACAATACAATTTAAAAATTTTCAATAGTCTTGTACATTTTGCAAACGTTTGCGAAATGTTTTGTTTGTTTTCATACTCTGATTTCTGTCACATCTGCTCCCTACAATTTTGCTGTTGAAACTTAGACAGATCGGTCTTTAAATGGCTGAGATATGATTTTTTTCATAAAATCCAAAAACTCCGAGAAAAATATTTTTTTCGATTAAGGATTTAAAAAAAAAACTATTTTTTATTTTGTTATTTTGTTTCCGATGAGAATGTGGTAATTCTCGAAACACGCAAGTTTGACCCGAGTTCAATCCCCCTTTCAGTAAAGAATAAAAATTATCAACGAATTTAAACTCATAATAAGTAATTCATATAAATATTAAATTTGATTAACTTGAGACTGATTTAAAAATAAAAATCATTAAAAACCAAAAACAATTCGATTAACCACAAAGAAACCAAATTTTTTTGCTTTATAACTGTTGGAAATCAAAATTTTGTTTATTATCTTTCTTTCTGTTTTGTTTTATTTCAGTTTTTGACATTGTACAAGATTTTACAAAAACAAATTGCTTGTGGTTTTTGTATGAATTGTACCTGTTGTAACCTGTAGTCAATTCGCCTTGGTTTGTATTTTTATTATGGCGGTGGGCAAAATGACCCCAGGAAATATTACCCCCAAAAAAATTCTGTAGACCCAAAACTTTACAGGAGACCGCCGACACGCAATTTTGGGATATTTTTTTTTTTATTTATTCGTTGGGGTGTTTTTGCATTTTAAGTGAAATGAAAAATGACCCCAATATCAAGGAAATGTCCCCAAATAAAATTACAATTTTTACTTGGGACTATTTTTTATTTACTAGTTTATAAGAAAAGAAAAATTATCCCAAAAAAATGTTATAAAAATTTTATGAAATTGTATATAAACATTTCTAGGGATAGTTAATATCAAAAACCTGAATTTTCATACCAAAGTGGAGAAACTCCTTGCCGACTATGCAGAGATGCTTTAGTGAGCGAAGGCGGTGTTTGTCATACCATAAATGAGAAAATTATTTTGCCGGGACGAAGGCTTGCTATGTACAGACAAAGACCTGCGCCTTGACGGCTGTAGCCGGCTGAGCCGCGCCGCCGATTATTTTTAACAGCTGCCGCCGCCGAAAATTTATCGACTAAAGTCGGCTTAAAATCAGCCGCCGGTCACAGTCATTTAATCGAATATTCCCTACAAGAAATGCATATCCAAAACTAGAAAAAAAATTTTTCCATTCTTTATATTTTTTATAAAAACAGTTTTTTTTAATTAATAAAAATGTTAATGAGTAAGATATAGATAGTCCTTGTATATTTTCAAAAGTTTTGCGGTAAAAATTTAAAATCTCATTTAGGAATAGATTTTAGTCACAAGAATTAAAATAAGTATACATATATGCAAATTAATTTTAAACTAAAATATGATAAGTTGGTAAAAAAATAATTTTTAAATTGGCCTAAGTTTAAGTCGGCTTAAGCCGGTTCTGAGCCGCCGCCGGCAATATTTTTAAAAGCTGCCGCAGGTCTCTGTGTACAGACGCTTTAGTTAGCAAAGCATACATATGCTTGTTATACCAAAGAGGAAAAAATCCTTGCGCCTGGCCGAAGTCCCAACCATGCTATCCATCGTGTAACTTTTTAAACCAAAACTGTTTAATTATTTGGGATATTACAGTTCAGGATTTTAAAATTCTGGATTTTTAAACTTGGGAATTTGAAAATCAGGATTTTAAATTGTACATAACTTGTATATAACTTTATTTGTGTTTTTTTTTTACCTTTTTTGGGGTTAAATTTCATAATTAAGAATAACCCCAAATTTAGGGTCACATCATATTTCATTTTATTTTTAGGGCTTTTTCCATTTTTGGGGTCATTTTTCATTTAAAAAATTGGGTCATATTACATTGAATTAGAATAGAGCCCCAAATTTGAGGTCGATTTTTATTTATTTTTCAGGGGCTTTATTTCGCAGCGCCGTTTATATTTATATTTCATATTAAAAATTGAATTTCTCCAAAATATTTATAAGAAATCTTCTTTTCAAAGATCTCTTTAATTTATAAAATAAATTATATCTGTGACATTTTGACGAAACATTTAAGTCACATCTAAAATGTTGTAAATCATACGAATGTTCATTAAAAAAAAACATTTTTGTTCACGTTTTTAAAATTTTGTATTATAAACGAAATTTTTTTTAACAATTATTTTTACACCAAGTTTTTTTTTAAACTATTTTGCTATCTTATCTCGACTTAAGATGTTTTGTCAAAATGCCTCCGATAGGTATGTACATATATTGAAGATAATTGTCTTAATTTTTAGACATTTAGTATACTTATGTATTGTTTGTAACTATGTATGTATATTTGTATGTCCGTACGTATAAGATTTACAATAAAATCAACCAACTCAATGCCATCAAGTTGGTATTCAACTTGCTAATATTAATACCGTCGAGATTTTAGCAGTAGCCAAATGGAAAAACGATTACATACTTACATTCATATATACATATATGGATAAAAAAAGTAAGTGTAAAAAATTTATTTTTTTTATACATACACATGCATCAGCATATGTAGAGTAATGTTAAAAGTATGTACAAATGATTGTGGGAAATATGTGGCATGCATTATGATAGTGTTAAGTATGACAATGTGTCATACATATACAGTACATGTGCATACGAAATATATTTAAACTAACATACATACATGTTAATAGAAACGAAAATATAACATGAAGAGAAACGAATAAGAGTTGTATATGGGCATTTCCACAGAAATGTACCGCAGCCAAAAAATTCGAATTCTATAAAAGTATGTTGTTTTAACATATTTTTATAGGGAATCTAATAACTTTCAATAATGTAAACAAATTTTACATTTATTCATAACACACTTTGAAATATTCAAATGCAAAGTCGAACAAGTGCAAAAGTTCTGTTTTTAACATTTCTATTGCACGTTTTGTTTTGCTAAATGATTTTAATGAGAAACATTATGTATTGACAATTGCTTTTTAAATCTCGGTTTATATTCAAACAATATAAGAAAAATGTAAACGGAACGATGCGATTGCCAGTTACGGCAATTTTTTTCTTTGCTTTACCATATATTTCGATGTAGCGTGCGACATTGAAAAAGAACATTTGTTATCAGAACGTCGAGGGTATTTGTACAATGCGCATCAAATATAAGTAACAAACAGATATTTTTGTTGCAAATTTAATAAAAAAAAAATTTACTGGAAAATAATCAGTGTTTTTCGTTCAAAATGCATAAATTCAAAAAATTTTTTTTTCTAGAATATCTTTATTTGCGATGGCCAATAACTACAAGCAGCAAGGACAGCTTATTCCATTAAAAAAACTTTATTTGAGACTAGCAATACTATTTTCAGTTAAGTTAGTTTTTGTTAAATTTTTGTATTTTTCTTTATTGAATATATTTTTTTAAGTTTATAATTTTTGTTCGGAAAATAAATATATTGAATGTATTTAAAATAATGTAGAATTATCTTACGCATGCCTTATTACATAAAAAGTAAAAACATAAACAAAAAAGTATGATGGAACAAAATGTCGCGTGCGACAGTGATTAAAGTTAAATTAAAAATAAACTACACAATATTGTTGAATCAAATAAAAAGCATTATTAAGATACATCAATGCATAACATTTTAAAATTAGTCGCATTTAAATATTTCATCAGGTTTCGCTGAAATCAGTGTTTGAACTGTTTGTCTTAGAGACGAATTCTGTTTTTGTCGCATGCAAATGCCTTGGTTTTTTTTAATTATCTTGAAAACGAACAATTGCTCAAAGTCAACCTTAGCACAAATTATAGTGCTATTCAAGAGCTATAAGTTTCGCCTTTTGTCAAAAAAAATAATGTTTTGGTGTATGTTTTTTCACTTTTAAGGCGTACGAATGTCGCATTCGACATTGAAGAAATGCCCATATACGGCTTTGCACAAAATTATATACCCTTCAAAATAGTATAGAAAAGACAATTTGTCATAGTTTACAAATTTTTGATTATTTTTTTGAAAGATCTGTATTTTTCCAAAATGGATAGTTTTCAAAAAATCGAATTGTAAAATATTAACTACCTGTTCCTCACTTTAGAGCGAAAGCTCCGTTCGCCTTAGTGGCATTTCATACCAGTGTTCGAAAATAAACACTAAATATCGCTCCTTAGTGTTTGGTTCGGTAGATTTGTGGAAAACACAAACGCAAATAGTGTTTGTGTAGAAAATCAATAAAAAAAAATAACGGTTTCCTGTTTGTCATCTTTCAAACACAAAAATAATACTGTTTTTATATAACTCAACAAAAGATTAGAACCACAATTTTCATTGTGTTCGGATCGGCTCATTAATGTTTGTCGCTTTTGATTAATTTACACAAACAAAACATATACACAATACACACACAAGCGGTTCGTGCTGCGGTCGTTGCTAAAATTGTTTGTTTGTTCATTTCTTTTTCAATGTAAAAAAAGAAACATTATAGAACATTAAAATATAATGTTTGTTTACAGTGTAACTACAAATTTTCTGTTTTTTAACGAAGAACAGAATATTATATAATGTTCTGCTTTTTCTTCAAAATAGGCCGAAGGGTATTAAGGGTTGTGTTCGTCTACACAATCACTAAAAAATAGATATGGTTCCTGGATGTGTGAGCCGAACGCTAAATAATGTACTGTTTATTTTCGAACACTGTTTCAAACAAAAACAATTTTAAAATATCCTTTTTGTTTTAAATGTTAGTTAAGCGAACGATATTTTTGTTCGAAATCATGGGACAGACAGTTAGTCAGTTAGTTTTGTAAGTCATATTTAAGCCTTAAAATTGAATTTTTGAACCGACTATTTTAGTTTTTCTAAAAATAAAAGAAGAAAAACCCCTCTATCCAATCGTATACAAATTAAGTCAGTGTGTTACACAGAAAGGAAAGAAAAGGAGAGGATAGGATAGGATAGGATAGGATAGGGTAGGATAGGATAGGATAGGATAGGATAGGATAGGATAGGATAGGATAGGATAGGATAGGATAGGATAGGATAGGATAGGATAGGATAGGATAGGATAGGATAGGATAGGATAGGATAGGATAGGATAGGATAGGATAGGATAGGATAGGATATGATATGATAGGATAGGATAGGTTACGATAAGATAGGTTAGGTTAGGTTATGTTAGGTTAGGTTAGGTAAGGATAGGATAAGAAAGGATAGGATAGGAAAGGATAGTATAGGAAAGGATAGGTTAGATAGGATAGGATACAGGATAAAGGATTTTTTTAAGAAAAAAATAGCAGTATTTGGGAGGACACCTTTCGGAGTAACCTTAAATTTGGGAGAACACTTGCATGGGATCAAGTAAAATAATGATATACCAATTAAGCTCATTTTCATTTTTTAATACTTCTGATGTATACGAAATATTAGAGCCAAGTCTGATCCTCCTAGCTCATATGGTATGGAAGCTATTGTGGCAAAACCATTATTTTAGGAAGAAAAAGGGAGTTATTTGTCTGCAACTCTTTCATTTAAGGTAAAAGTAAAATTCATTGATTATAAGAAAACCTTAAAAAGTGAACTTTATGGGTAAAAAGTAGAGAATAATAGGTAAAAATAGCCCAGTAAAAAATGTGCTCTAACAGATGCAGATTTTTTGCTATGAAAATTTTAAATAATCGCTTACAAACTTGCTAATGAGATGCATGATTTTTGTATGTGAATTTCCTGCTTTGGAGAACTACATTCTGCTGACAATGAGCGCTTTATGTTATATTTATAATTAAATAAGCAACTTACTTTTACACTCAAAATATTATGTAGTTAAATTCAAACGAAAATTCATTTTAAACAACTTAAAATTTATTCAAAAAACGGATCATTTACATTTCATTTAAAACAAATGATTTTTACATTCATTTTTAAATTTTTTATTTATTAAACTGCATATTCCTTAAAACTGAATAGTTTTTACTTTTAAAAAATATATTTTAACCGACAAAAATCAAACTACATAACAAAATAAATACGGAAAAACATTATTTTTTGGTAGTTTGTTTTTTGAATAACAAACATAAATGTTAAAAAATAAAATTATTCGTAAAACAACTATATTTTTATTAAATTTTAACAGTACGGAAAACGAATTTAATAACCCACAATCAGTTACTGTAATAATTTTATAAGTGTAATTATTAATTAAAACATTTTTTAAGCTGGTGCAAAAAGCGTAATTAACAAGTAGGGGTCATTGATATTCGTCTTGTGATTAATTTTCGATGTCATTTGTGTGTATGTGTGTAAAATATTTGTAAATTTTATCGCTTAAAATCGTTTTTTTTTATCAGTACTAAAAAAGCTGTTTCTTCAATAATTTTTTCATAAGCAATCACTACACCATAAAAGCTATTTTGTTGAAGCACAAGATTCTGCGCTTTTTCTCTGAAGCGTTTTAAAAACAACGAACTTTTTTACTGGGAAGTGGAAGACCTGGGTTTTTGCTCATATCTCAGCTACTTGTGACCGATCTGGCTGAGTTTTAATAGAAAACTTCTCCGGACTGCATGTGATATAATTATATCACAACATAGTCCCCATCATCTCTGCGGTCTTCAGAAAACCCATTTCAATTACCACACGAACATTGTTAAATCAACTCCGCTACGCATAAGGATTCAGAATATATACATGCCTATATACTTGATAAGGTCTAAGACTAATATGTAGAAATGACCAGCGGAATGACAAACTTATATATACTTTTTCCACATGTGGTGAAGGGTATAAAACCAAACAATTTTTTAGTATCACTCTTATGCACACATCACATTGCATCTATCCCTAGATTGCAATGTCTGTCAGTCATTCATTCAGTTAGTTATACAGTGTACTACGAGAGTATTGGCAGAAGTTTTCTGTTTAAATGCCGTAATGAAGTCTGTTTATACCGTATAATGTTCTATGTTTACATTACGTGCTTTGGATTTTATTATTTTCATTTCACTTTAAATAACATCTCCTCTCAGCATCGCTCACGCTCAACTCAACTTAGCTCAACTGAACTTAGTTCATTTCAACCCAATTCAACTCTTTTATTTTTTTATATTATTTAGTTTTGTTTTCTTAAATTTTTTTTAGTTCTGTTTAATATACAAATATTTAAAGGGAATTTTGTAGTTGAGGCAGTGAAGTATTTTATACCCTACACTAAGACATTTGTACTCTTCTACTATTCTAACAGTATGACAATTTAGCTTCTTACACCAGGAATTTACATTGTCACTTCTTCTCATGTTAAATTTGTACATATCATCTGAACCCCTCCAAACAATATCATGTGTTATCAAAGTTATTTTTGGGAATATAAAATTTATTATTAAATTTCTGTATGACGTGCTAAATTTCCAATTTTCCATATTTAATAAATACACTGAAATTAATTGTTGAGGGAAAGCAAGCTTCTATGCGCATTTCACTGGTTGCTTATGCCAGCTCATCAGGAAACCTTTTCCTAAGATTTTAGAAAAGCTAAAAATATTAAACAAATAAAACTTTAAAGCATTTTTAATTTAGAACAATTTCTATTTTCAAGTGACAAATCATCTGACATCAGTTGTTTTGTACACTGACATTTATCCCATGAAAAATTGCATTAAAAAGGAACCTATGCAGCGCTTCGTTGGATCAATGAAACCTGTTTCATTAAAATGTATTTAATGAAACATTACATTAGATCTATGAATGTTATTCATTGAATGAATACTTTCAAAAAAGTAAAAAAAAAATTTTTTTTCTTATTTAAATTTTTTTTTTAACCATAGTCGCTGGCGGGATCGACCCCGCAACCTCGGCGCTGATAGACTAGCTCACTACCAGCTAGCCTACTGGGGCAGTGAAGTTTTTGAATAAAAAAACTATGTTTTTTGCCATTACTCAATTAAGAGCGTAAATATGAGATTAAATTGTCATAACATAACAACAATAACAACGTTGATTTTTTTTTGCTAACGCATAATAAAAAAAAGCCCACTTAAAGAGAGAATAAGCTTTTTCGTATGCATCATTTGGTTGACAACAGTTTAAAGTAAGGGTGAGTTTTTTTTAAAGGAGAACATTTATTTGTTCATTACTTAGTCCATACTATATGTATTTAGGTATGTACATATTAAAGAAAACTAAAAACATACGTATTTATGGATTAAAAGTTTCTGTTTCATTACTATAATGACATTTTTCATTGTCATAATGAAAATTTAAATTTATGAAGGCATGCTTTTTCGAAATATTTTTACACTTTTATTTATTGAGACTATAGAGTTATTTGGATGTTAAAAATATTTTTTTTTTATTATTATTGAAATATGTTGCTTTTATAAAAAAATTTTTGATTTCATAAATTTAATGGCATATTACATTAGATGTATGAAATAGTTAAATCTTACATTTTTTAATTAACAATTAAACATATTTTTAAGGAAGCTATAATTTTGTATTAATTTATGAATATAGGTACATAGTTATGTTTGTATATTGTTTATTATGTTCCCAATTAAAGTTTTTTGTGTAACTTGGACAAACTTTAGTTTTCATATATCCAATGAAAATTTTTAACGTAATTACGAAATCCAATGAATCGATTTTAACGAAAATACTTCATTATAACTACGAAATTCCATTTGGACAATGAAAATTTTCATTTAACCAGTGAAATTTTTTTTATGAAAACGATTCATTAAATATATGAAGTATTTTTCTTTCAGTGTATTAACAAAGTTGTTTGTGGCAAAAATTAATTGAAATTTTATTAAATATAAATTATAATAGTAAATAAATAATACAAAAAAAAATACAAAACTTTATTATTGAAAATGGAGCGAAAAATTTACAACACATTTGAACATGCAAATTATTAACCCTATTTAAAACAGAAGTTTTGACATACACATGAAATTACATGACTGTAGAAAAGTGACATTCCACATGACAAATACACATAATGTGGAAATAGCTTTAATAAATAAGTTGCAGCAGTAGTTTCCATTGCTTTTTCTTATAGGACCTTTTTATATTTACAATCAATATTTTTCGAGTAATTTCGTAGTTTCGGTACAAAAGGAATAGAGAAATATTCGACAAAATTAACATAAGCACTTCTTTAAATTTTATTTGTTAAGCGTAAGTTTTGAAAGACTAACGGCCAATTTTGAAAAGTTCAGTTAAAACTAATTATTACTTTAACTTCCAGTTAACAATATGTTTTTGACAGTATTAAGTGATATTAAATAATAACTGATATTGGTAAAATTGTCCGTAAAGAACATTAAAGTTTAAAGCTTCGTTCACAATAGGCAGCAACATTTCCATTGGTGTTCATAATAGGGCAACAATTTTTATCGCAACCACACATATTTTTAATTAAGAAAACGTTCGCAAATTTGTCCCACAACAACTTTTTATTAAAATTTTCATTCAAAACTAAATAAAATATTTTAAACGTCATTTATATATATTTTCATACAAATTGTTGCTGAAGCAGAAGTAGACTCAACTTTTTTAAAAAAACTTAACATACATTTTTGTTTGAAAAAGGAAAGGAAAATATATGCAATTCTTTGGGAGGAAATAAGATAAAAGAAAAAACAAAATTGATGGTGCCATTGCGAACGAAGCTTAATATTTAATTTTTTAAAAGCTGTAAACTCAAAAATAAAAACTTAAAGAAACTAAATAAGACCATAAGAAGTTAAAAAACTAAACAAAAAACGTACACTCGTTTTGGTCATTCATTACCATGGGTATTTGCAAAGCCCCAAAATATCCCCCGAAAATGTAATTTTCCAAGCAACACAGATCACAAATCTAGTTTTTTTCAAGGCCGTATTGAACTTATTAAATTTGGCAGGAATTGGCCAGGCCCATAGTTTCAATAGTCCAATACAAATAATTTCAAGGAATATAATAGCTGCTATAGAAAATTAATTCGCGAAAATTACTTAAGTTCGCATAAATAATTTTTCTGCAAGAAAAACTTCTCGACGATTAAAAAAATTTACGTATTTTTTAAGTTTAATAACAACCCAGTAAAAAATTTGGGTTTTTTGAAGCAGAAAAAGCGCATAATTGAGCGCGTCAAAAAGAGAGCTCTTATACAACAGTAAAAAATAAAGAATAAAATATACAAAAAAGCTGCTATTTAAGCCGAAAAAATAAAAATATATTATGGTTTAAGAAAATGATTGAAAAAGGCATTTAAAAGCAGGTAAAAGCACAACATTAATGAATATGTTAATATAGTTAGACCATACATGTTAAATTCCAATTAGAATTAGCAATTGATGCAATTAGTTTATATTTTCTAATTGATTAAACAATTAGAATAAGTTCAACTAATTCCCATTAGCTAATTAAAATTTTTATTCTAATGGTAAAACTAATTGCAATTAGTTGCCATTAGCAAAAAAAATTGGTTAACCTTTACAATTAGAAATCTAATTGACTTCTGATAATGCAATTAGATATTCAATTAGCTCGAATTAGAATCAATTATTTTGATATTTTCAAAAACAAAAAAAACTACAATATTCATAAAATGAATTTCACACATATATATATTACTTATGTACATATATTACATACATGCTAGGGTATTCAATTAATCGGGCTTTTGCTTTAATCGGTTAATCGCTCGATTAATTAACCGATAATAAACCGATTAAACAAAACCCTCGGTTAATTAATCGAGCGATTAACCGATTAAAGCAAAAGCCCGATTAATTGAATACCCTAGCATGTATGTAATATATGTACATAAGTAATATATATATGTGTGAAATTCATTTTATGAATATTGTAGTTTTTTTTTGTTTTTGAAAATATCAAAATAATTGATTCTAATTCGAGCTAATTGAATATCTAATTGCATTATCAGAAGTCAATTAGATTTCTAATTGTAAAGGTTAACCAATTTTTTTTGCTAATGGCAACTAATTGCAATTAGTTTTACCATTAGAATAAAAATCTTAATTAGCTAATGGGAATTAGTTGAACTAATTCTAATTGTTTGATCAATTAGAGAATTTCACAAAAGAATGTTAATTAGCAATCATTAGCATTAGCTAATCATTACTTAACATGTATGAGTTAGACCTTAAAAAGCACTTTTCAGAACACAAATACATAAAGAAGCTGTATAATCTTCGGACTTAGACAATTTCTTAAATGCAATATTACACAAGGGAACAAAATTTAACTTTTTTTTGAGGTCGCTGATTTCAAATCTAATCTCCGTTTTTATTCATTAGCTCGCATTTTTAAGTTACAGGTACTATTCGTATTTTTGACTTTTTTCCAAGAATTAAAATTTCAAAAAACCAAAACTTCATTAAGCGATTGTTAAAATTATTTACTTTAAAGATTTAATTATTAGTTTGAAAAAAAATCAAATTTTTGGAAAATCACCAAAAAAAAAAATGGCTCGAGTTAATGGTTGTTATCGTGAAAAAAATGAAAAATCTAAAACGGGAAAAAGGCTTATTACTTTTCGTAAAGTCACATAACCTATGAACAAAATGAGATATAGATCATAAAAATCGATGAACGCGTTTCGCTTTTATTCACAATTTAGTGAAGGTACTTCATTTTTAAGTGAAGGAATAAACTACCATAAATAGAACAGTAGCACACACACATATTAAAAAATATTAAATTTGATTTTATATTAGCTAATACGGCATAAAGTTCTATATGTAATTAAAAAGGCATTTAATCCATATTTTCCCAACGTTTAGTAAATGTTATGTTCACTTTATCAAGGGATTCGGAATAAGAGAAAATTGATTTTTTATTACATTAAACAATAATTTATTGTAGACAAACATGAAAACATTAAACATGGAAAATTAAATTAAACACAAACTTAAAAGTTCTATCACAGGTTAGTTGTTTTTAGTTAGTTGTTAGTTGTTTTCTCAGTAAATTGGGAACAAAATCAAAATTTGCGCACCGAATACAATGACATAAAGCTCATTTAATTCGAAATATGTTAAACTTAATGTTTTTATACTAAAACTGTGATTTTTTCGCATTTTTAATTTTTCTGAAGTTTTCAAGAACAAAAATTTTGTATTTTTTTTATTTAATTGCTGTTTTTTTTCAAAACTTCAACGATATCTCTGAAACTACAGGGCAAATTTAAAAACAATGTTCATACATTAAAGATAATATTGTTGACGAATTGTTTAATTTTTTTTAACTGAATATCGTAAACCGTTTTTAAGTTATTCCCTAATTTTGGAAATAACAATATATCGCAAAAGTTCGAGCTGATGGAAAAAAAACTTTAAAACAACATTCATTTGTTATTCAACAAAAACCTTGTTCCCTTGTGTTATTTATGTACATGGCATATTGAGAGATAACTTAAAAATCAAAAGGAAGAAACATTAGTATTATAAGAGGTGATTTTTTAAGAGCTATAGGGAAGTTTTAAAAAAAACACATAAAATTCAGAAAAATGCATGAAATCTTCATTTGTATCGATAGTACGGTCCATATAATTTAATGTTTGAATATTATTTCATGGAAATGTTGACCGTGACTGCGCCTCAAATGGTCCATCCGCTTAGTTCAATTTTGGCATACACTTTCCAACATTTAGGCCGGTATCTCATGAATAAATGCTTCAATGTTGTCTTCCAATGCGTCAATTGAAGCGGGCATGTGTTTATAGACATGAGCTTTAACATAAACCCACAAAAAATAGTCTAAAGGCGTTAAATCGCACGATCTAGGCGGCCAATTGACCGGTCCCGAACGTGAAATAAAATGTTCACCGAACTCGCCTCTCAATAAGTCCATTGTTAAGCGTGCTGTGTGGCATGTGGCACCGTCTTGTTGAAACCACATGTCGTGCAAGTCAAGCTCTTGCATTTTGGGCAAAAAAAGTTGGATATCATCTCACGGTAGCGCTCACCATTCACAGTTACGTTACGATTCGCATCATCTATGAAGAAGTACGGTCCAATGATGCCACCAGCCCATAAACCACACCAAACTGTGACTTTTTCTGGATGCATTGGTAGCTCTTGCAATGCTTCTGGCTGATCTTCACTCCAAAATCGACAATTCTGCTTATTAACGTACACATTGAGCCAAAAATGAGCTTCGTCGCTGAACACAATTTTTCGATAAATTTTTTGATAATTTTTTGATAATTTTTGATAATAAAATTCAATAATTTGCAAGCGTTGTTCGTTTGTAAGACGATTCATGGTTTAATTACAGACCAAACTGAAGATGTTTGGCAGTGAAACAAAACACGAAACGTGCGTCAGCTGTTTAAACCAGTGTTGCCAAAAAGATAATAGCTAAAAAATCACTCTTTATTTATTAAAGAACAATACAAAGTTCATTAATTTATAATAAAAACAAATTCCTCTCATTCAAGAATTTCGGGTATATTTTGATAAGATGGCTCGAAAGGTAATTTTCGGGAACTCTAAGCTAAAAAAAAGTGGGATCAGCTAAGTATTTAAATAAAAAAATGGAAAAGCATTTAAGGGAGTCACAGTTTGTAGCATTTGGTTTTTACAAAATTTGCTCATATTGCTTACGCTCCAAAATTTCTAATAAGGTTTTTCGATGTTTTAAACACTTTTTGTATATATACAGTAAACGCTCGCAAATTTGAACCGCTTTGTTTTTGAGGCAATTCTAATTTCTGAATTATTCTAATTTCTGGACGTTTTTATTTCGAATAAAAAATAAAAATTACTTAAATTTTTTTTAATTCAATTTTGTTTGATAAAAACAAGAAAACAAAACGTAATTCACTCCAATACATTAAATGTATTTTTTTAAATTAAAAATACCGTGTCGTTTCTTATATTTGGAAAACTATCCATTGCTTCCACGGAATGCATTTTCATCTTTATAGGGATATTCCTCTCTAAATATTTTTTTAGCTTTCTCTTTAAACCACTCATACAGACGACTTACCATATTTCGGTATTCAGCGCTGTGCAAAGATTTATTGCTTGCTTCCTGATATGTGTTGAAAACAGCATTTAATATTGCTGTTCTATGTGATTTGATATAGCTGATTGAAGATGTCGTAACATTAATATTCCCTTCAAACCCTTTGTCAAGCTTTTCTAATATTTTGACCTTCGTTTCCAATGATAAAGTGTTTTTTTTACGTTTATGTGACATTTCGAATGATACACTTTCACTTTTTAATATAGACTTCCAAAATATGTACACATGTTTCGAATCTCACAAATAAACTAGCCACAAATATATATAAATGCGACAAAAAAACAACAAATAAGGAAACACATCTAAAATTTGGTAATTCCCCTTTTTAGTTCTTGTGTTCAAATAACAAAAAAAAAACGCTCTGAAATTAGAACTATAAATTCGAATTTTAAAGCGTTTAATGTATTGCAAACACTGATTCTAATTTCTGGACGTTCGAATTACTGAAAGCTCTAATTTGTGAGCGTCTACTGTATTTCATATGATGCGATGTGAAAGAAACGGTAATCTGTAAAACGAAGCCTGGGTAAAAATCTAAAAGAATAATAAAGTACCAAAATAGAAGATACAAATGGACAAAACTTGACAAATTTTCCCACAAAATACACTTAACATTCATTCTAAGCCATGACTACATGAATTGGTGCAGTGTAATATTTGGTCGCAATTGCCCCACTATTATAGCCTTACTTGTTTTAGCTTTTTAAATATATACAATTACATACAACTACAGTAGATAACGGATATAAGAATATTTCATATATAAAACCCGCTTTAAAAAAAGTATTTCAAAAGCACCGTGACTTTTTTCTAATGTTTTAATATAAAAGAAAGAAAAAACCGAAACAAGAAATATTTTGCCGTGCACCAATAATAAAAATACGCACAAAAAATATTTTTTGTAAGAAATTTGTTTTACACTGTATTTGTATACGCAAAATATCCAACCAAGTGTTTACATTCTTGCTTGTGAAAAATATCCAACATTTGAAGCACAGGCGCGATTAACATTTTAAAATACAAAATAATTATTTTTCAGGAGAGCAAAAAAAACGTTTTTAACAGGCAGGATTATTTATTTTAAATTTTTTTTTTAAGATTATCAAAAAATAATGATAATTACAATTTTACAAATTTACAGTTTATAATTTTAGTTTTATAATTTATGTTGGAAAATGTTTTATATCCACAATAGCGATGGCTTTTAAAACGTTATTCCACGTTGCAAAACCATTTCGTTTGTATAATTTTGCTAGTAACTAACAACGTTCTTCAACTGGACGACTCTTTGTATCGCATTTTGACAGCGTTAAGGTCCATAATTTTTGGTGATTTGATGTTGAAACAGTGTACGAGAGCAGCGTTTAAAAAACTGCAGTCAAAGTAGAAAAACTGTAATTTCTTCCACTTCTTTATTTGTCACTAGCCAAAGAAAACTTTTGCTTTTACTTGTGATTTATTAAATGTAAACAGTAAAATGTTAAACCAACTCAAAAAGCGAAAAGTTGTACACAAATTTTCGTTTTTTGTTCGAAAGTTTTTGGTTTCGACTGCAGTTTTTTAAACTCTGTATGAGAGTAATGTTAACGATAACCTGCAAAAAAACAGTTTTTGCAAAAAGTGGATTTTACAACGTTATTCACGGCTTTGCTCTTATAAGAAAAATGTTCTTATATCCGTTACCTACTGTAGTACGCTTGATTTTTTATACATTAAATTTATGTTAGGTACATACATACATACTTTTTTCAAGTATGTACTTTTTTCCATCTACATTGTAGAAGGAAAGTACAAAAACAATTTCAGAACTACAACAGAAACATAAAAATGGCCAAAAACTTATTTTTGCTTCCCTTGTTGGCCAATATGTGGTAGTTTTTTCTACATGGGAGAATTGTAAAACTATACACACACTTTGATACCCTTTAATACTGGATTCCACTTAGTACATACATACCTAGTACCTCAATGTAGATGTTAATTTAGGCAGGTCTATTTGTCTGCACATTGGTTAACATGTAAATTTCTATGGTGTTGAAAGTGAAGATGCGTAGGTTCATTATTTACTAAAATAAATGAAACTAAAACATTTAATCAGAAGTGGAAGTAAGATGCGGCTAAAAAAATATTTTTAATAAAAATATGGAAATAAAAGAAAAATTAAGTTATTTTGATTATAATAGTTACTTCGCTGTAAGTCGAAACAAATTTGTCAGACTAGGAAAATTATTATATTATTCACTAACCTAAAAAAATTACAGGGTCAAACTAGTCTTACTCTTGTAATTTTAGCTAAGGACATATGCAAACTCAAGCGTTTTAATAGTTTTCAATATTGAACATTGTAACTGTATTCAACAATTTAAAAATTTTGTAATTAAATCTGTTCAAAAGTAAAAACTAAGACTCCAAAAAAAAAGCAATACATCAGAAAATACAAAACTTAAGTCATCTCAATTTTTCAGTCACCAATGTTGCCAATTCAGCTAAAGCAGCTAGCTTTAAGTCCTTTTCATTTTTTTAGCCGTGAAAAAATTAATTTAGCTATTTGCTGCTTATTGAGCCATTAAAATTAAGCAAAACTTCCTCTGTTTTTAGAAATTTTTTACGAAAAAAATTCTTAATGCTACATTTTTTTAAAACTTATATACGCTTACTAAAATCTTTGATATGATGAAAAAAAAAATATTTTTCTTTTTTATTTTTGGCTTTTAAAAAGTTTTACTTCTGTTCAGTCTTTTTTTCAAAAGTAGAAATGTATCACTTATTTATAATTTCATGTATAAGCTACAAGGGGGTTTTCTCAACTACGCTAAAACAATCGTGGAATCGGACCAAAACTAAAGGGGGGACTTATTCACGCTAAAGGTGGGTACCATACTGTCAACTACATTTGCCAAAAGAACTGCTCCACATTACTCTAGACTAGGTAAAGATGGCTTTTTTATTTGGGCCACTTTAGTTTTACTTGTGAGCAGACTTATAGTAATTATTTTGCTTTAACTTTGGCCTTTTCCCTTTTTAAGAGTTGACAATACTGACAGTCACACTCTGTAAAGTTCCTATACAAATTTGGTTTTCACCATGGTAGACTAAGTACAAGATATAGTTATTAGAAATATTGTTCTCAATTTTAGAACGTCAAACAAATGAAAATAAGGAAAAAAATTAAAACAAGCGTCAAAAATCAAATATGTAAATTAATTTGACATGGTTAGGTTAGGTTAAGAAGGGTTATGTGACCAAGGGCACACTTCCACTCGGAGACCAATGCGGTCCATTGTGAAAAGAGAAAAGTAAAGATAGTTTGACATTACATGGGTAAATAATAACAACTCTCTCTAGTGAGCCTACCTAATACTTATTATCAGGGAAAGGGACTTCATGCAAATGCATGTTTGTTGTCGTTACTCTGAGACCCACCTAAAGTTAATATCTTTGCGAATTACAATATTTTCAGTAAAATGACATCAATTTGTTAGTGCATATTTTTGCATATATTGCCTTAAATGCATGTTTTTGCATATTTTGTTATAAATGCATATTTTTCGTCATATTTTGTAAAATATTTTGGGATAATTTCAAAAGATTTTGTTATTCGTGCTTAATTCCCAGTTTTTATTATTGATAAAAACACTTGAAATTTATTGTTGATGGGATAAGCTATTCCTATGCGCATTTCACTGGTTGCTTAGGCCAGATCATCAGGAAACTTCATCCATAAAGATTTTGGAAAAACTAAAGATATTAAACCAAATAAAACTGTTAAGCGTATGAGACTCATAGCAACAGTTCTACTTGTAACAATATCAAAGTTTAAACAAAACACATCAACAATAAACAGTGGGTTTATCTCATCTTACATTCCCCACTACAATTAGTTGAAATTCTCTCAACATTAACTGTAGTTGTAAGTAGGTTAAGAAAAACAAAATAAAAACAAACAACAACTTACAAAAGATGTTGTCAATTAAGTGTTTTTTTAGGCGGTGCACTTGCCTGTTTATTATCAAAAAGTAATTTCAATTTTGGGAATACAAAATTTTAATTTCAAAAGATTTTGTTATTCGTGCTTAATTCCCAGTTTTTATTATTGATAAAAACACTTGAAATTTATTGTTGATGGGATAAGCTATTCCTATGCGCATTTCACTGGTTGCTTAGGCCAGATCATCAGGAAACTTCATCCATAAAGATTTTGGAAAAACTAAAGATATTAAACCAAATAAAACTGTTAAGCGTATGAGACTCATAGCAACAGTTCTACTTGTAACAATATCAAAGTTTAAACAAAACACATCAACAATAAACAGTGGGTTTATCTCATCTTACATTCCCCACTACAATTAGTTGAAATTCTCTCAACATTAACTGTAGTTGTAAGTAGGTTAAGAAAAAAATAAAAACAAACAACAACTTACAAAAGATGTTGTCAATTAAGTGTTTTTTTAGGCGGTGCACTTGCCTGTTTATTATCAAAAAGTAATTTCAATTTTGGGAATACAAAATTTTAATTTCAAAAGATTTTGTTATTCGTGCTTAATTCCCAGTTTTTATTATTGATAAAAACACTTGAAATTTATTGTTGATGGGATAAGCTATTCCTATGCGCATTTCACTGGTTGCTTAGGCCAGATCATCAGGAAACTTCATCCATAAAGATTTTGGAAAAACTAAAGATATTAAACCAAATAAAACTGTTAAGCGTATGAGACTCATAGCAACAGTTCTACTTGTAACAATATCAAAGTTTAAACAAAACACATCAACAATAAACAGTGGGTTTATCTCATCTTACATTCCCCACTACAATTAGTTGAAATTCTCTCAACATTAACTGTAGTTGTAAGTAGGTTAAGAAAAAAATAAAAACAAACAACAACTTACAAAAGATGTTGTCAATTAAGTGTTTTTTTAGGCGGTGCACTTGCCTGTTTATTATCAAAAAGTAATTTCAATTTTGGGAATACAAAATTTTAATTTCAAAAGATTTTGTTATTCGTGCTTAATTCCCAGTTTTTATTATTGATAAAAACACTTGAAATTTATTGTTGATGGGATAAGCTATTCCTATGCGCATTTCACTGGTTGCTTAGGCCAGATCATCAGGAAACTTCATCCATAAAGATTTTGGAAAAACTAAAGATATTAAACCAAATAAAACTGTTAAGCGTATGAGACTCATAGCAACAGTTCTCCTTGTAACAATATCAAAGTTTAAACAAAACACATCAACAATAAACAGTGGGTTTATCTCATCTTACATTCCCCACTACAATTAGTTGAAATTCTCTCAACATTAACTGTAGTTGTAAGTAGGTTAAGAAAAAAATAAAAACAAACAACAACTTACAAAAGATGTTGTCAATTAAGTGTTTTTTTAGGCGGTGCACTTGCCTGTTTATTATCAAAAAGTAATTTCAATTTTGGGAATACAAAATTTTAATTTCAAAAGATTTTGTTATTCGTGCTTAATTCCCAGTTTTTATTATTGATAAAAACACTTGAAATTTATTGTTGATGGGATAAGCTATTCCTATGCGCATTTCACTGGTTGCTTAGGCCAGATCATCAGGAAACTTCATCCATAAAGATTTTGGAAAAACTAAAGATATTAAACCAAATAAAACTGTTAAGCGTATGAGACTCATAGCAACAGTTCTACTTGTAACAATATCAAAGTTTAAACAAAACACATCAACAATAAACAGTGGGTTTATCTCATCTTACATTCCCCACTACAATTAGTTGAAATTCTCTCAACATTAACTGTAGTTGTAAGTAGGTTAAGAAAAAAATAAAAACAAACAACAACTTACAAAAGATGTTGTCAATTAAGTGTTTTTTTAGGCGGTGCACTTGCCTGTTTATTATCAAAAAGTAATTTCAATTTTGGGAATACAAAATTTTAATTTCAAAAGATTTTGTTATTCGTGCTTAATTCCCAGTTTTTATTATTGATAAAAACACTTGAAATTTATTGTTGATGGGATAAGCTATTCCTATGCGCATTTCACTGGTTGCTTAGGCCAGATCATCAGGAAACTTCATCCATAAAGATTTTGGAAAAACTAAAGATATTAAACCAAATAAAACTGTTAAGCGTATGAGACTCATAGCAACAGTTCTCCTTGTAACAATATCAAAGTTTAAACAAAACACATCAACAATAAACAGTGGGTTTATCTCATCTTACATTCCCCACTACAATTAGTTGAAATTCTCTCAACATTAACTGTAGTTGTAAGTAGGTTAAGAAAAAAATAAAAACAAACAACAACTTACAAAAGATGTTGTCAATTAAGTGTTTTTTTGGGCGGTGCACTTGCCTGTTTATTATCAAAAAGTAATTTCAATTTTGGGAATACAAAATTTTAATTTCAAAAGATTTTGTTATTCGTGCTTAATTCCCAGTTTTTATTATTGATAAAAACACTTGAAATTTATTGTTGATGGGATAAGCTATTCCTATGCGCATTTCACTGGTTGCTTAGGCCAGATCATCAGGAAACTTCATCCATAAAGATTTTGGAAAAACTAAAGATATTAAACCAAATAAAACTGTTAAGCGTATGAGACTCATAGCAACAGTTCTACTTGTAACAATATCAAAGTTTAAACAAAACACATCAACAATAAACAGTGGGTTTATCTCATCTTACATTCCCCACTACAATTAGTTGAAATTCTCTCAACATTAACTGTAGTTGTAAGTAGGTTAAGAAAAAAATAAAAACAAACAACAACTTACAAAAGATGTTGTCAATTAAGTGTTTTTTTAGGCGGTGCACTTGCCTGTTTATTATCAAAAAGTAATTTCAATTTTGGGAATACAAAATTTTAATTTCAAAAGATTTTGTTATTCGTGCTTAATTCCCAGTTTTTATTATTGATAAAAACACTTGAAATTTATTGTTGATGGGATAAGCTATTCCTATGCGCATTTCACTGGTTGCTTAGGCCAGATCATCAGGAAACTTCATCCATAAAGATTTTGGAAAAACTAAAGATATTAAACCAAATATGAGTCTCATACGCTTAACAGTTTTATTTGGTTTAATATCTTTAGTTTTTCCAAAATCTTTATGGATGAAGTTTCCTGATGATCTGGCCTAAGCAACCAGTGAAATGCGCATAGGAATAGCTTATCCCATCAACAATAAATTTCAAGTGTTTTTATCAATAATAAAAACTGGGAATTAAGCACGAATAACAAAATCTTTTGAAATTAAAATTTTGTATTCCCAAAATTGAAATTACTTTTTGATAATAAACAGGCAAGTGCACCGCCTAAAAAAACACTTAATTGACAACATCTTTTGTAAGTTGTTGTTTGTTTTTATTTTGTTTTTCTTAACCTACTTACAACTACAGTTAATGTTGAGAGAATTTCAACTAATTGTAGTGGGGAATGTAAGATGAGATAAACCCACTGTTTATTGTTGATGTGTTTTGTTTAAACTTTGATATTGTTACAAGTAGAACTGTTGCTATGAGTCTCATACGCTTAACAGTTTTATTTGGTTTAATATCTTTAGTTTTTCCAAAATCTTTATGGATGAAGTTTCCTGATGATCTGGCCTAAGCAACCAGTGAAATGCGCATAGGAATAGCTTATCCCATCAACAATAAATTTCAAGTGTTTTTATCAATAATAAAAACTGGGAATTAAGCACGAATAACAAAATCTTTTGAAATTAAAATTTTGTATTCCCAAAATTGAAATTACTTTTTGATAATAAACAGGCAAGTGCACCGCCTAAAAAAACACTTAATTGACAACATCTTTTGTAAGTTGTTGTTTGTTTTTATTTTGTTTTTCTTAACCTACTTACAACTACAGTTAATGTTGAGAGAATTTCAACTAATTGTAGTGGGGAATGTAAGATGAGATAAACCCACTGTTTATTGTTGATGTGTTTTGTTTAAACTTTGATATTGTTACAAGTAGAACTGTTGCTATGAGTCTCATACGCTTAACAGTTTTATTTGGTTTAATATCTTTAGTTTTTCCAAAATCTTTATGGATGAAGTTTCCTGATGATCTGGCCTAAGCAACCAGTGAAATGCGCATAGGAATAGCTTATCCCATCAACAATAAATTTCAAGTGTTTTTATCAATAATAAAAACTGGGAATTAAGCACGAATAACAAAATCTTTTGAAATTAAAATTTTGTATTCCCAAAATTGAAATTACTTTTTGATAATATTTTGGGATATTTTGTTATAAATTCACTTTTTTCGTCATATTTTGTAATATTTATTTATTTATTTTTAATATTATTATTTATTGTTGAAAGAATTAAGCCACATAATTTGTGGGTGTCCATTGACGAAACAACGGACATTGAAGGACGTTGCGTGGTCAACGTAATTGTTGGGACCTTGAATGCCGAAGAAGAACAGAGTAAACACAATTTTTTTTAAAATGTTGCACAGTTGGAAAAGGTGGATCATGCTTCAATAGCTCGAACTTTCAATGATTCAATTTCTCTTTTAGGAGAAGACTTTAACAAAAATTAAATTTTGCTCTACTTGACAGATGCAGCGCCATACATGATGACGTTTTTTAAAGGTATTTTACCCAAAAATGTTACATGTCACATGCTTAGCTCATGCCATGCATCGTTTGGCTGAAGGAATTAGAAATCAATTTGATACAATAGATTCATTGGTATCATGTGGTAAAAAAATATTTTTAAAGTCACCTTTGCGTGTTTCACTATTTAAAGAAAAATATTCTGACCTGAACCTTCCACCACAACCATGTATAACAAGATGGGGTACCTGGTTGCAGGCAGTTGAGTATTATGCCAAAAATTTTGAAGAATTTAAAGATGTGGTAAATAATTTTAACGAAAATTATGCAGTCGCTATTAAAAAAAGTATACAATATTTTAAATGTACCTAATACAAAGGCTCAATTAGTATTTATACACTCAAACTATGGGTTTCTAGTTGAAACAATTACCAATCTTTAGGGGTTTAAATCATTGAGCACCTCGGTTAAACTCGTTGATGACGCTGTCATTAAAATAAAAAAAGTAGAAGGTCAAATCGGCGAAAAAATAAAAGCCAAACTTGATGCAGTTTTAAAAAAGAATGCTGGATTTAAAAAAGTTAAAGAAATTGGTAATATTTTTAATTTACCTTCCAGTAAAGAACATATTGTAGAAAATGAATATTCTATAAACGAGCCTTCCACTTTTAAATATGCACCTATTACATCCGTTGATGTCGAACGGACATTTTCAATGTTTAAAACTGTTTTAAGACCAAATAGAATGAGTTTTACATTTGATAACTTAAAAAAAAACTTATTTATTTATATCAATAAATCTTTATCTACTACTACTTTTTAAACTACATATGTTTTAATTTTTTAAGACTGAATGAAATGTATTTATGTTTTTTTATGTTAAGTTTTTACGTTTTTATGAATTAATAAATGGTTAAATAAATATATTTTTAATGCATATTTTTTAATTTTATTTTTGCATATTTTGCAATTTTGAGTGCATGTTTTATGCGCATATTTTGCGCTTTTAAGTGCATGAACTTCCTTGCCCTGCTTATTATACTATGGTTTTCATATTAGGACATGTTTTTCTAACACCGAAATCTTTATTATTTCTTAACAATTTTGAATTTTGGTCGATATTTGGCCGATAGTCTCTAATTTTTCTAGTGCGCTTTTTACTAAGAGAAATAATCCAACTAAGCGTTAGAAAGTTTTTTTTGTCTTATGTCGTCAGCGAAACTCAATTTATTAAATTATGTTTTCGAAGAGAATTTATAAAATCAAAAATAAAATTAAATTTATCATTATTCTTACATCTTTGAGATATACCCACGTAATATATCAAATAAAGCAATTTTATGCCCACAAATTAAAATAAAAACGGAACGAATATATTTTTTGAAGTAAAAAAAATATAATTGTCAAGAATTAATCAATTATCACGAAATGAACCCATGAACGCGCTAGCCACGGCGGCCACACACCCAAAATTATATTTAAGCATTTATTGATTCCTATTGTTTCAAGTAAAAACAAAGGCCCGTGACAAAATCCTTCCATTCGGATCTGTTCTGTACCATTATTTTTTATTTCAGACCAGGTTTTTCCTGTTTTGCTTATTTTGTATTGGTTGTATTTATACATAGAAGCTTAGTTGTGTGGAAGTTAATAAGAAGACCAACACCAGATGCTAGCTGGGGTATCAGATCCAATCTGGCTTATATCCCGGAAATGTTATGGGCGAACAAGCAATCTTATAGTCGACCATTCATACCCCATGTAATGCTACTTTTCTACTTTTATATTTTTGGCTAAACCACTTTTCTTATGGTTTAGAAATTTCAAAAGCAGAAAAAATTATTTTAGAGCAAATACGTAGAAAATATTCCATTCGTCATAAAAATAAGTTAATTAAAATTAATTTATAAACTTTAGCCTGATTTAAAATACTAAAATTCGGATTAAAAAGCATAAACAGTTCAACAAAATAACCACATACTAATTATTGTTAACAGCTTAGGCATGAGCTCTATGTTGACATTTGTCCTTCAAGTTGAGCTGATAAGGTCAACGGAAAATAAAAAAAAAAATACAATAAAAGAAAAAAACCTTAAAAAAACAGAAAAAGGTACTTTGGACTTCAATAAAAATTCTTGACAAAAAGTATTAAGAACAGAAGTAAGAAAGAACATGTATATCAATAAAAAAAGGATAATCATTCAAAACAAATTTCGATTTACCAAAACTAAAATACCATTTGATTTAAAGATTGATGTTTCGTCAATGGCGGTGAGTGTTAAACGGCAAACTCCTCTGAAGAGATTGAGTGGTTACAATTGAAACATATCAGGGCAACCTGTCCATAAAAACCTGGGTTCGATTCCCAGTTCAGTCAAGAATAAAAATTATCAATATATTTTAATTAATTTCATGTTGTAAAATTCCTTTCTTCATAAAAATAATTTAATGAAAATTTAATTTGATGAACTTTAGCCTGATTAAAAATATTTAAATTTGAATTAAAAACCATGAACAGTTCAAAAAAAAAACCACATACTAATTATTAAAAAAAAAAGGACACGATAAGGACCAGATTCACAATACAGTAACATTCATTTAGGGTCCACAATAAAGCAACACCTTCTTTTTTACATGCACACAGATTTTTAATCAAGAAAACGCTTGCAAATTTTGCCAAGAACAATATTATGCTAAGTTCACTCTTGGGTTTTTAAACGCGTTTAAGCAAAATGTTGATTAAGCTAATCAAAGCCGTTCACATTACATTTGAGATGATTAAGAAAAAAAACACAAAAAGCAAATTTATATTTCTTTAAAGTATTAAAAATTGATAAAAACACTTTTATAAAGTTATCAGAAGATTGTTTTAATCATTTTAATGATGAAATTGTGAAAATTTATGAATTATTTAAGGAAAAAAATAAAAACATTATACAGAAATCTTGGCCAGTTGTACACGATCATGTTGGCGATTCTAAATTTGAGGTATGTTCAAAGGATTCTATGTGATTTATGAAGTGATTTAGTTGTTATCACGTCAATTTGAAGTGATTGACAAATTTGAAGTAATTAGAGCTTATTATTATTTTTAAAAACATTTTGTTAAAGGCTTAATTCAAAACTAAGAAAAGTTATTATAACCATCACTTACAATTTCATACAAATTGTAAAGAAAGCTTTAACTACATTTTTGTTCAAAAAATTAAAGAAAAATATATGAAATACTTTTGGAAAGAATAAGATAGAAGAAAAACGAATTGTTGCTATTATTGTGAATAAAGCTTATGTCAACCGGCTCGATTCTATTTTTAAAAAATTGTCTTGTTTCAAATGTAAAATAAATCCCCAAATAGGGAGTTGTTTCAACTGCTCTTTATATGCAAAAAAAAAATATATTTTAAACTTTCAAATATGTGCCTTTTAAAAAGGTTCTTTAGATTTCCAAAATAACATTAAACTTTTAAAGAATTTTTGATATAATCTCTACTGTTTTTGATTTGTTTCTGACAGATTTTTTTATCGAAAAAATAAAAAAAAAACAAGCAAGAGTGCTCGATTTGGCTTCGCTGAATTTTATGTAGCCTTCACAATGGTGAAATAATAAGAGAAAGTTACCTTTCCTTAGATATAAATAAATTTACTTTGTGCCACACCCACTTGTCCAAACCCACCCGCATTTTGTCGGATGCTGTGTATTGACAACCAAGATGCTTGAGCCTAATTTGTAAACTTTGGCTCTTTTCGTTCTCTATATACATAAATCTATAATGTCTTTGTACAGGAGTTACCATTGTTAAGCATGATACTTGTGCCTTATTTTGAAGCTTGGGCTCCTGTCGTTCTCCAGATACACATAAAAAAAATTAAAAAACAACAGCAAGAGGGGATTTATAGGTAAACTTAGAAGATGTCTTAGTTTTTGCTCATATCTCAGCCATTTGTGGATCGATCAGGCTGAATTTCAATAGCAAGCAATTCCGGACTATATGGGACATAAATAAAGGGTGGTTAAATTGTAAGGGCCGATGTTGAATGTGAACCACACCTAAACGCCAAGTTTTTTTCCGAATTTTATTTGACATTTCTCTATTTCAGACTTACTCAATTTGAACCATGGAGAGATACACAATCCAACAACGTGTTAAAGTTATCCAGACTTATTATGAAAATGGGCGTTCAAATCAAAATGCATATCGTGCACTTCGTGATTTTTGATGAGGCACATTTTCACCTCATTGGATTCGTCAATAAACAGAATTGCCGCATTTGGGCGAATGAGAATCCAAGAGTGATTGTCGAAAAACCAATGCACCCACAAAGAGTGACTGTTTGGTGCGGTTTATGGGCTGGCGGCATCATCGGGCCGTATTTTTTCCAAAATGAGGCCGGTCAGGCAGTTACTGTGAATGGTGTTCGCTATCGTGAGATGATAACGAACTTTTTATGGCCCGAATTGGAAGATATGGATGTGGACGATATGTGGTTTCAGCAGGACGGTGCCACTTGCCAGCTTACGAAACAATGGCTCTTTTGCGCGACAAATTCAATGGCCGTGTTATCTCACGTAATGGCGATGTCAATTGGCCGCCAAGATCATGTGATTTGACACCGTTGGACTTTTTGCTTTGGGGGTATTTGAAAGAAAAGGTGTACGTCGATAAGCCAGCAACAATTCAAGAGCTAAAGGATGAGATAATTCGGCACATTAACGGCATAGAACCTCCATTATGCCTCAGGGTCATCGAAAATTTGGACCATCGGATGGAGGTGTGCCGCCGTGGTCGCGGCGCCCATTTGGCCGATATTTTGTTCCATTCATAATTGAGTAATACCAATATATCAAAATAAAATAAAGTTACAATAATTTCCTAAATAGTTTGTGTTTTATTCAAAATCAACATCGGCCCTTGAAATGTAACCAACCTTTATTTAACAGCCAAGTCCGCATCGGATCTGGGGTCATTGGAAACCCCATTTCAACGGACAAACGGAAAGACGGGCATGGTAATATCAACTTCACTCCTCATAAGGACACAAAATATATACTTTATAGGGTCTAAGATCCAAATTTAGAAATTACAAACGAAATGACAAACTTATATGTATCCTTTTACCTTCGGTGAAGGGTACACAAATATTCACATAAAAGTATACCATGTTTTCTTAAATCAATTTTAAGTTTTTATAGTTTTTTGCAATATAAACTGAATCTCATTAAACAGTTTTTAATTTCAAAATCAAGCCGTATAAGTAATATTCATAAGAATTGTGCACACTTGAATCACGTATACGCCATATTTCTTGATTTATGACAAATTTTTATTTTTGTTTCAATTTAAATTGTTTGCGAACCTTAATATGGAATATCATATCATTACATATATAATACATATATGTATGTAAAAGATATGTGCATATTTTTTTAAGTTGGCTACCTCGGTACCAGTTGCATTTATGTAAGTACATATTTATTTTTATTTATATATTTTTTTTCATCTTACATAAATTTACATATAACATTTTCAACATGACGCACTTGATCATAAAGAGGGTAGTAACTCAAATTTTTTGTTTTTAAATTTTTTGGAAAAATTGACACGTAATATTCATATCTACCCGCTGTTAAAATGTGCTTTAGTGTAACTTTTTGGTAATAAAAGGGTTGCTTTAAAAATTATTTTTCATATGACTTTATATTAAATTAGAAATTGTTTTGCATTTACTAAAAATGTTTTAATTTTGAGTTTATACCCTCTTTTTGGTCAAGTGCGATATTTGTTTTCTTGCCAATTCTTAGGGTTTTTCTTATTTATGTTTATTTCTTTGCCCATTATTAAAAAAAATAAATATAAAAAAAGAAAAACTAAAACAACATCATGTTTATTAAAGTGTAATTGCAGGTTACAACATTTAGTTGAGTCGAGTTTGTTGTGATTTCTGGTAGTTCTTCTATTCTTAAGTTTGAATTTATAAGATTTTTATTAAGTACAAAAGCACTAATAAAAAAAGTGTAAATGTGCCAAAATTTCATTATATAAATTAAAATTTTTTTTATTTTTTTATTTTATAATTCATGCAGTAAAAATGCATTTATGTGCCAAACTTTATAATATAATAAAATTTAAGTGAATTCTCAGTTTACGATCGTTGTAAAAAGTGGGAGATGATTTTCTTTTCATAATATTAACATTAACTTTTTAGAAACTGGGAATTATTTCCTTTCGTAGGTTACTTTATATTATATTCAACATTATTTATTTTCCGAATTTATTCTATGAGTTAAATTTCAGTCATTCCTGAAAAATTGAAGGAATAAGACTATTACAAAAAAGCATTATAAAATACATAACTGAAATTTAACTCATAGAATAAATTCGAAAAATAAAAAATGTTGGACATTAACTTTTTAAAAATTTTGTTGTTGAAGAAAAAAAATCTGTATTTTTTAAATAAAATGCAGGAAACACAAATGTAGTACCAAGGCACATTCAAGAAGGTGTAAACTCTTCGCTCTCTTAATTTTATTTTTTTTTTTTTTGTGTTTACACAAAATTCCAAATTGTCAAAATTTTTGACATATTAAATAATAATAATTAAACGCACACATGCATATTTTTTTGCTCATGCATACAAATTAGAGTTTCTACGCGGGAAAGAATTCCCGGGATACCCGGGACACTTTTTTAAAATTAATCCCGTGAAATTTTTGTCGGGAATTTTCGGGATTTTCAAATTTAATTTTTTGAAATTTTTATTTGTTAGCATCGTTAAAATCAAAAAAACGAGTAATAAAAATATATTCTTTACTAAAATTATTAAAAACTACCTACAAATCGGACTATTTTTCCTACACCAATAAATCAACGGTCTCTTTAATTGCTGATAAAATGTCTCAAAAGCTTCTTAAAGTAGAAAATGAAAATGTACAAGATACACCATCACTAACACCAGATAAACCATATACAATCTTTAAAGAACACCTTGAAAAGGCTATATCAAATTCTAAAAAAATTAATGTAAAGAAAATATTTTAAATTCAACATTTTTTTATTTTTTCGAATTTATTCTATGAGTTAAATTTCAGTTATGTATTTTATAATGCTTTTTTGTAATAGTCTTATTCCTTCAATTTTTCAGGAATGACTGAAATTTAACTCATAGAATAAATTCGGAAAATAAATAATGTTGAATATAATATAAAGTAACCTACGAAAGGAAATAATTCCCAGTTTCTAAAAAGTTAATGTTAATATTATGAAAAGAAAATCATCTCCCACTTTTTACAACGATCGTAAACTGAGAATTCACTTAAATTTTATTATATTATAAAGTTTGGCACATAAATGCATTTTTACTGCATGAATTATAAAATAAAAAAATAAAAAAAATTTTAATTTATATAATGAAATTTTGGCACATTTACACTTTTTTTATTAGTGCTTTTGTACTTAATAAAAATCTTATAAATTCAAACTTAAGAATAGAAGAACTACCAGAAATCACAACAAACTCGACTCAACTAAATGTTGTAACCTGCAATTACACTTTAATAAACATGATGTTGTTTTAGTTTTTCTTTTTTTATATTTATTTTTTTTAATAATGGGCAAAGAAATAAACATAAATAAGAAAAACCCTAAGAATTGGAATACAACTATTACAAAAAAGCTTTATAAAATACATAACTGAAATTTAACTCATAGAATAAATTCGAAAAAATAAAAAAATGTTGAATATAATATAAAGTAACCTGTAGCTCGTTTCTGTATTTCTCGCATCGTAAAATTTCTTGCATGAAGTGTGAAACAAAAAATTCCATCGTTTCTCGATTTATGAGATAAAAGTGTTTCTGTATTTGAATGCGAAAACAGACACAACAAATTCTGTTTATACTGGAATATTTCCAGTACTTAAGTGTCAAATAAAAGCGAAACGTCAACAAAAGAAATAAATATAATAAAAACAGGGCTGCCAGATTTGACGAGTTATCGTCATCTTTACGGTTTTTTGTTCCGATATTAACAAAGTGACGTTTTGATGATTTTTTCTAAAAAAGTGACGAAAGCAAAAGCAAAAACAAAATCAAAAATATTTTATAATTTTGTTGTTACTTTCTATAGAAATTCATCTTGAATTTTTAAATTTCAAACACTTCTATTTTGTGGCGTTGAAAATTGAAAAAAAAAAAAAAATAATATGAATGTCTGTAGAAAGCAAAAACAAATTTATAAAATATTTTTGATTTTATTTTTGCTTTTAAAGAAATTGTTGGCGTTGCGTTTTACACTATAAGCCCCTTAGTCTTCCAAATAAGATAATTGTAAATATTTTTATATGTTTGTTTATTAGAAAAAAAGATATCTTTAGAAACAAGGCTGCTTAAATTTTTATATTTATCCCTATTGTGAAAATTGTCCTCGAAAATTGTTTGTTTCTTCCCTAAAAAATGTATCGGCAAAAGCAAAATTTCGAGGGAAAGTAATGGACCGACTTGGCTTATTTTGAACATTTAATACTTTTTATATACATATACAAAATATGATTGACTTTTTTCTGGATGTATTAAGATAAAACAAATGACTTACTTTTGAATTTGTTCTTTTTGGCACAACCCTTGTAAAATTCATTAGTTTTTCAGTAGAATTGTATGTAGTGCTTTTATGTGTTTCTGATTACTTAACATATTATTTTGTAGGCGAAGATTTTACTGGGTCTTTAACCCGTTTATTTATGAACCGATTTTTTTAATTTTAACTACAAGGTATTCTACTAAGTCTATTTCAGGTAAAAAAGAAAAAGATTATAGGAATAGGTAAATTCAAGATTTATATCTCAATTATTAAATAATAATTGTTAAATACCCATGAACTTTAACTATGTTTTTGTTTGATTATTTTTTAATAAAAGTCGAAACAAATTTGTTTAAAATTGATTTTAAATTGCACGATTTTTAAAACAAAAAAGACGATCTTTTTTATTTTTTTCTCAGGAAATTGACGATTTTGACACAAATTTATCTGGCAGCACTGATTAAAACCAAAACAAGAAAAAGCTAAAAAAAATTTAAACTAACAAAATATAACAATTGTTTTTTGTTTATTTTCATCATATAAATTATGCATTTATCATTTATATTCCTTCTATTTTTTTATTTATTTAAAAAAAATAGTATATAAACATATTTTAAATTCAAAATATCTATATTTTGTTTTTCTCGCCACCAATTTCAAATGTGACTTATTTTGACAGTTCTTGAAAGAAACTTTTCGCAAAATATTGTTATAGAAACACTTTTTCTCGCATCCTTCCAATAATTGCTGGAAAATTATTTAAATGACAGATAATTCTCGCAAAAAAAAAAATACAGAAACACTTGTGTGAGAAAAACCATTTTTTGTTTCATTTCACACCATTTTTGTTGCAATTCACACGTTTCATGCGAAGAGTTTTACGATGCGAGATATACAGAAACGGGCTACTGCGAAAGGTAATAATTCCCAGTTTCTATTTGTGAAAATATTTTAAAAAAGAATTTGGCGTCTATGAAGTCACGGGCCAACAAATTTAAAATCTTTGTATGATGCGCCTCTTACTATAAAACCAACGTCTGTAGAAAGCGAGAGTACGTTTTCGGTAGCAGGCAATATACATATCAACAAGGATTAGAAATTTAATCTCCGATGAGCTTTTAAATGCTTCAATAATACTAAAAATTTGTTTCTTAAAAGAAAATTAATTTTACCAAGTTGCTACATGCATATATAATATGTATGTAAATATGAATGTTACAATTTATTTGGTTTTGTTTTGGTTTTCTTTAGTTTTAATTAAGGTTATTTGTTTAGACTGTTGTATATACATATATATACATATATATATATATATATATTCTTTTAAAAAAGTAAAAACTTGTGTATTGAACTCATTTAATGAAATCATTGTTTTATTCTAAAAATCCCGGGATTCCCGGGAATAAGATTTTTTTATTTCGTTTCCCGGGAATAGAAAAAGTACGCGAAATTAGAAACCCTAATACAAATTAAAACCAACTTTTGACAATTTGGAGTTATGAATACGCCTCGTTCTACACGTTATTGAAGAGTGGCTAAAAAAATATATTATGGTCCCTGCAATGACAACAAACAAACTATTGTTGTTTTTACATTACATTTTTCACGATTAATAATATTTTTTTTTTCTTTTAAACAAAAGAGTGTTTTCCTCCCTTGAAACTTTAAATATGGTCGAATTTAGCAATATAAAGTTTTAATAAACTAACCCCCACATTCATAAACAATTTTTTTGAATAATTAAAGGTTTATCGAACAAATTTTCATAGGAAATTCATTTCATAAACCTTTTATAAACCTGTTTTTTATGAATATGGGGGTAAATCCACATATTATTGTCACCGGCAAACATATTATTGTCACCGGCAAACATATTATGGTTACATTTATCCATCCAAAAGCCATAACCATATTATGGTTGTCTCCAAACATGGTATGATTAAAATTAACAATAATATGTTTGAAATCATAATATGTGACGCGCAAAATAGAAAGGGACCTAAGGGTAAAAACCGGTTTTGTTTAGGAGAGCCATTTTAAAGATTTAAATACGTGTATCTTTGGTGTACCATCACATCCTAAAACTCGCATACCTCTGGGAGGGAACACTTTTGGGACATGGGATCGGTCTCATTCCATGCTCAGATGTTGTACACATAAAAAAAAAAGTGAAAATTGATTTTTTTTTACCCTTAGGTCCCTTTCTCTATGCGCTGTCAAATATTTTAAGACATTGTCCCCCGTATTCTTAAGTTTAAAATATTTTTATGAATACAGGCATGCATGTTTAATTTTAAAGCAACAAAATTACGGTTGTTTTACCCTCTACAATAGTTGAATGCTTTTTATTTATGCTGTATTCGCACGACAACGTTTTTTTGTAATTCGTATCTCTCATTCGTTTTTCACAGGCCAATTATGATCAAAGTGCATAATTCGTCATACAAAATTTTGAGAGCGAATTGTCTCATTTGTACGTAATTCATTTTGAATTGCCATGCCAACTACTACATCACTAGTTCTTATCGAAGGCTGTAAAAAAATAAGACAAAACAAATAAGAACAAAAACATAAAATCAAGGCGAATTCATGTAATATGAATTTGCCTTGCATAAAAAACAAATAGGATTTGTTAAAGAACGAGACATAAATTGTTGTTTTGTATTAATTTTCAAAGCAAAAAAATTTTCATAAATGTATGAAGAATAGTTGTACAACTCTCGAATTTTATTTTCAAGCGATTTTAGAGAAAATAAAAATTTCAACCGTTTTGGACAAGAAAATATTACTATAAAAAATCTGTCCGATTTTCCCAATTTTGAGTTGGGACTGCTAATTATTTAGTGTGAGATATGTATAACTTTTTGTTCTGTGTCTTATGATATACAAATTTTATTTATGCAAATAGAATCTGGGTGAAAATAGAATTTGCGTAACAGAAATATACAAACATAAATTCAGATAGTGCACAGAAAATATTCCTGGAAATATTGATTACACTGGTTTACACTGAAAATGTACATTTGATGAGATGTGATTTTTCTTATGTATTTTCTTCCGCTGAATTCAAAAATCAAGGTTAAATGAAAATATGGCACATTTTCAAAAAAATCATATATTATTTTTTATATATTATATTTATATTTTTTATTTTTTTTGAAAATGTGCCATATTTTCATCAATATATTTTGAACCGCTTTACCAATCAAAGATCCAGTTATACATATTTGTTCGTCATCTCAATACCTTCCATTTGGTACCAACGACCCAATAGGATATATCTAGCTCGAGATATAATTTGTCAAGTGGAAAAAGGTCGAAAAAATGAGAAAATGACCATATCTCAAAAACTGTTCCATAAAAAATTTAACCTTGATTTTTGAATTCAGCGGAAGAAAATACATAAGAAAAATCAAATCTCATCAAATGTACATGAAAAAAATTTCATTTTGTAAACTAGTGTTATTAAAGTATGAAAGCTTTACTGCCTTATTTATAAAAAATAAAACATGTTAATAAAGGGTTTATTAAACGGATTTTGTATGAAAATCCGTTTCATAAAGCCTTTATTAACCGGTTTTATTTTTTATAAATTAGACCGTTAAAAATTGTAATTTGAATTAGAATACACATTCGAATTAATATGAAAATTTGTATAATTTTATTTATGTACCCAGTAAAAACTTCGCTTACTTTTTCAAAATGAATAGCTTCATTAACTCATTATTTAGTAGTTTTCTTCTATAACTTAATCTATAACAACTTCTATAACTACATTTTTCTGGATGTTTTTAAGTAAAAAAATAATGACTTACTTTTGAAAGCGTTCATTTTGGGACATCTCTTGTAAAATTCATTGGTTCTTTCAGTAGAATTGTAAATAGTGCTTTTTTTAAGTTTTTCTGATTACTCAACACATAATTTTGTAGGCGAAGTTTTTACTGGGTATGTTGAAAATAAATATATGAAATACGTAAATGCGATTAATCGATAATCGCGATTAATGCCATTTTTAATCATGATCGTAATTACGAAAATTTGCGATTAAGCCCAAACACTAAAGAGGTACAGAATTTAAGAAACTGATACTTTTGTTTTTTTATAGGATTTTTTGTTCCTATCCGATTTCGGTGTAAGCCACTTAGTCACTATTCGATTCGTAGTTAAGTAGCCTTTCGAAGAAAATATAATTTACTATAATTGAACCAGCCTTTAACGTTTGGTGACCTAACTAATATTTGACGAAAAAATTCAAAAAAAGCGTGTCCAGTAAATTTCATTAAACTTTAGCTTTATTTTTAACAATTTCTATTGTTTTACTTGATCTAGCCAAACATTGTGCAAAAGAAAATAATTTCTTAATTAAACTAGTGGTTACGTGTAGGACGTCAAATATTTAATAGGTGTGAAAATATCTAAAGTTTCATTCAAAAAATATATTGAAATATTTTACATTATAAAAATTAAGAAAACTTCTTAAATTCTTTTTAAGAAAATTATTTTTAGAAATTCTTTAATTCTTCCTAAATGCACTTTTTATCTACACGTGTACAAATGTACACAATACATATAATAAATAAAGCAAAATAACAAATTGTGTAAAATGTAGTCTGTTTATACATGCAAACATGTGGGTTCTTAATTTAAAGACACCGAATAAACATCAACATCATTAACACTGGTATCATTTAATATTTTTTTTTTTTTTTTTGCATTTACTTAAAGTGTATTCGTGAAAACCGGTTAAAGGACAACAACCCATCATAATCAGCAGCGCAATAAAAACAATACACATGCAGGCATTTGCTAACCATAACATTTATCACTCCCACCACACCGCCACTCAGCAAGATCCAAACAAACTAGTCTTGCTATATAACCGAGAATATGCTCTTCTTTAATTTTTTCTGTGCTAAACAAACAAAATTATTTTAAATAAACACAACAAATGAGAGCAGTGCACAAGCAACAACAAAATACAGAAATAGATTAATAGATTTCATAATTACGCGCCTACAATACAATGTGTAGCTCAGCAGCCATTCATATACCAAGTCACCAAAGACTAGGAATGCGAATGTTTGCATGTGTGAGTTGTTAAGCCCCCACTTCCCTAAAGCATTTTCTTCTATCATTTAGGTTAGATTGTGTTAGGTCATGTGTCGTTTTCATAAGCCTAATATCAAGGTGATTCTTTTTTATTTTGCTGCTGCTTTTTTTATTACTCCTCATATTATTTTATTGTTCATTTGTATGTTTAAATGTAGGTCCCCGTACAGCATACTGCAATGTGTTTGAGATTCATTCAAATACTACTGCATATGTTAGAATAAACTTCCCTTATAAACGTTATTTCCAGTAAGAGTAAAAACAAGAAAATTCAAATTTGCAACAACTACCAAAAAACATAACAAAAACAAGACAAAAAAAAATTAAAAAACAACAAAAATAATAACAAGCAAAACATACAAACGAATAAACTTCAATACATACAATCGTACTTATGTGCTTATATTGTCTACGAAACGGTCACACGAGACGAGTTCAGTGTGTCAATTAAATTTTGTCGTATCGTATTTTCCTTTTTAAAGGAATATGCTCTCCATTTCTGCTCTCTTCTGCTCTCTATGTTGACAAAATATTAATACTCTCTGGTATTGTTAAATACGTATGTATGTACTGCACAGGAGATTTAAGGATTCGGCGTTAAGAAGAGTTTATTACTCCTTTGGTTTTTCAGTTATTTTTGTGCTGAATAAAGAGAAATTTTTGTTAGGAGAGAGAGAGAGCGAGAGAAGACAAACTTGGTTGTTTTTTTAAGAATTATTTTATACGGAAAGCTTTTTTTACAAAGTTTAAAAACGCTATTATTCAACTAGGCGTAATTTTTCGGAAACTTATCACAGCAACACAGAATATAAAAAACTTTTTTCATAAAAGAGCTTTGGTCGAAAACGGTAACAGTTATACACATATAGCAAAACTTGTGTTTTGAAACTCTACAATAGAACAGTTATTTCAGGATTAATAAAATAAAAGTTTCCCTAAATTTATGATGAAGCCAATAATTATGTTTCTTAATGTTAAGCAGATTGCTATTTGGTAATCACAGAGTAGTCTGAGTAAATGAAAACACCTAATGTATGTTTATCAGTCAAAACCGACCATATGTGGCACGAATAACTTAAGAATAATTTTCTCTGAATATTCCCAATATGTTATTTAGGGTAACAAATATCAAATATCAAACATCAAGTATTCATGTCTTTTCGTATGTTATTTAACTAGAAACAAAATTAAAAGTCATGTACAAACAAAACAAGTCTAAAAGCTTGCACAGAAGTTCATTTAATAAATACATTTGCTACGAATTTATAATTATTAAAATGCAATTCATCATGTACCAAAAGCAATATATACTAGGTAGTCTAAATAACACATATTTTACAACACTAAGCTTTTTAGCAGTCATGTGCAGGGCTGTCAGATGTGGCGATTTTTCGCCAAACGTGGCGAATTTTAAACTTAATTGGCGATGCAATTTTGTGTTTGGCGACATGGCGATTTTTTTGGGGAAATTAAAAAAAGTTGGCGATTATTTTGGCGATTTTTAAAAAGCATTTTTTTTTTTCTTATTTATATGAAAAAATGTTTGAGTACTGGCTAAGTTTTTTCTTGGAATTTTTAATAAATTTTAAAATCGCAATACGAATGCAATTGTTTTAGGTTATAAATTGATGATATTGCCAGATACATGAGATTAAAAACATTAAAAAATTGTTTCCATAGAAATTTGGAATAAAGCTTAAGCTTTCTTAGATTTTCGCAAATTTTCGTTATCAGAAGTTATCAATCATCGGATCTTTACCGAAAAACTTATTTTGCAAAATAAATTTTAAAAACTGAATCATTTTCGATTTCATATCAAATGGTATTTTTAAAATAAAAAAGTAATAATGTATGCTGGGTAGTATGCAAAAATAGTTGAATTGGTAGCGAAATAAAATCAGAAAACTTAAAAAAAAAAAGTTGCAAAAATAGTACCATGCGTATTTTTCAATGTGGAGTACAGAGCGGAAAAATATGCAGTTTTTATACATTTTGACCCGATTTTTTACGAAACAAAATCCAAAATTTCTTTTAAGAATTATTTAATAAATATTAAAAAAAAAAAATTAAATATTCACTTGAAATTTTTGAAAACCCTGATTTTATATAGAATCGAAAACGAGTCTGGGTTAGATGGTAATTTTTGAAAATTATTTGTTTAGAAGACTGAGTTGACTTTAAGTATTCCAGTTAAATTCGAAATATCCAATTTGAATACACATTTTAAGACATTTATCCTTTCAGCCTTCTTATGACAATTGCACCATTTAAAATCGCAAAACGCCAGATTTCTTAAGGTGTTCCGAAACACATGCGTTTTGCTTGTGATCTGACATAGTTTCTTACAAAAATTCTAGTTCCCTTCGGAATACTATTGCAATTTGAAGTCGCCAAACTTCTTGCGATTGCGATTTACAGAACACGTTTATGCGATTTCAAATCAAAAACACAAATGTTTAGCGTTTTACAATAGTCAACTATATTATAAACACAGTTCTAGAATAAGGCTAAATATGAAATAATTAAGCAAAGGTAAAATACACTTGTATACTCCTTTTTATACAAAACTTTTATTTGGCGATTTTTGGCGAATTTTTTTTACCAAAAATTTAAAAAAATTAATTTTTGGCGATTTTGGGCGATTTTCAGTATGTTATTTAACGATGAAGGTAAAAAAAAATCTGACAACCCTGGTCATGTGTTTTAATTAACCTGCAAGTTTTTTGCAATTTTTCCGTTCGTTTACTTTTTTGTGAAAGAGCCAGTTTTGAGAGTAAAATTTTCATATTGCTCAAAATTTACTCACATACTGGATTTTACTGGAAAAGTAAACAAACACACCTATTGTCATGAAACTACAAGGAAAGAATTTTATTTTCTAAAGTAATTTCGTTTCTTAAAACAAAAAATCCAAAATTTAAAGTAATTTCATGATATTCAAATTTTTTTTTTAATTTTTTGAATTTATTCTATGAGTTACATTTCAAAAAAAAATGTTGAATATAATATAAAGTAACCTATGAAAGGAGATAATTCCCAGTTTCTATTTGTTATTTCATGATTTTAAATTATTTTGTTCGTATTTAGTAAAATTTTCTTAAAAAAAAAACATTTTACTTAAATCAAGCCACACATATATTAAGAATTAGTAATTTTTGGATCGGACGAGAATCAAGCAAAATTTTCTTGGTTCAAGCCATATTTAGTTAATAATTCTTTCCGTATAGTTTTACTTTCTGAAAATAAGTTTTATTTGAACAGAAATTAATACATATCGAATCTTTATTGCAACATAGTCATATCTCAAACAATTAAAAATTTTAAGTTATAAAAAAAATTAGTTTCGTATCTCAAACTGAACCGAAGTTATGCAAAATATATTTTATTAAATCTGTATATGTATGTATAAAGGTACATTTTGAAAACTTTAATCGCATTTTTCCAAGTTTGATTTTTTTTTTTTTTTTTGAGATATGACTTTGTTGTCATATTTCAATGAAGATATGAATACTGTCAAATCCCGATATTTCGTACCCCGATAATTCGTACCCCGATAAATCGTTATTCCCGATAATTCGTAATAAACTGTCGGTCCCTTGAAAAAATCTCGTTAATTCGTAAAATTTCCATACATTTTAATCCCCTCGCTAATTCGTAATTTTGTTTTTCAAACTAAATCTTCTTTACCTCTTATAAATCGTAATTGTTTACTAATTACCACTTATAATTCGTAATAAAAACAGAAACATGGAAAGAATGATTTTTTGTTTACCGTGTGTTTATTTTTTTAAGATCAGTTTGTTACATGAATAATTTGTATATAACTAGCTTAACCCGGTGCGCTTCGCTACACTGCTTTAACCACGTTTGAAGACTCATCCTTTAATAGTTCTTAAGTTGAGAGATATTTAATATATGCATCCTATGGGAGGTATTTCCCCCCTGCGCCTACCCGCTTTATTTTTATTTTCAAAAGTGTAGTATACCATAAGAGTGAGTTCTGCAAAGTTTGAACATTCTCACCATAACAGCTCTTAAGATATGCGATATTAAACATTGGCGTCCTATGGGGGTACCACTTCCGCCGCTGCTATTTTATTTTAATTTTGGGGCTCAGAAGATCCTACTACCAAAAGTTCAACAAAATGCGTGCAGCGGCTCATTAATATTTGTGCCTTTGAGGGATACTGCTCCTCCTCTGTCTACCCCGCCCATTTTTATTTTGAAATTTATAGTTTACCATAATAGTAGCTTTAACCACGTTTGAAGATTCTCCCTTTAATAGTTCTTCTGTTGAGCGATATTAAAGTGTAGTATTCAAAAGTGTAGTATACCATAAGAGTGACTTCTACAAAGTTTGAACATTCTCACTATAACAGTTCTTAAGATATGCGATATTAAACATTGGCGTCCTATGGGGGTACCACTTCCCCCGCTGCTATTTTATTTTAATTTTGGGGCTCAGTAGATCCTACTACCAAAAGTTCAACAAAATGCGTGCAGCGGCTCATTAATATTTGTGCCTTTGAGGGGTACTGCTCCTCCTCTGTCTACCCCGCCCATTTTTATTTTGAAATTTATAGTTTACCATAATAGTAGCTTTAACATCGTTTGAAGACTCTTCCTTTAATAGTTCTTCTGTTGAGCGATATTAAAGTGTAGTATTAAAAAGTGTAGTATACCATAAGAGTGACTTCTACAAAGTTTGAACATTCTCACTATAACAGTTCTTAAGATATGCGATATTAAACATTGGCGTCCTATGGGGGTACCACTTCCCCCGCTGCTATTTTATTTTGATTTTGGGGCTCAGAAGATCCTACTACCAAAAGTTCAACAAAATGCGTGCAGCGGCTCATTAATATTTGTGCCTTTGAGGGGTACTGCTCCTCCTCTGTCTACACCGCCCTTTTTATTTTGAAATTTATAGTTTACCATAATAGTAGCTTTAACCACGTTTGAAGACTCTCCCTTTAATAGTTCTTCTGTTGAGCGATATTAAATGTATGCATCATATGGGAGGTATTTCCCCCCTTGCGCCTACCCGCTTTATTTTTTTTTTCAAAAGTGTAGTATACCATAAGAGTGAGTTCTGCAAAGTTTGAACATTCTCACTATAACAGCTCTTAAGATATGCGATATTAAACATTGGCGTCCTTTGGGGGTACCACTTCCCCCGCTGCTATTTTATTTTAATTTTTGGGCTCAGAAGATCCTACTACCAAAAGTTCAACAAAATGCGTGCAGCGGCTCATTAATATTTGTGCCTTTGAGGGGTACTGCTCCTCCTCTGTCTACCCCGCCCATTTTTATTTTGAAATTTATAGTTTACCATAATAGTAGCTTTAACCACGTTTGAAGACTCTCCCTTTAATAGTTCTTCTGTTGAGCGATATTAAAGTGTAGTATTCAAAAGTGTAGTATACCATAAGAGTGACTTTTACAAAGTTTGAAAATTCTCACTATAACAGTTCTTAAGATATGCGATATTAAATATTGGCATCCTATGGTGGGTACCAGTTCCCCTGCTCCTATCAAAAAATAAGTAGCCTATTTTACGTGATGTTACTGTAAAAATTTCAGGAAAATCGGTTCAGTAGTTTAGAAGTCTATAAGCCAACAAACAAACAGACAAACATTTTTTATTTTTATATATGGGCATTTCCCCAGAATGGTCTACCAGGATGAAAAAATAAAATGTTGATAATCATCATCTTTTATTGTATATTATTATAAAAAAAAGTCTATGTTTTTATAGAAGAACGGTTTCATAGCATATCTCAGCTGTTTTACTTGAGGAAATTGCGCTGGAAACTGGAAAATTTTATATATTCTTATATTTTCTACTTCTAAAGACATTTTTATATACTTATTTTACATCCAAAAAATATGTTTGCACTCTTTCCTCACAATCTCTCCATTACAATCAATTGTAAAAGGAGTATTAACTTTTTTTGTTAAGGATATTAAAAGATATTTATGGACAAATGCATGGTGATAATAATAAAAAAACATATGGAAAAATCGTACGTTCGCGACCCGTACGTTCGCGGCTGGTACACAAGCCAATTAAACAAAAACCAAGAGAGATATTTTATTTTGTTAATACTGGATGGAGACCTACATTTTGAATATTCCGTTCTATTACGCAGATTTTTACATTTCACTACTGTCAGCCAAAGTTGACTTCTATTTTGCGTACGTTCGTGATCACATGTTTATAACTATTATTATGAAAACTTAAACTCGATGAAAACCATCTTTTACACTAAACATAGAGCTACCCAAATGCTATTGAATCGCAAAAAAATGCTAGGAAAGGTTTTGTTTTCTATATTATTTGTACATCAAAAGCGTACCAACGTATGCCCATTAGGGTGGCCGTTATTTTTTTTATTTTGATTTCTTATATTCTCCCCCCCTAAATCGGTTCAGTTTTATGTAAAAAAAAATACAAAAAAATTTCGTAGCGATAAGTTGTGTTTTAGGGAGGGCGTCCGCCCCTCAAAGTTTGCCATCAAGCCATTTATTCAAATGTAATTTGTTTGCGTATGACTATCTTCTAAAAACAACATTTTACAAGAATATGATATATGGCAATATTTTAGCTCTTCTAGTCAACAACATAAGCCTTTAAGAAAGAAATTTAAGAAAATAATTAAGAAAATAAAAACAAAATACCAAACATTTTATATACGTTTTATATATGTATATAAAAGGGGGATTTAATGTCAAGTGACCCAATTTTGAAATAGATGTCTTTCGATTTAAATGAAATTAACACCAATTTTAGTACTGTTAGATAGTAGCTTAGACACAAATTTTCAACAAGATCGGTCAAAAAGTTTCTGAGTTAGAGGGGGTCAAAGTTTGACATTTTGGCCATACAGGTGTTCTTTCTCATCCATGTAACTTATTACCTATTGGTGTAAGCAAAATTTGTCCCAAGTAGCTAAGATAGCTTTTTGATCAAACTTTTTAAAAAAATTTTTTTTGTTTTTTTAAAAAATTTTTTAAATATTTTTTTTTTAAATTTAACACTTGGCTAAAAAAAATAAAAAAAAAGTTTTAAATTTAAAAAAAAAATTAAAAATTTTTTAAAAAAAAACAAAAAAATATTTTTTAAAAAGTTTGATCAAAAAGCTATCTAAGCTACTTGGGACACATTTTGCTTACACCAATAGGTAATAAGTTACATGGATGAGAAAGAACACCTGTATGGCCAAAATGTCAAATTTTGACCCCCTCTAACTCAGAAACTTTTTGACCGATCTTGTTGAAAATTTGTGTCTAAGCTACTATCTAACAGTACTAAAATTGGTGTAAATTTCATTTAAATCGAAAGACATCTATTTCAAAATTGGGTCACTTGACATTAAATCCCCCTTTTATATATATAAAACGTATATAAAATGTTTGGTATTTTGTTTTTATTTTCTTAATTATTTTCTAAAATATTGATTTTAGCAAAAAACTTTCTTAGAGGCTTATGTTGTTGACTAGAAGAGCTAAAATATTGCCATATATCATATTCTTGTAAAATGTTGTTTTTAGAAGATAGTCATACGCAAACAAATTACATTTGAATAAATGGCTTGATGGCAAACTTTGAGGGACGGACGCCCCCCCTAAAACACAACTTATCGCTACGAAATTTTTTTGTATTTTTTTTTACATAAAACTGAACCGATTTGGAGGGGGAGAGTATAAGAAATCAAAAAAAAAAAGTTCTCCATACAACTAACGGCCACGCTAATGCCCATATATAGATTTTTATATATTTTATTTTTAACAATTGTCTTTTATGTTTTTTTTTTATCGTTTTAGTACATAAATTGAAAAACCCCGTTAATTCGTATTTATTTTATTTTAATCCCGTTAAATCGAAACCCCGCTATATCGAAAACCCCTATAATTCGTTAGAAATGGACGGTCCCTTGCGATTACGAATTATCGGGATTCTGCTGTATTATATTTCGTAGGGATCGACCCATCATGTGCCATGAAATTCTTGTCTAATATATGTTTTGGCCTTTTGAATACTTAAGGTCTTAAAAATTGCATTGCAACATCTATATCAAGGTGCTCATTGCTAATTCTTTTTTTTTTTTGTTATTTACCTTGTCAAGGTATATAAAAGTAAAAAGGAACAATTATATTACATACACAAAAAAAATCTTGTTGTTTTTGAATTGTTGTATTTGCTGTATAATTAAGACCACCTTGACAAGTAAATACATCTGTATCCTTATTGACAATGTGTAAATAAAAAACCAACATTGAATTTTGTCGTTGTTTAAAGTCATTACATGTAAGCCAAAAGAGAATTATTTTTAAATATGGATATAATATAGAATAAAATAAGCAAAATGTGTACAACAAAATAATTTAAAATATGTAAACGCAAATGTCTATTGGATACGTTTATAAGTATTTGTGTAACGATATTGGTTCAATTTTGCCATAACAGAAATGTTCCTATAACCGCACAACTGCTATAAAAACAATGAGTAAAATTCAAGAATATTCACAATAATAATTTGTGTGTAATTCTATTTTACAGTTAATTCAAAAACCCTTAAACAAATATTTTGAGATATTAAACAACTCTTACAGAGCTTTTTCACTAACAATTGAAATACATATTAATCTTTTTTTCGCAAACCAAAATCTAAGATAATTAATTTACCCCTATTTAAACCATATAAAAAAAAAACTTAAACTGCATTACCACAAAATTTTTTCGAAATTCAATATTTATTTCGATGTGCATTAATAACCGTTTGAAGTTTTCTTGGTGTTTTTTTAAACCTTCCACCACCACAGTGGTGAATGGTGGTTTACATAGTTTGTTATTCCGTGTGAAACTTTTGTATTATTCAGCTCAGACTCCATAAAGTATATATATTCTGGCTCCTTGCGTAATTCTAAGTCGATTTAGCAATGTCAGTCTGTCTGTCCGTCCGTATGTTAAGAACACGCTCACTTTCGAAAAACTCAAAAGAAATGAATAATCTTGGTGTAAAATTGCTTTTAGTTATCCTTAGCAGTTTGGGATTCAAATCCAGCAAACTCGGCTCAGCAGGATAAGAGTTATGAATCCAAATGTGGTATCACCACCCTAAAAAATTGATAGTTTTGTTACAAAAAATAACATAAATGATATCATAATGCACGGATTAATATAAGATTTTGCACAAATTCGTTTTTTATAACAAGTAATCATACTGTTAAATTTCATATAAAGCCTTCTTTCTGTCGGAATACAATTTAGTACGCCTAAAACTGTAACAAATAATGCTACTGTAATAAAATTTGTTAGTTACAGTTTTATAGGACTTAAAACACACTGTTTAATTTCGTGAAGATCGGTTCATAATTTACCATAGGTCCCATATAAAGCCTACTTTCAGAAAACTAAACTTAGTATGCTTAAAATAGTAACGAATAATGTTTTTGTAGCAGAATTTTTTTCTGTTTTTCGTTGTTTCTTAAGGCTTTTAATCACAGTTGAGAATGTCGTAAAGATCGATCCATAATTTACCATACCCACTCTAGGAAATTATTTAAATACGTCTAAAAACATAGGAGATATAGACATTGTGGTGAAATATGGTTCAATTTAGCTTCATATCGCCAGAAATAATACCATGCAATTTGGGATAGTCAGTCCATAACTTACCTTAATTATGTAGCCAAGCGAAGGCGCTTAAATACTTCTCGTAAATGACATACTTTTCAATAAAACATTTTCATTTGAGATCAATAAGTAAATTGTAATGACTTAAAAAATCGGCCCCAACAACGGGCGATTGAACATAAATAATAATAAATAACCATTTGAGTTCACTGCGGAGACCCCCAAAGTCTTATTTAAAAACACAATGACCAAAAGTTTTAATTTCACTACGGTTGATTATAGATGAGGGAACTACTGATACCACTGACCCTGAATCAAATAAAAAAACGAGTGTTGGTCGATTTTTTGAAAATATATGGACGATTCTCCTCTGTTCTGTTGATATTGCCGCTGCCACCAACCGAGGTGACAGACGTCAGTACATCTAGTTTTCCGAATAAGGTTTCCAGCGGGGACAAGTTGACTTACAATGTTGAGCTGAATAACCAAATTTTGTATGATACCAGAATAATTGTGTTTCGGTTGCATTCTGATGAGAATTTCGGGATCGTTGTCGATTAAAATTACCTCTGTTGTCGTTTTGTTGCAATTAACTTTTCTAAACTTCATCGGGTAATCTGTTAAAAACATCTGAAAAACTCATATGGGGAGCAACTACATATAAAGGAACACTTGCGTCGAAACGTAAAGGTGCTACTGATACGGAACTTTTTATTAGCATCAAGCATTTTGTCCGACTTTTTGGAAAGTTTTTCCAAATCATTGTCTTTCCATACTGTTAATATAGGACGAATTGAACCTGGCACTTTGGCTAGAAATAGAGTACGAATTATTGCTACATTTTGTTTGCCTGGAGCTGGACGCTTCATAGTCAATAACATTTCTGAAGGTTTTTTACCTGCGTTTTCATAACCCTGCATTAACCGTCGTAGTTAAGACTCAGAAGTTTCAGCAAATTTCGCAATAAGACGCTCCTTCAATGTACCAAATTTATAAACCTTAGAAAGAATTGTATTTGTGCCATCACAGTTTCCATTTCGGGTATGTTAATACTGCTTTTATGAAAAAATTAAATTTCCTCACCACCTGGTAAGAATTCTTTTTCGTCGGCTTATTTTCGTTCCCCAAACTTGCAGAGGTGTTTGTTCATAAGCAGAACGTGTTTTGTTTGTACACGGTAGCCCAAAATTAACGAAGGGGTTTGAATTGCTTATAACTTTTTTATTGTAATTGTTTTTTTCTTTTCTTTTCAGTATTTTGTAAAGAAGACTTGGGGAATTTAAAATGGAGCAGTACTCAATTAAACAACGTGCCCAAATTGTTGAGCTTTATTTTTCAAATCAACGATCCATTGTTTTGACTCAGCGTGCATATCATCGTTATTTTAATGTGCGGGTTGGACCCTCAAAGTTTAACCAGGTTTTAACCGCCAAGTATATAAACGGGGAAAATTTAATAATTATTTCTTTAATAAAAAGTTATAACGAATTCAAACCCCTTCGTTAATTTTGGGCCACCCTGTATAAAAATCAAGCCATTCGCTTAACAAACGTTAAAAATTCAAATACTTTAACGCTGCGCTGCTTAAAGGAAAAAACATTTTTCCGCGTCTTTGTGAAATTTGTTAAAATTCTGCTTCTTATAATTTGAGTAAAATACAAAGTCACAAATATACTTCCGGGTAAAAAAACAGGAATATTTAACACAACTATTAATTAAACGAACAAATTTAAACTTTTTTTTGTTTTTTACTAATTTGAGGTCGCTGATTTCAAATCGAATCTCAATTTTTCTCTATCAGTTGTCTCCAAAACTAAGGCACTTTCACTACTACTTTCACAACTTCAAAACGGTTGACCATATTTAGTAAATAAAACAGTCCGAAACTCGGCAACAGTGTAATCTTTAAGCCGTGCTTACATTGTTTTTAAATTTGCCCTCACTCGTAAAACTGCTCTGAGTGGAGAAGCAGCTCGCGCTTTTTGTCATTATTTTTTAAGGACAAACAGGTCGTTCTTGTTTGTCTGCTTTTCGTGCGTTTTGCGTTGTCACCCCGCATTGGTTAGTGTTTCGGCGTCGTATAACTGTACCGAGTTACAGTTTTTGCGGTTTCTGCATTAACTATATGCATTCGTTTTTAACCTCAATGTTTTAATGTGTTGTCTGGTGGAGAACCAAAATTAACTCAATGTGACTGGTGGAGAACCATATATAACTCAGACGTTTTACTGGTGGAGTACCAAGGAAATAACTCAGACGTTTACTGGTGGAGACCAAAATACTCTGGAGCGGATTCTGGAAGCTCTCGCCTTCCTATACGAAGGTTTAGGTCGAACGAGGTTTTTGTGTTTGAAGCTCCAAAAAATTGTGTGATACACTGGCATTATAACTTAAATAGTTCGCCAAAAATTTTTAGTTTTAAGCAAAATCAAATAAATTTGCCCTGTAGTTTCAGAGATATCGTTGAATTTTTGGAAAACAATGTTGTTCTTTAAAAATGCATTAAAATAAATGCGACAAAAATCACAGTTTTGGTCTAAAAACATTTATCTTAGCATAATTTCGAATGAAATGAGGTTTATTTCATTGTAATCGGTGCACAACTTTTGATTTTATTCACAATTTACTGAGAAAACTGAATATCGAAATACAAATTTGTTTTTTCTTTCAAATTTTTCCTTTGTTTTCCATAATTCAACGATATCTCTGAAACTACAGAGAAAATTTAAAAACAATGTAAGCAAGGCCGAGTTTCGGATTTCTTTTGTAAACTGAATATGGTCAAAAGACCGACTCACCTCATATATGGCAAAAAAAAAAGTTTAAGTTGTACCCCCCTGAAAATAAACTTTGACATTTTTTATGTTGATTCCCAAAGCATTTCGGCTCTAGCGATAATCTCCCGTGAGCTAAACCGAGTAAAAAAAGGGTCCAAAAATTGTATTTTTCATATATAAAAAGCATGGTAAATTGTTTTTGTTCAATGAGTGGCCAAATATAATAGATATTTAGGAATTCTTTGATTGTACATTAAAACTTTTTAAAAATCTTACCACAGACTCGAGATAGCGAGATGTTGATGTCAGTTTTTTGATGATTTTCAATTCTATTTTAATGAAAACTTAAGTAACTTAATTATTTTTTGTCCGATTTTCATTTCCCATACGTCTTGGGATTTTAATCAAAAATTTGCTCTTAACTGCACTGCATTTTATAACCACAAAAAGCATATCTTTGTGCAGGAAATGTATTTTTTTAATTATTTAACTACTTCAAAATTAACCCGTTCATGACCAACGCTAGAGCCAAAACCACATGTGGTTTTTTATATTTTTCCATGAAATATAACTACATATTATAAAAGTTATCATTGCCAGATTTTATATTAATACCAACATTTATAAAGGGATTATGGCAATAAAAGCTATTTTTGGGAGTACATACTATTATTTGTATGTAAGCTATGGTAAAATATGGACCGATAAAATTTAGAAAGAGGATTTAGGTTGCAATAAAATATGTTTGGTCTAAATTTTATCTAAATACCTACATAATAAGATGATTAATGGGCACAAAGACTACATTCCGGAAAGAAGTTTGTATGGAGCCTACATATTTTGTAAATTCTTGAATTAGTGTTTTTTTTAACTAAACCACAATTGTTTTTATTAAAATGTATGTATTCCTTTATTAAAAAAAATGTATATGTATGTAAATATAAGGTATACATTAGGGTTATGACTCATTATTTTACAAAAAAATTAACTACCACCATGTGATAGCCAACACTTAATTAGTGATAAAAATCGTATTTGCTGGTCATTTTGGCAGAAAAGCCTTCCACACCAAATGCAATTTCAAAAATTTACACATAGTTTTTTTTACTACTGTGGGTTTTCAAACACATTTATTAAAATAAAAATATTTTAATAAAATTAGTTCTTTTATTCACAAAAATAAAAATTAGAATAATCAAAAAATTAAATCAATGAAAGAAAGTTTGATTAAAAATAAAAATACAAAAATGTAAAAATAATTTATTGCAAGTAAAATTAAAACAAGTGTTTCTCCATATTATTGCGGAGAGGACATATTAGATTTTAATTTAAAAAGAGTACAAAACGCGAGGTCACCAATTAAATGTGGGTATTTAAACACATTTATTTAAATTAAAAAAAAAATTTAATAAAAATACAAAAATGAAAAAATAATTTATAGCAAGTAAAATAAAAACAATTGTTTTCCACGCTACATAAGCTGAGTTCTGAAAGAGCAAATGCAAAAAATCGAAGGTCTGCTGTTAAATCTAAAAACAAAATGCGAAGAGTTTCGATTAGATTTCCTAAAACAGCTACGATATACTTTAACCGACTTAAATTGTGACAATGGTAAATTTAATAGCTTATTTTTTTATATTTAAAACAGCGAAAAGGAAAGATGGCGTTTGTTAATATGTTTGTTTTTTTTTTTTTTTTTTTTTTTTTTGACATTTTGGCTATGGCATGTACTATTTGCAAAAAAATTTAAAAAGTCATAACTCTAATGTATATCCATATAAATTAAAATTAAAATGTAACATAGTCACTTTTTTACCTACAAATAGATAATTAATAAAAAAATATATAAAAAACACTCTCAATCATCATCATTATCATCGCTTGCTGCAGTATCGGTCAAAATTCTCTGTTTTTCCATACTAAATTCTCGTTGCATTTGCCTCTCCTGGACCCGTACACATTTAGGACAAATCATATTTTTACGTGTCATACAAACACGATGATATATCGAATTACATTTATCACAAATAATGCAACCATCATCAAATGGAAATATCACTTCATTATTACTGCAAATTTCACAAATATACGCCTTAGCAGTACACAACGAACAATTGCGGATGTGTTTATCGAAACAGTTAAAAACTTTATGTAACATTTCGGCCAGAGTACCATTTTCAGTTTGTTCCATATCATTGATTGAGTAGAATTCGTTGGTTTGAATAAGATGCCGGCGAAAACCTTAAATAAAGCAAGAGATATTATATGAGTTTTTACGAAGAAAGACTTTGTGTAAAAAAGTGATAAGCCACATGAATATAAAAAATGTGAGACAAATAAAAAAATTAAATTAATGATTGATGATGGTAAAATTCGATAAAATTAAATATATACATTTTTGTCTAGGAATTATTATAAGGATTTAGCGAAGTGAAATTCTACGAAGTAAATTCAAGTAAAAGACTCAAAGTTATGGGCTTATCATGTTTTTACATTAAGCCCCTTTGAAAACACATTCAAAGTGTTGTAAAAGCATTAGAATTTAGTTTCAAACCACTTATTTAAATTGTGTCTAGTTTGTAGATTTAAACACGGTTTTCGATAATAATGGTTTTGTATTTTTTATATTATAAACATATTTTCTATAAGTAACACTATTATTAAATAACATTTTTATTATTTCATACATTTAAACTGCTCTCCCAAAAAATATTTAAATTCAGGAACACCGGTCCATAAATAGCTAAGTTTGTCCCAAATTTTTACACACAAAACTTACTTTTTTGAAGTCAGTATAAAATGTATGTTATGTATTGTTGCACTTTAACATTAAAAATGTTTTGTAGGCCAAAATATGTCTTATCCATAAGATATTTATGGTTACGAAAATGTACCGAATTGGGCCATTATTTCACAGGGCCCCAAATGTCCTCCGGTAATAAAAAATTGTGCACGATAGCGAATGTAAGAAAAAACTTAGGATGGCGAAATTCAGCTCAAACATTCTTTACATATTGGCATTTCACAGAAAGTCTGCTTTTTGTAACGTAACGCCAGCAAGCAAATAAGCTTGTATTTTAGGCCCATGTTGTCAAATCTTTCCGATATTTTGTTACTAAATGTAGAGCTAGTTGCGCTTTACACCAAAATACAAAAAAGCAAATAAAACTTTTTGAGAAACAATTCTAATTGCTTGCTGGCCATACAGATTATGAACTGATTTTATCGTTTTTATTCTTTTGAATTTATGATTTCAAATTAATATCGTTCAATCAATTTAACATTTTAAATACAATCAAAAAAATTGCAATCATTAACGCGAGATCGTGTGATTTCAATCTTGTACAGCTCTGCTACTTATGTAATTATTAGGATCCGTACTTTTATGCAGTAAAAATGCACGAAAAAAATATATGCGCTTAAAATCAAAAGTAATTTCTTGGGGCTTAAAATTTAAAAAATATGCACTCGAAATTTTTTTTAACACATTTATTACTTTATTACTTGTTATTAAAAATAACAAGTAAAAACAAAAATAACATAAAAAACGTAAGAAAGGCACAATAACCACAAAAGTAAAGGGTGTTTTTTTAAGCTAGATAGAACTTTAAATTGTAAAAAGTAACACAAAAAATTAAATTTTAATGAAATATTTTTTTTTATCGTTTCAGTATACTCTGACAAATCATCATGAATAGACTCACGCTTGAACAACGCTACGAAATTATCCAAATTTTCTTTGAAAATCAGTCCTCGATTCGCGCAACTTAATTAATGTTTTATCGCAAAATTGTGTTCAGCGATGAGGCGCATTTTTGGCTTAACGGGTTTGTTAATAAGCAAATTGCCGCATATGGAGCGAGACCAATCCACAAGAGACCCTACAGACTCCATTACATCCAGAAAAATGCACCGTTTGGTGCGGTTTTCACGCTGGTGGCATCATCGGACCTTATTTCTTCAAAAATGAGGCCGGAGCTCGCGTTACGGTCAATGGAGATCGTTACCGCACCATGATCAATGATTTTTTGTTTGAAAATATGGATGACATTGATCCGGAGGAGATGTGGTTTCAACAGGATGGCGCTACGTGCCATACGGCGAACGCAACCATCGACTTATTGAAATCAAAATTTGGCGATAAGTTGATTTCGAGAAATGGACCTGTCAATTGGCCTCCAAGGTCGTGCGATTTGACACCTCTCGATTATTTCCTGTGGGGCTACGTGAAGTCACTGGTTTATGCTGATAAACCAGCAACAATTGACGCCTTGGAGGCCAGCATTGTTCGCGTTATTCGTGACATACGGCCAGCAGTGCTCGAAAAAGTGGCCCAAAATTGGACGTCCAGAATGCGCTTCGTCAAGAACAGCCGCGGTGCCCATATGCCCGAAATCATTTTCAAATGTTAATGTCACGTGTTGATCTTTCGAATAAAAAAAAAATTTTGATTACAATTTAATTTTTTGTGTTATTTTTTACAATTTCAAGCTCTATCGGGCTTAAAAAACACCCTTTAGAAGTAAAAATAAAGTAAAACACAAAAATATAAAGAAAACCCACCAAAGGTTAATCAAACTGCTGTTTTTCAAAAGAAAATAAAACTGAAGTGATAGGTTTTTCACTACGCTATTTTCGTAAAAGCTTAAATTAAATATGCCAGCAGTTTGCTTTTAAATTCTTCATTTTTTTAATGACCTTCACAGCATACACCGTATTTATGGCAATATCAATTAACTTAATTTGATTTCTTAATGGATTAGATTTCTCTAAATTCACAATATACCCATAATTTTAAGACACAAACATTATCTGAGCTTTTGTAGAAAATGTTTTTATTGATACTGCATCACCATTGTTGAATCCTTCACCACATCTTTGAATTGGTAAAAGTTTTCAGCATAATACATTCAACCTAATTAATCCTCACCTGGTTGGTATAAGCAGTGGAGAAAGACATAAATCGGGATACTTCTGTTTATATGCGGTAACACGCGAAGGTGCTTTACAAAATATTTTTTTTCGCATAATAAATCAATAAATAAATATCGAAGTTGTCTCTTATCTCTTCTGCAACATATTTTTCAAAAAATGCAATATTAGCAATATATGCAAAAATATGCATTCAAAGCAAAATATGCACTAAAAAATCGAAACTATTTTACTGCAGATTTCTTCATTTGCAAAGATATTTAGAATATGGTAATCTCAGACTGACTACAACAAAAATGCATTTGCATTAAAATCCGGGTCTTGCTAGTTATATATAAGTGTATTTACTACTAAAATAAAATTTTTTCGCATATTGTTTAAGATAAAATATACAAATTTGTTAGGGTAAAATATGGAGAAAGACAAATTTATTGTTTAATATTAACAAAAGGTTTAAAAGCTAATGACAAGAAAATCAAATATTTAATACATATAATAAAAAATATCAAAAATAACTAGATAGTATAAAGTAGACAAGTACTTATTTAATTGTTTTTTTCAACAGTTTATATGTAGATATAAAATATTTTATATCCATAATATTTTTCTTTATGAATTCTATAGCCAAATTTTGTGAAGATCAGTGGAGAAATGTTATTTCTGGTCGGTTCATAAATATTAAAATAATTTTTGAAAATCTCTTTAAAATTTAAAAATACAAATTCATGTTAAAAAAAAAAAACATATGTATTACAAAATGTTGATCGATGAATGGGTCAACAATTTTATATTAAGATTATCTTTAAATATATTATTGGAAAAAGTTTATATGTACGTCTTTCATTTTTTTAAAAAATAAAAATGATAAGCAAGTCCATGCATCCATATCAATTAAAAATAATAAAAATAAACAAAATATCTTCACTTACCAATTTGTGTTTCCAATAATTTTTCGTCAACTGCCTGTCGACATTCTGACAAATATTTGCGCATATAAACCAGATTTTGACGTAGTTTTTTTAGTGTTGCTAATTTTTCCAGAAAAACAAATAATTTTGGATTGAAATCCTCAAGTCTAATAAGAGGCTTATCGAGAAATAAATTTATTTCTTGTAAAGCTGAACGTGATATTTTGCGTGGCAAAAAGTCCCAATTGTGAACAACGCGTGCTGGTATTATGCTAACATCGTTCCAATGGCAAGAGGGACAATAATATAAACCTGTGTAATCACACAAGCGTGGTTCAATCCAGGAATTTTCTAGAAGAAAGATTAAAATGTTTAGCAACAATTTGGTTTATAAATTTAAAATTAATGCAAATGATAAAAACAACCAAAAATATGAAAAGCAAAAAAAAAATTTTTTCAAAATAATTTTGTTTTTGTTTTGTGTGTTTGTAGACCTTTTCTCTTGTTAAATGTGTTTCCTGTCAGGGAAGAAAACTTAAAACAATAACATCGGACAACACCGCATTAAATATTAAATCATAATTACCTGAAGATGACCAACAAAGTTGGGCAAAATATTGGATGAAATAAATACTAATACATATTAATAAAAATTAAAAACAAAACAAGAGTTTTTATTTTTGTTCTTAAATTAATTAATTAATATAACAGGGCCCTATTTCTCAAAACTAAAAGTTACAAATCTACAAGTAACATACGTTAAAAAATCAACAATTTTACAATTTTTGTTTCAAATATATTTTACTTGTAGATTTTTATCTTGTAGTTTTGAGAAACAGGGCCCTGTTATATTAAATAGAACAAAAATAAAAAAACTCTTGTTTTGTTTTTAATTTTTATTAATATTATTATTTATTTCATTTATAAAATAATTTTCATAAAAAATCAAGTTATTAGGAAAAAAGGTTTTATTCAGAAAGTGCCCATTTAGACAGGGAAACATTTTGTTTGGGAGCAAATTACCGGTGGGGAAGAGAGAAGGGTTTTTGTGTTCGGTGACACGTTTTGTTCGCATTTTCTTTGTTGACATTGACATGAAAAAAAAACAACAATATTAACAGAATGTTATCGGCAACATGTTCGTCTGTGTGACCGCGAATGAAAAAACAAAAGAGAATTCCAGATGTTTTCCTTCCAAATGTTCGCTCGTCTTAACTCGGACAAACTAAGACTGATATTAACACAGTGTTTCAATGCATCACTAAAAGGAGCAGCTTCATAAACTCCATAAACTTCTAGTCAATGCCTTGAGATCATTATTGCACGGTAACCATATTCTTTACACAACGGTTGCGAAATTTGTGCATCGTTTTTATTTGTGATGATTTGTCATTGGCATTTGGTTTTAAGTGATGCTTTGCAATACTGCGTTTATGAAGTCAGCTTAACATTTCATCGAGATTTACTGCCTACTTTTAGAAAATGAAAATAAAATTTCGTGTGAGAAATTATATTGAAACCATGAGAATTTATATTGAATTTCCTCATCTTTTTTTAATAGGTATTTTATAGTAAGGTTTGGAATTTTTTGCCATATTCATTACGGATATTTTCGCAGTCAAATAAAGTATTTGCTTTAAAACTACTTGAATTCTTCGCTAAATACATTTAAAGCGTAAATTGTATTTCCATTTTAGCTTATTTGGTTTTGCTATTTTCCTATTAGTTTGTTGCTGTCTGAACCTTATTTAGGATTTTTTTTTTTTTTTTTGTTTATTTTTTGTTTTTTTTTTTTTTTTTTGCGGCTGGGGAGCCATTAGCCATCAACTATGATATGTTGTTTTTGATTATAGTTTAATTTTTTATTAATCAGCCTTATTTCGGTTCTCGATGTCGAAAACGACTCAGTAGTAGATTAAAGTAAATTAAATTAAAGTTCTTTAATCTACTACAAAATTCGACTTACTGTGTTACCGACAACGAGAACCGTAATAAGGCTGATTATTATTAGATTATTAGTGTACATACTATTGGGGGATTCACAAGGTGTCATAAAATCATATGTCTTAAAATAATAACATGAAAAAATACGACTGTTGTGAACAACCCCTCATAATTTAGTGTTCTATTTTGAATTTAAGTCAGCTGATTTAAAACAAATATAAAAAAAATAAATATTTACCTAAAATCAAAATGTTTTTTAATTCTTATTCATGAATTTATAAATTAATTTAGATCTTTCTTGACTATTTTTCCATTTTTCAGACCCAAACCACAAATATTTTATTTTGTTTTTTTACCAAACATCAGAGTCCTAGGCCGATCCAATTTGACGCCGCAAATGTTTTGTTGCAAAAAATGCTAGCCGCGGGTTAAATTCGGATGTTAGTCGGATAAAACTATACCATCAACGGCGACGGCTACAAAATCATTGCCGCTCGGCTCAGTTGCTCGGCGCAGGTCTCTTCTGATTAATTACGACAGCACAATAAACATAGCAAGCAAAGTTTTATTAATTTAAGACACTTTTTGTTTACAAAGCAACAACAATATTTTTAAACCATTGTAAAATGTTAGAACATTATGACAATATAACATGATAGCACACCTTGTGAATACCCCATATATGTAATTTGTTGTAAAATTTCTCAGAATATATGAACATGTAATATTGTTATTTTGGCCTCTAGGGCTTGATATTGCATAAATAAATTAAATAAATCAAATTGATAAAATAAATAAAACACGCAAATTTGTTTATGTTTTAAATATAATTTCTCACCCGAAATTTTGTTTTCATTTTCTAAAAACAGGCAGGTATTTATTTTAAGATCAGTGTCTATATAAGACTTATGATATAAAACTATATACATATCTTCAAGAAATTTGTCTATGATATATTAGCTATTATAAAAGTAAGTTACGATCATATTCGGTAACATGATTTAGATTGCATTAAAAAAAACTTTAATTGTAACCTGAATTACGTTACAAAATTTTTTAGATAAATAACTTTAATAATATTTAGTATTGTGTAATAAAATTTTATGACGATTTTTAGCATGATTAGTCATTTTAACACCAGTAGATATCATTTAAATATTGGCTTTTGTAAAAATTCGATAAAAAATAACCCCTTATAAAAACCTCAAATTTTTCTAAAAAAAAAATTCCGCATAAGGAAAATTCCCGTAAAAATATCTATTAATGTCACGATAAAATTCTTTAAACAACTTTATTAATAACACCAACATTAAGCTTAACGAAAAGTAGCTCGAAGTCTGACTATACATATGTTGGGTCCATAGAGGGTCTTATAAAACCATAAAATCGGTCATGTTCTGGAAATCGAAATTGATTGATACTAAAATCGAAATTTTTAAATTATCGTTTTAAAAGTTCATAAAAATATTTCTTTTTATACACTTCATACTTTTAACACCAATTATCTTTTTCAGAACTGTTCTAAAACCAGGCAAAACTACGGTAATTTTAAAAATAACTGAACTAAAAATCTCGCGCGATTTTAATTCCTCTCGATTTCGATTTGTAAAACATAATCGAAGATACAATTTTACTTGATTCCTAACATTAAAAATACAAATGGAATTCTTACTAAAAATCGAATTTGCAATTTTTACAAAAATGTTAAAAAGAATATTTTAAAATTTGTTCTTATGTCTCGATTTGCGTTTTTTACTTTATTTATTTTTCTTTTAAATTTTTTCTTAATTTTATTATTTATACATATGTAATTGAAACGATAGTACCTATAGTAAGTACTTATTCTAATAAGTACTTATTCCACCATGATTGAAACTGGAAAAAATTCGCTTTCATGTTTTTCATAAGACCTAAAGCTTTTTAAATAAGATTCATATTTTTGGTTGATGATAACGATTTGAAATAAGCAAGTAAATAGTGGTAAAGTACCAACCATGTTTGGTCGTTTTGCCAAAACATTGTACAGTATAATGGGGAGCTTGAATAGACAAAAATAAACGAAAAATACAAACACAAATGAAGACGATCACAACAATTATCAAAAAATTATATACGCCTATTATACTTACTAAAATTTAAAAAAGTGTTACATTCTGTACACTTATAACGTTGGGAAGCTAAACCAATTTCTGGACAAATATCCAGTATGGGATATTGTCTTTCTGAAGCTATAACATGTGCACACACTCTGATCACACTATCAACACATTTTTGATGGACCATATAACGGCAGTCAGAACACTGATATGAAGCTTGTACCACACTCCAAATTATGCCCGTACAATGATCACAATAGCTGCGTGCCGTAGGTAATGGCAACCCTTTACCCACACCTTTTAGCCTTGCAGTAAAATGATGACCTACTACTGTTTTAAATGAGGGTCCTAATTCCAACTTGTCATTTTTAGCTTCCAGGAGCTCCTCCAAAGAATACCTCAAATCAACCAAATGCCTTACCAGCCAACGTCGTTCTTCACTATTCTCTTCGGATATTAAAACTAAATCTTTACAATGATTAATTGCTTCTGTTAGGTCTTGTTCACTAGCTTCGGAGGTAAATATTAAACGCCATTGTTCTTTGACCAATGACGCTGGTATGGGTAATGATTTTTCACTTATTAAAACCGCTCCCGTAGAGCTGCTATCCATTTCATTAAAACTATTTAGAGATTCCGTTGTTGATCCAGTCGATGTACTATCATTTTGACCTTGAAAACTTCCAGCTATTGGTATATAACTGGACGCTACAGACGCAGTATCGCTTATAAAATTTGTAACCGCACCCGGTATGCTAGCTAAGCTATCACGCAATAAATTCATCTTAACATAATTATCAACACAAACAATTTTGTTATTAATCTATTTTAAAACAACTTTAAACACTTTTTCAAGCTAAACAATGACATACGATTGTGATGAAAAATAAACAATTTTTTCTGATTTTGATAAAATGCAACAAACAGCTGTGAAAATTTGTGACATTTTGTTTCACTTTTGGCACAAAAGAGTTGCCAGCAGCAAAAATCCAGGAACTTTAAAAAATTACCGTTAGTGCCGGTTCACACACGTCAAGTTAGACTCGTCAAGTCTTGAGTTATTGGTGAGAGGGGAAAAGGGCTTAAATCTAGTTTGGGGACGCACACCCAAATAAAAAAAAAGTACCTAGGGTGATGGAAAATTGAAAAATAAGAAGAAAAAATTAAATAAAAAAATTGGCGCAAACGCTTAGTTTTCGAGTTATGGACGTTTTTAGTTTTCATAGAAATATGTGATTTGGCTGAAGTGCAGTTTAAGGGGCTACGAAAAAATATTGTTACGTTTTTCCTTTAATAAACGTGTTTGAGTTCTTTTAATTGCAAATCCGAATAAAACCCCACACTTATTTAACTTAACAAACTTTATTAATTATTTTGTTCACAATTATTAGTTACGAACAGAACCGTTTCTCAAAACAAACTAAACTAATTATTCATGAGTCACCCCTTTTTATATTTCATAACTATTTCTTGAAATTTCCTGAACCTTCCTGTAATAACTACTTATTATGTTCTAAAACCATTTCTAGAAATGACTGGGAAATTCATGTAATAATTATTTTAAAATAACAGTTGTGTTCAAAATTATACATGACAATTTAAAGTAACTACTATAACTTAAAAGATAACTTATTACTATAACTATAAATAATGCTTAGATAATTTTACTTTCGCAACAATATAAAAAAAATACGCCACCCGATTCAGAATAAAAAAAAAAAACCAAAATTGATATTTAAAGGGACTGAAGTCCGTGGGCCCCCTGGAACCAAAAAACTGCCCCGCTCATTAAGTGATATGTGTGGGTACTCAAATTAAAGGTAATTTGCTCACGATGGCAAATATGCACCTATTTTGTATTCGCACATTATTTTCTTCTTTAGGTTAATTTAAGTATCTTTTAGGTGCAGAAAAGCATTAGTAAACGAAGCCGGTGTTTGTTATACTATAGAGGAGAGAATCCTTGAGCCCGGCCGAAGAGAGAAGCTTTAAGCTTCGTACAGACGATGGTCAGATCTTACAATATTGTAAGCAGGCGTTGCTAACAGCAATATTTTTCTGACAATGGTGCGATTGTCAGATGCATTAATTTTGCAATTCTGCAAATACAAATGAGCTTACAATGTTCACACAGTTGTAAGACATTTTAGCCAATTTTAATGCAATTTAAGCAACGCTGCTTACCAATATTGTAAGATCTGACCATCGTCTGTACGAAGCTTTGTTTAGCGAAGCCGGTTTTTGTTATACCATAGAGGAGAAAAACCTTACGCCCGGGCAAAGGCCGGCTACGCAGAAAAGAATTTTTTAGCACATCGGAAATAGACTATTAGTTACAAAAAAATTTATTAATTTTTTTATTAGTTTTGTATATAGTACATAGGTACTAATTCTTATTTAAATATTTCCATAAAAACAAAACATCTTTTTGAAAAAAAAAAATAAATAAAAAACTTAAATTTATACACCTGGTACACAAAAACTGTAGTGTGAGCTTAAGAGTTAAATATTTTTAAATAAATTCTATATATCCAGAAAGACCTAATCAAAACCTTCCAAATGATACCAATATTGGCCATATACCTTTAGAAATGTAGTGGAAAAAATTCACATTTCTATGAAAACTAAAAACGTTCATAACTCGAAAACTAAGCGTTTGCGCCAATTTTTTAATTTAATTTTTTCTTCTTATTTTTCAATTTTCTATCACCCTAGGTACTTGTTTTTTTATTTGGGTGTGCCTCCCTAAATTAGATGTCTTCCTAATTGATTTTTTTGTTTTGATTGAATTTTTTGTTCTTATTAATTTTTTGAAATTTTTTAAAGTAACAATGTAATAACATATATTATGTTTGTTCATAAATATGTACATATCGTTACCTAAAACGCAAAAGGCACTAACTAACAAAAAATAAAAAATCGACTTTTTCATGAAATCTGATGAATTGCATCAACACTAATATCCACAATAAATTTTGACTTTCAACCAAAATTAGCGCTTTTATTAACAAAAAACAAACGGCCCTATCTACAAAAGATTATATGGATACCCGATAAAAGACCTTACTAACAGTTTGCATAATATGCAACAGCGTCAATTGTCAAAATAACTGGTAGGTTTTACAAGAAAAATACAAGGAAAATAAATTATAAGCAGTTTTAGGCAATTTATCAATTAACATTTTGAATAGTAATTTGCTTCTCCTGTAAAATTTTCAAAATGGTAGATAGGGCGTTTTGCGTTTTAGGTAACGATATGTATGTACAAAGGAATATTAAATTTTTTAATTTGGTAATAGTTTCAGCAAAAAACGTTCGATATATCGATATTTTTTAATTAATAAATATCGATACTCTTAAAAAATATCAATTCGATGTATATCGATATAATTTTTCAATTTGCCCATCCCTAACCAATACCCCGGCTTGCGTCGCTAATTGGGACCGGAAAAACTCGACGCAAACCGAAACTACGCAAATCGAAGCACGATTTTCCATACATTTGTATTGATTTTCATTTAATTGATTCCGAGATTCATAATTTTAGCTGAAAAAATAAATTTTTATTTGATAGACTTTATTTAAATAAAGTTAAAGCTCTCTTTTGAATAACCATTTGTTTTAAGGGCATTCATCGCTGATTTTGATCTTCAATTCAAATAGTAAGAAGTAGCTCCATTTTTTCATTAAGAGACTTCTCATTTTTGTAACCTGTTTATGTTGTAACGATGTTCTTGTTTCAACAAATTTCTTATGCCCCTATTACGGTTTACAACTCAACTCAGTTGAGTTGTAATTTCTTAATTTTTGTATTATGGTTTACAACTTTGCTATTTTGCGGTGAACAAAAATTAGAACTGATCACAACCAGTTGTCTTAATTACAACTCAACTGAGTTGAGTTGTAAACCATAATAGGGGCCTTAATTTTATCAGCAAATGGATTTTATTGTAGAAGTGGCTAGTTCAAGGTTTCTCTCAATATCAATAGCCTTTCCCCTGATTTAGAACGCGTCGAAATGCCCAGGTTTTGTTCTAAGCTTGTATGTTTTTATTGACTCTTTGTTGCAGAATAGTTAAATTTAACTTTACTTCACCAAATGTAATTTGAAACCAGTTGCAATGAGCAGAAAACCTTCACATACATAAATGCATTTGACTTAAACGGGAAATCCCCCTTTTCGGTTTAAGCTTTGTACAAACATTTTTATATAAACAACACAAACCGAAGCATTAGCGTCGCAACTTCGAAGCCATGCAACGCAAATTAAAACAAAATCGACGCAACTTCGAAATCACAAAAATCTTAAAAAGACGTAACTTTGAAAACGACGCAAACCGGGGTATTGGTGTATTTCGATATTTTTCATAAGTTGTCTTATGTTCGTGATTTTATAACTCGAGAACCACTCAACCGACTTTCAAACGAGTACATGCGTTGGAAAGGTCTACTTTCACTGATGGTTTATAAAAAAAAAAAACTCCCGATAGGTTGCGTTGTTGTCGTGATATTTAAATTTTTTATAGATGTTAGATAGCGCTCTGGTCAAGTTATTAACAAAATTCTCCAGTATTTTATTTTTTATTTTTATTTAGAAAATCCCGAGCAGCACCGGGACCAAACAGCTAGTGGTATATAAAAATATATTTTTGGTAGTATTTCATTTTTATTTTTTATTTAGAAAATCCCGAGCAGCGCCGGGACCAAACAACTAGTGGTATATAAAAATATATTTTTGGTAGTTGTGCGGCGCATATATGTAGGTTTTACGAATAGGAGTACAAATAATCAAATTTAACTTTGGCGAATGCGAATACATACTTACAATATGTTCAAAAGTCATATGCAAATAAATTCGTTATTTATTTATTTTTTCTAATACAAATACATAATATGTACATTAGCGTGGCCGTTAGCTGTATGGAGAACTTTTTTTTTTTGCTTTCTTATACTCTCCCCCTCCAAATCGGTTCAGTTTTATGTAAAAAAAAATACAAAAAAATTTCGTAGCGATAGGTTGTGTTTTAGGGGGGGGCGTCCGTCCCTCAAAGTTTGCCATCAAGCCATTTATTCAAATGTAATTTGTTTGCATATGACTATCTTCTAAAAACAACATTTTACAAGAATATGATATATGACAATATTTTAGCTCTTCTAGTCAACAACATAAGGCTCCAAGAAAGTTTTTTGCTAAGACTAATATCTTAGAAAATAATTAAGAAAATAACAACAAAATACCAAACATTTTATATACGTTTTATATATATAAAAAGGCGATTTAATGTCAAGTGACACAATTTTGAAATCGATGTCTTCCGATTTGAATGAAATTTACACCAAGGTTAGTCCTATTAGATAGTAGTTTACACACAAATTTTCAACAAGATCGGTCAAAATGTTTCAGAGGTAGAGGGGGTCAAAGTTTGCCATACAGGTGTTCTTTCTCATCCATGTAATTTATTACCTATTGGTGTTAGCAAAATTTGTCCCAAGTAGCTTAGATAGCTATTTAATCAATCTTTTTTAAAAATATTTTTTTGTTTTTTTTTTAAAATTTTTTAATTTTTTTTTTTAAATTTAAAACTTTTTTTTTATTTTTTTTAGCCAAGTGTTAAATTTAAAAAAAAAAAAATTTTAAAAATTTTTTAGAAAAACAAAAACAATTTTTTTAAAAAGTTTGATAAAAAAGCTATCTAAGCTACTTGGGATAAATTTTGCTTACACCAATAGGTAATAAGTTACATGGATGAGAAGGAACACCTGTATGGCCAAAATGTCAAACTTTGACCCCCTCTAACTCAGAAACTTTTTGACCGATCTTGTTGAAAATTTGTGTCTAAGGTACTATCTAACAGTACTAAAATTGGTGTAAATTTCATTTAAATCGAAAGACATCTATTTCAAAATTGGGTCACTTGACTTTAAATCCCCCTTTTATATATATAAAACGTATATAAAATGTTTGGTATTTTGTTTTTATTTTCTTAATTATTTTCTAAAATATTGATTTTAGCAAAAAACTTTCTTAGAGGCTTATGTTGTTGACTAGAAGAGCTAAAATATTGCCATATATCATATTCTTGTAAAATGTTGTTTTTAGAAGATAGTCATATGCAAACAAATTACATTTGAATAAATGGCTTGATGGCAAACTTTGAGGGACGGACGCCCCCCCTAAAACACAACTTATCGCTACGAAATTTTTTTGTATTTTTTTTTACATAAAACTGAACCGATTTAGGGGGGGAGAATATAAGAAATCAAAATAAAAAAAATAACGGCCACCCTAATGTACATATTACGTACTAGTATTATGTACCGGCACTAATTTTTTCACGGCTCTTTTTAGAGCAGCATTTGCTAAGAAAATTCCAAATAAAAGAATGTCTGATTTTATATGATTTTTTTTAAAGTTCAAACAAACTTTTGTATTTTTGGATTTTTTTGGAAAAATTTATATTTTTTGACCGATAAAAACTAACTTTAGTTAATATCTTATATAATAAAAATGAAATGTTGTGTGTTGCTGATCGCATAACTTGAGAACGGCTTGACCGATTTGGACGATTTTTTCTTTAAAATGATCGCCATGGTCCAACTTAGCTTTTTACGAAAAGAATTTGCCCCGCCCACTTTTACGCCTACTTTTTTCGATTTACCTAAAATAAGAAAACGGTTCCATCGATCATTAGTAATCAGTAATCGATCCATATACATATATTTTATCACATTTTGAGACTAAAATTTGTTTTGATTACGTTAGAAATGTCGTAATATGCAACTCGAAGCCGATGTGAACTTTCAGACGTTGAGACCGCTAATCATAAATATCGTTAACGGCGACGAAATTACAAAAGTCGGCTTGCGCTGCACAAAATATCCTGTAAGTCGCAATGCATATGGCCTTTACATAATAATAATATAAATATACAATTGAGAAATTTTGAGAAGTGGAGATGCAATGTTAAGTGGAGATGCAATGTTTAGTGAAGATGCAATGTTAATAATTTCAAATATAGTCATGGGAATGTCATAATAATGTTTGAAAGTTTTTTTTTAATTTACTTTTATCGACGCAAACGGGAGATTTTTTTTAATGAAATTTAAAATATCGTTTGTCGTTTTATTTCAGATAAGATATTAAGATTTTCGTATTCGTCAATATTTAAAATAAATAACATTACATTAAGAATGAATTAAATAAAAAAAAAAAAAAATACTCACTACAAATGCTGGTAGGTGGTGCAGTTTTTTTAACTTTATTTTTATGCTCTTCTGGATCTTCTAAATATGGGGCTCAGTCATGTTATTTTTATAAAGATTAACCTTCTTTTTGATTTACATACTTGTACGATTTTCTATCTCTTAGTGTTGTCAAAAATTACTGTTATTAAGAAGTTGTTATATGTATTTCCGATTTATATACAAATTTATCATTCTTACAATATTTTTTTATAAAGTTCGGTTTACCGAACAACGAACAATAACCGGGCAAAGATTTTTGCCAAACTACGACACCGAACACGAAAGTTCGGTCGGACACTAGGTCTTAACATTAGTATGTGTAGTTTTCTAAAAGCAAAGCTACAAGTTAAACAAAAGGTTTTTTACCCACAAACATCATTGTGTTAGGTTCGGCACATTAATGTTCGTTCGTTTCCGTTGTGATGAGAACACTTTTAGCTGGTAAAAAAAACTAAAAATGCTTTACAAAAAACAAAATACGTATACGACAAAAAACAAAAAGCCAGCAAAAAAAATTTACACAAACAAAACACATACACTAAGGTCCTAATTATATAAAACGCAACGCCAAAGAATTACATTGAAAGCAAAAACAATATCATAAATATTTTGTAATTTTGTTATTGCTATCTACAGAAGTTCATGTACCGTTTTAAAATTTTCAACACCACAAGTTATGAGGCGTTTGAAATTTTAAAAGGCAATGTTTTCTGTAGAAAGCAACATATAAATACATTTTTATATATTTACAAAACTTATTAATTCTTTAAAATTTTTGTACAACTCTTAATTATTTATATTATGATTTATCGGCAGTATTTCCATATTTTTGCTTTTTATGGAATTTTCTTGGATTTATACCATAAGCCTTTAAACGTTCATCACTTAAATCTTTACCATCGTCACATTTAGAACCCGTTTTAGGTTTTCCATTAAATGGCTTTTTATTTTGGAATTTAGATTTAAATTTATCATTTGGTTTAAATTTACCATTATATATTTTTGTTTTAGGAAGACTTTTACGCAATGGAGGCAATGGACCAAAACCATCATTACCATCGCTATTGAATTTCGTGGGACCTTTGGTAAATGGATTTTTTTTCGAAACCGATTTACTATCATTTAAATTATTTCTTTGAGCATTTTTATTTTGTGGTTTTTGGAATGCATCTTTTCTAGGTATATTGCCATTACTTGTAGTATCCAAAACTAAACTTATTTCATTGCTACCAGCAAATTTTAATTGATTTTGGTTTTGTAATATATTTTTCTTCTTCTTTTTCTTGTTAATCATATTCTTTGTATCAGTCGTAATATTACTATTAGATTTTTCATTTGCTGTTTCTGTTTTTGCTTTCTTAGCTAAATTTTCTCCAACACTTTCCTTATTGTCTACTTTATTTGCATTTGTTTGAATTTCTCCCATTTCGTTAGCTTGTAAAGCTTTTTGGGCATTCTGAACTTTACGTTTTCTCCTTTTCTTTGCCTTTTTAGATTCTCCTGGTGCAGCGCTTTCTGCAGGATTTTCAGTTATTGGTTTGCTTTCTTGATTACTAACCGGATTTTCTGCCTCTAAATCCTCATTTTCATTGTCAGATCTATAAGAAAGGATATTAAATTGTTTAAACTATTTGGTAAAATTATAATAATTAATAATTAAATTACCCTTCTGCATATAAACTTTTAAATATTTTACGTTTTAGTTCTTCATTTTTAGCTTTGAGTTTATATAATCTCTGATCTCTTTTCTCTAATTGTTCTGGGCGAATTTGAATGGCTTTTTTAAGACTAGCCCATTGATTAAGTTCTTTATTTTTAGCCAAAAGTATCTAAAAATTAAATTAATTAGTATAATTTCTGTTCACGGTTTATTTTTCAAACCATTTACCTCTTCTATAGTTAAACCAAAATCGTTTGGAGTTGTTTCTACATACTTAAAACGACACGGCGTATCACCTATTATATCCTCACAATCTAGTTTATAGTATTCTTCAATATATTCTCCATAGGTTTTTTCATCTTCAGGATCAAACACAGGTTTTTCTGATTTAATAATTTCCATAAATCGATCACGTCTGCCCTTGCGACCACCCCTTCGTTTTTTAGTATTTTCAATTAGTTCTTTTTGTAAATCTTCTTTTGCTTTAGCCGGGTCATAGTCACAATCCATATTAAAATCTTCATCATCGCAATGAGGTTCGTTATAAACATAATCATAAGATTCTTCTTCTTGTTGGGGATCAAAGTTATCCCAATCTTCGACTTTTAACTCATCTATATCTGAGGGACATTCAGGTTTTTCTTCACCCTCATCTACCTGATAGTATTCGTCATTAAAAAGCTCCTGCATTCTACGGTCATGAGCATCAGAATCAAAATCTTCTTCCAAGTCGTCATATTTAAAGCCTAATTCATCGTTGCCAGTGACCATTTTTAATTTTTCAATTTTTTCCTGAATTTCCTTACGTTTCATTTCCTTAACCATTTCTACTTCATTCAATTTTTGTTGTTTTTCCTGAAGTTTACGTTCCTTAATTTCATCTCTTTTCTTTTTACGCTTGTCGTCCGTCATTCTTAAAGAGGTTTCAATTGTACGCGGATACCGCTTAATGAATTCCTGATCTGGTTCTTCGTAACGAAAGTTAAATTTCTGTTCGAAATCAGCTTGTTTTTCCAACTCTTGTTCATCTTCCGACAGGGGCGCTTGATCTCCTATAATTTCTTCATATGTTGGTATTTCATCGTAATTTTGAGCCTCTGTATAGCCTTTATTGAGAACGTAATCCCTAAGAAATTTTTCACTAGATGGTAGTTTATCATTGTTCCAGTATTTTTTTAAAGGTTCCAATTTTTGTTTGACTTCTTCCTCAATGATTTCTTTTTTGCCTCCTAACCATTTTAAGTAGTCTTCTTCTTCCTTATCTCTTTCTGCTGTAGTTTTCTCACGTTTTTTAAATATACCACCAAAACCTTCTTCTTCTGAATCGTCGTCTTGAGTCATTACTCTTTTAAATTCTGCTTTTAAACGACGTTCTTCTTCTACCATAGTGGGTGATAAAACACGTTGATTATTATGATCTTTATTGTCGTCCTCTTCATTGGAATCTGTAAGTAATATTATGAATTTATTTCACTTGAATAAAACCGAATATCCATTTACCATCTTCAAATTTGCCTCCTTTTTCTAAAATGATTTTTCTTTCATAATCCTTCAAAGTAACTGGCTTAGATTTCTTTTCCTTTCTTCTGGCCTTAGTATCCTCATTGTCTGAGTCACTACCACTTTCCGCGTCTTTGAAAAATTTGGTATTTTTGTCGTAAATAGTTGGATCCTTACTTTTCAGTGAAGCCAATGTTTTTAAAAAATCTTGATCAAATGATGGATCCAATACCTCATCTTCTTCCGATGAATCAGAGTCATCTGAATCGGTTTCCGAGACATCAAATCCCTTTTCTTTAACTATAATATTTGTATGACAAAATATCTGAATCCTAAAAACTTTTTGAACTTACATTTTTGGAGTAGTTCTTTTTTTCTTAAACTATTGTAACTTTTAGCATAATTTTCATTTGTTTTTAGTTGAAAGTTATCCTGATTTAAATCGTCATCATTATCCCCAAAAAGATTTTTACTCATTTTGATTTGTTTTATAAATTATTAAAAATAGTGAAAAGGTACTTTAACAAAATAATTTTCTGATTTTTACTTCCACACGTGTTTTTGTTTTTTTTTATTATGCTGGCAAAGTGTGTAATGAGAAACGTCAAAAAAAATTTATACACCAGGGTTGTATTAAATACAGAGGAAGTATAGCTAAGTGAGATAGAAAATACTTATCATATTATGTATATAAATATCGTCCGTCGGCTTAATATGCAAACTTGCTAACTTCCTTTTAGCACATTTTTCAGGAGGCAAACATCTTTTTATATCTGCAGCTTGAAAGGAAAACCAAAAATATAGTTGGTTTTACACACTTCAAAACTCAAATTGAAGAAAAACTACATGCTGGTCAACGAGGCGTCTTTCTCTACAACACGACATCAGAATCTCAATTGACTTTAAAAGCGGATTTAGCAGGGTTGCATATTAAGCCAACGATATGTGATATACCTGTTTCAGACTCTGAAACAGGTATGTGCCGCTTGGCCGGTTCCAAGGCGAATTCACTAGGTGAGGTCAACTCTACAACAAAAATATTGCTAGTAAAAATAGGTTTGTTTACATAAAAAAATAGTTTGTATTCAAACTTTGATAACTCGACCACCGAAAAGAAACCATATAAAGCAATTATTGACTTCTTAGAAAAGTTTAGAATAGAAAAGGGTACTTACTCTAACGTACTAGTCAGTTAAATGTGTTCCTTTTGTTTTCGTAATATGCTAGAAGAGTTTAAGTTATGCTTTGTGGTTTAAGTTTAACTACGCTACACTTCACACGCAATATTTATTTTCGAACACAAGCAATAAAATCGGCAGAATAACAGCACAAATATGTTCATGTACAATCTTATGTTTTAAGGTAGAGAACACTTATTGTGTTCTGAACATAGAATAAAAAAAAATGAGTTCGAAAATAGTTGTATGCAAATATACGTAAACACATATCGCACTTGATCATTAAGAGTGTATTAATTTATAAAACATATAGGTTTGTAGATAATTTAAAAAAATTAGAAAGTATAATAAAATTTCAAATTTATTTGCACTACTTTTTTGCTTACATTGAAAAAATTAGTTTTAAATGAAAAATCAAAAAAGTTCAAATTGCATCTACATTTTAGAAATAGCTAGATGCATGTCAGCCGATGGATCATTAACAAGCTTACGAACAATGTTAAATTTTGGATGATCTTTTTCGCGCATTAAATCAAAAATAACACTTTCACTAGTAGTGACTACACAACCAGCCGTACGTAAACGTTCAATAGCTAAATCACGATCTTGATTTAAACGAGAACACAAACAATCTGCCACCAAAAATACTCTTATGTTTTTCTCCAAAAGATCTATAGCCGTTTGTTCCACGCAGATATGGGACTTTGAATTAAAAAAAAAAAAATATAATTAGTATTGTGGTTATTTTGTTGAACTATTTATGGTTTTTAATCCAAATTTTTAATATTTTTAATTAGGCTTAAGTTCATTAAATTTAATTTTCATTAAATTATTTCATACTATTTCATACGAATATTTTAATTTAAAAATTTACCTCTAATCCATAAAGAACCACATCTTCCGGCTTTCCACCAAAAATCTCGTTTATTTGAGATTCTAAATCCGGTACCATCATACTAAAACGGGTCTTACTTATAACAGCTTTAGCATGGCTTATATCAATATCGGTAACTATTTTTCCCAAACGCTCGGGGTAGTGTTCGGTACATATCAAAGGTATGCCTAATTCTTTTCCAGCTTTTGTCTAAAGGTTATTTTAATATATGACAATGTAATATTAGCAATATAAAACGTATATTCATATGTATATGGTGATATAATCAAGGTCAATTGCTGGAATTTGTTACTTACTAATTTATTTGCATTTTGTACAAATTTTGAAAACAATGGCATGCCGGGACGAAATTTCTCTTGTATATCACACAAAAGAAATAGGGTTCTTTTTGGATTTAAGTGCCGCAATCGTGAGGACATTTTTTGAGTAAAATTGGAACTGATGAACAAAAAAGTCTTCGTTTATGTAGAAATTTATGCAAATTGATAAGAAATAAAAGCGAGTTCATCAAAACAAATACAAAGTGTTGATAATTTAGCGTTTTTAAAGGTATGTTTTTGCCAGCATTATTGTTGATTAATTCTACGCCTCAGTATCTATATTTGTCATAAGTATGTTGTAACCAAGGTATATTAATATGTATATTTATATTATAAATATACCTTGGCTGTAACAGCTTTTTTTTGTCGGCTGAACAAGGAATCTAAACGTGTCAAAATTTCATTTAATTTTTTATTTAATAATTTCAAAAAAAATAATAATATTTATTTGAGTGGATTGAAAATGAAAACACTATTACCACAATTAAAAACAGCCCTGTCTTCAACCGTTTTATCAATGTGTCAAAAATTTCTTGGAGTTTTTGACATTTTATTTTTTACCAAACAACCATTTTAGCAAAAAGTTTTTGTATTCACGTTTTTAAAACAACATAAGCTTGAAATATTTTCTAAAATGGTCAGTTGGAGTTCTGTTGTACGTCCAGTGGCTCAATTAGCCAAATATCGTACAATTTTACAAACACCAGCAGTAAAAAATGGCAAGTTTTACCTCCAACTCTCAGACGAAAAAGCTTTTGTTACTTAAAATGTACATTACGCAACTAAAAAAGATTTAAAACTACATTTTTTTTCATTAATAGCTATCCAATTACAATTGCGTCAAATGAGTGGTGGCCATCATAGTATGATTGTACAACCATCACGTTTCCAATGGAATAAATTTAAAGATTTGTTACACTTCTATGTGATGTTGGGTATTTTGCCTATTACCGCTATTGTAATGTATTGCAACATTTTCATTGGTCCTGCTCAATTGCATGAGATTCCATCTGATTATGAGCCAAAACATTGGGAATATCATAAGGTAAATTGTATATGTTGAAAGTAAAGTTTTGGCAAAATTTAGACTCAAAAATGCGAATTTTTATTACAAATCATATTTTTACAACGTGGAAATACCTACTAAAATTAAGCTTCAAAAGAGAAATTTTTTAGTGATCCTGTAGCCAAATTACAGCACTTGAAATCGATCGAAACTCCCATTGAAATGGTAATGTAATTTCGAATGTCGTAATTTGACTTCTGTTTTTAATTATATTTTATTTAGAAAGATTAATAATTATAATAATTAATAAAGAAAGGAGTACAAGCAACTGAGGCTCTTGGCTCTATGTTGTTATGCATGTACATTTTAAATAAGGTTTTGTAAACTATTTGTAGTTAAAAATTTGGAGATAAATTTAGTATTTTTATCACACGTGTGTCTAAGGAGATCCGCTGGTTTATTCGTTCCGAAAATGTGAGTTCTGGATGAATTGTATGTAGGGCATTCGTCAAGAATATGGGCCATGTTGAGGAGTGTGTTACAGGTGGAACATACTGGAGCTTGAATTCTTTCGAAAATATGTTGATGGGAAAATTTGCAATGACTGATTCTAAGGCGAACAAATAAAGAAGTTTCATTTCTGGAGCAGTTTTTGGGGTATAATGGTTTGTCTCCCGGTGGGTTGATGTTTTGTAATTGTGCTGGTAATCGGACCATTTCTGTGCCTTTGTGGATGTTAAAAAGGTATTGATGGTATTAAAGATATCACGGGTTTCCATAGTCGAATATTTAATCAAAGGTCGCAGTTTAGCTTCTTCGGCGGCCGAGGCAGAGTATTCGTTTCCTATAATGCCAACATGGGAAGGTACCCACATAACTTTGATGCTATTTAAGTTTTGGTTGCAGATATTTCTTATTTGGTTGATTATCGGTGATTCGTACCAAGAATGAATTGCTAAGAGACTGTCGGAGCAGTTTATAAACTTGGAACTATTTTTTGTCGCGTATTGTGCTGCAACTAGGATGTTCAATGCTTCAGCTCTGAAATTGGACCAATAATCGTCGATGAAACCGGTGTTTATGAGGCTGCCCTCGTGAGTAACAACAGCAAAGGTAGTGTAGTTAGTTGATTTGGATCCATCAGTGTAGAGAAAGTTCCAGCTATTTGCCGAAAAAACTCTCGGTGATAGCTTTAAACATGGCTTTGTATATGTGGGAGGAGGTGGTGGCCTAAGACAAGTCTGCCAAAGATAAAATAAATGAATGTTCATTTGTCAGCCAAGGTGGTTCTTCATGATGGGTCATAAGTGAAGGCCGAAGCTGTAAGTTTAGTTTTTTTGAGAAATCTATGCACCGTCTGATGGAAGATTGAAGTCTAGATATTCCAATTCTATTTAATCTTTTTCTAACCTCTTCAAATAGCATTTAATTCCGGCAATTGAAAAGTTTGGGAATAAGTTTACACGTTAGATAGCTAGTTCGGTCAATGATAGAAGACATACCAGCTTCTACCAAAAGAGATTTTGTTTTTTTTTTTTTAAATTATATATTACATATTTAATTTGTATACATTTAAGTTACTCCTTTTTATCAAAACAAAGCATACAATTAAAAACTGCAGTTAATAGGTACATTTGGTTATTTTTATTCGAATGCAATTATCAAGAAGCTTATTATTTATCGGAATAATTATAAACATTTAAGAAATGATGATTGGCGCAAGAAATCGGTATCATAATTTGGTTTTTAATTGACTGATTAATTTGACCTTTACTCTATTATAAATAATATAAGTTTGTTAAATATGGAAGTTTTTAGTTCGTTTAAGAGTTTATTTATTATTTAAGCTTATATTTTTTACAGCACCCAATTTCTCGTTTTATTGCCCGCTATATGTTGTCCAGCCAACAACAGGAGTACGAAAAACATTTACATTTTTTGTACGAGGAAAATGAAAAAGCGCAAATCAAGTAAATAAAAATACTTACGATATCAAATTCACATATAGCACGTAGTTTTAATAAAAATTATTTTATTTCTTACTAGACTCCTTGAAGAGAAAATTCGTGCAAAAATGTCAGAACGTAACGATTACCAAGCCTACTACTATAGGCCTGCCATTGCTAAATATCACAGAATTTCCAAAGAAGCGGCTGATGAATTGGAGGAATTGCGTGGTGATTAAAATATTACCAATTGGTAATGTTACAATACAATGAAAACAATTCATTTAATTTTAGTTAAAGAACAGAAAAACATTCAAAATAAAATATACAAAAATAAATTATAAAAATTTATGTTGCAGATTTTTAACATTTATTATTTAAAAAATATTTTCTTCAAATGCGCTATGTTTAGATTAAAAAATGGTTTTTTTACCTTTTTTTGTTAAATAAAAGTAATAGATCCTGTTCTAAAAATCGATGCGGTTTCAAATCATGTGATTACGAAAAAGAAAATTTTAAAATTTACTAGTGTTCGACCGATTAATAGGCTTCGGTATCGGCCAATAATCGGTGTTTTGCATTAATTTGGTCGGTTTTGCCGAAGGCCGTACTTTGTTATACCATTATATGCAAATGTTACAAGACTGTGCAAAAATAATTATCTTTTTTTTCTAAAACTCGGTTGTTGTAAATTATGTACATACATATATTTTTTCTAAAAAATGTAAACCATCAAGAAATATCAGAAGAAAAAAAGAGGAAAACAAATTAAAGTTTCTATATGGGAAAAGTCTTTCTCACATGGAAGTCGAAGAAAATAAAGAAAAGATTCTCGAAAAAATTTTACTTTTTTTAATTCCCTAAGCTACTCCAGCGAAGCTCTACACTTGTCTGCAGGATATAAACCAGAGTCTCTGGCGGGAATCGAAACCGCAACCCCGGCGCTGATAGACTAGCTCACTACCAGCTAGCCTACCAGGGCACTCAATTATGTATTTTATGTCCCATAAGGATTAAAATATTTGAGTATTGGAACGCAAGTACATTTAGCAACTGAAAGGCATTAGAAATAAAATATCTGCCTTTAGAAATAACTGTTCTATCATCTAAACACAACTTTGGAATTTGAATATTAATCAATATGTAGCACATATCGCTGCTTTATTGCAACTTGGTCATATCTTAAAAAAAAATCTCATTTGCGATTAAAGTTTTTAAAATGTTACTTTATGTACAGATTTTATAAAATATATTTTGAAACAACTTCGGTTCAGTTTGAGATATAATACTGATTTTTACATAAAGAAAAGGTATGAAGGAGCACTTTTCTTAAGCAACTTCAAATTTATGATTTTTTGAGATATGACTACGTTGCAAAAACGAGCGATATGTTAAACTACTTGTTTAAAAATATATTTTGTTCTTTTTTATCACCAAAAATTTGTGTAAATAAATAGGGTTTTCTGTTTAATAAACTAATTGATCTTAAAAATTTCGAAGTTTTTTCTTGTGAATCTGGATAAGTAAAGTTTGGCTTCTGTTCGTTCGAATTTAGCCAATTTGGGCGAACATTGGCATCGGCCTAAAAAGTGACTTCGGTCGGATACTACTAATTATTAAAAGAACTCGCACTCGATTTATAAAACAGGTCTTGTTATTAGTTAGTATAGTATAAAGGGGTACTGTATAAAGCAGCGAAATATTGATTTATCCCCAGGCTTGATTTTTACAATAATATAATACTAATTTGCCATTAGTACCATGGCAATCATACAGATTTTTAATAATTTGATCAGGAGCAGGAGCAAAAGTTTGATTTACGTATAGAAACTATAAAAAATAAATAGATTATATTTTATAGATAGTTTAAATTCGGCGTTATTATGTCGTTGTCGTAGTCGAAAACCAGTCGTTTTTAAAAATCTGTATTATTAATAGCCGCAAACGACATAAAAGCGAAAAACTTTTTACATACCTGTGTGTTTTTCATTGTCGTCCTCGTCAATTTAAAATATGGAAACAAATTTCAAAGGGCTGATTTTGACCACGAGAACGACACTTGTAACATGGCTGATTTATGTACTTACAATTTGTTCAGAGGGGTCTAATTTTAAATATTTATGTATAAACTTTTGTATCCAGCTAACGGTTTTATAAGGATCTACAGTCCAAGTGCGTTTCTTAATAATTGGAACATTTCCAGTAGCATTTAATAATATACAAACTAGATGTGTATTAAAAAAATATTTGCTAAAATTACTTCTAAACAGATTAATAACATTTTCTCCTTACTTTTATCTGCTGCAGTTTGAGAAGTTTCGTTTTCATTATCAGCCATTTTAAATAAATTTTTACTATGTTAAATTTGCTTTTTGTTTATAATAATATTAATAGAAAAATTTATTCAGCTGCTTTTGTTTGTTTTTTATGACGTTTAGAAAGATAATGCAGTTTTTCAATATTAAATGTCAATGTATATCAGGGCTTTCACATATCTTTTTCAAATTTTTTCCCCAGGCTTTAAATTTGTATCCCTTAAAATAATTGTTTTGATCTCCAAAAATCCCCACTCAAAAATTTAAAGTTAAAATTTTTTTAAAATTTGTTATACTTATTTTATTTCTGTTGCATTTCATTTGTGCATTTGATGTTTTTATGTATATGTGTAAGTAAATTTTACACCAACTTAAAGGCCCAAATACACTTATCAGAACCCAACAAATATTGAGGTTGGATTTTAAATTGAAAATAATTTGAAATCACACCTTTTCTCAAACGACAAACGTTTCATTATGATTTAAAATCATAGGATAAATTATGGCAAAAATGCCATACCCCCTCCACTTATAACTACATATGTGTGGTCCTATTCAGTACATAAAATAAGACAAATATTTGTACATACACTTGTGTAGGGATATATGTATATCCCTACACAAGCATACTTAAAAATATGGATGTCTATATATTAGCAAGTTCAATTCTTGCATTCCAAATTCGTTCATTCCCAGACGGAAAAATATTGAACGAATACAAAAACAAAATTCATATATACAATCGTGAGCAAATTACCTTTAGTTTGAGTACACCTATGTGGGCGCGGTGATTTTTTGGATCCAATTTTTTTTTCGTGTGCCCCGTAAACTGCATTAACCCTGCGGCCACACGATCAAGTTGTTCTTGATAGTCTTTTACATATACTGCTTGTCAAAATTTACAAAAATTGAAAGCTGTGACGTAGGCTGCACTCAATTTGTAAGCAATTTACTTTCAAGATGTCGTAAAAAAAAAACAATTTATAAAGACTAACATGTAATCAGCTGTTAAATTGATAGTAAAATTGCCAAACAAATGGAGAGGTGAAATTGAAAGCAATCTCGTGGTCAATTTAAAAAGTGTGAGTGTGTTAGTAAAAAAGTAAGAGTGTATTGCAAATTGAGAGGAATTGAAAGGCAAAACTTGATCGTGTGGCCACCAAGTAAGAAATGCACTTATTTTAAACTTTCAAACGTTATTCTCAAATGTTTTTCAAATGTGTATTTTAATACATTGTTTATTTAAATAAATTGTCAGCTAGACATTCGGCACCAAAGCTGAAATAAATGACTTTAAATGTTTGAAAAGACGAAATACTTGGCTCCTTTTAATGTTGAGAATTGTCAGGTGTCGCACCGCGATCGTATGACAAACATATTTTTTCTTCACATTCACATTCCCGATCTATTTTGGTTCGCATTCTTTCACTATGTAATTAATTTTTTATTTACAAATAATTTATATTTTTTTGTAAGAAATTTAGGTTTTCTTAAAGCAAATTCATTTTTAATTGTTCATATTTATTTTTCGTTAACTCGATGCAAAGTTTATTTTAGATTTGAGAATAACATTTGTTAACATTGTTATGAAATTATGCAATTTCATAAAATTGACTTCGTGTCTGATAGTTACTCATTAAGCGTTGTAGTAGGGAGGAAGGAAGGAGGCAATTTCTTACTCTCCGAAACAATCTAACCGATTTAAATAAAATTTAAAACATAGATAGATCCTTATTTAAATAGACACATAAGCTATGAAATTTTTCAAAAATGAGACTGCGTAGGGAAGGGAGCGTAGAAATTACAAATGAATCATTTTGAATCGCTTATAAATCTTGTAACAAAGAAAGTCTTAAAATGTGTAATACACGCCAGGTATCCGCTAGTTATACGTGTATAAAAATGTCTTGCCAAAAGCTAAAATTTGGTTTTCCCAATTGTAAACGGTGTATATATATATATATATATATCAATAAAAAAAACAGAACGTTGGCAGCCTTCTCATTAAATGTCATTGCAAGTTTTGCTTTGCAACCTTCTTTGTGATTTCTGTTAGAAATATTGTTGGCGTGTTGCTGTCATTTTTACTGTAAAATTTTTTTAATCTGCAAATTTAAAATTAATAAAAATTTATAAAATGTATGCAGGAGAAGAATTTGCGACTACGGTTAGTCAATTTTATTAGAAATATATAGTAATTAGAATAAAACAAAATAAAAAAGTGAACAATTAATATCATACGAATACATAACCTACAATTATTTTTTAGACCTTTTCTCACATTTATTTCGTTTCACATTTTGTTTTGATAGGAGTACTACGATGAGTATGCTCATACTGGTGATCCACAATTGGATTTGGAATATGAACGCAACTACTATCGTATGCCGGAAAATGTTAAGTTTTTCCTAATCAACTTTTGCCAATCTATTAAGGAGGGCGTTTTGTTTGACATTCAAAATATGTATGAGAACACATTTCCCCAAATAAGTGATCATCATTTTGATAAAAGTGCTTGGCCGGATGAGGAAGAAGTTGCGACGTTGGTCGATAACGATAAAGTGTTTTTGATTTTGTACAAGGAATTGTACTATCGTCATATTCATGCACGCATTCCTGGTGGTCCTAAACTAGAGCAGCGCATTCACTCTTTCTTCAATTATTGTGATTTCTTCAATTTAATCATTTCATCCCAAAGTCCTGTAATGTTAGAATTACCCGACATTTGGTTGTGGGAATTAGTTGATGAGTTTGTCTACCAATTCCAAAACTTTGCTCAATATAGGTAAGTAATTTCTTGTGCCAAACAATTTTGGGAACAAATCTAGTTTTCTAAAGCTTGTTAAATAAAAAACGTTTTAGGGGGTAGAACACGTAATATAAAAAAAAGAATAAAGTATTGATCATCTGAAAATTTGCAAAATTTTTGCTCATATTAGGGAATGGTAAATCGAATTCGATTCCAATCGAAAATTGATTTTATGGTAAAAAAAATCGATTTTTTGCAATCGAATTAACGTATGCGATTTTATACTGAAATCGATTATTGGGCTTTTAAAATCGATTTTTTTTATTTTTATAAAAATTTTGGCAATTTTTAATATTAATCCTAATTAAATCGATAAATTATGGGCATGCACAATACAACTTGAGTTTTTTTTTTGTGCGTGCATACGTTTGTAGGTGGAATGATGACTCAGTTTTCCAATTTTAAAGTCGTAGTTTTACGTATTTACCTATTAGTACCCTTGGTATACTTTCAATTTTAATATAGGGTCTCTTGTTCTTCAGAAATTAAAGTCATCTATGGACAGCGACAAAACAGTCCAAATATATCGTACCGAACCAAATCTGAGAGTCAGCTTTGTGAAAATCAACATAATATAGAAACACAACAGGTTAATTAAACCATGGCATTCCTGTAGAAATACGCTAATATTCAAACAAAGCAGTGTGTGAGCAATATTTAAATCTAGGTTTAAGCAGAGTGAAAAACAAAAAGTATTTAATTTATACTAAATAAATCTGCATCTTTCCGAAATCAACGACATGCAAACGTTTGTTGTCTAAAACTAACTTTTAGTAACTTAGCACAGAAACAGTCGCCACCGATCAGGAAATATTGTCATAATTCTTTGAAATGCTATCCATACATTTAGACTTGTCACAGAAATTAATCAAAAACGATTTCGTTAAATGTGAAGCAAGATACGAAATCACTCGATAGCAATTGATTTATGTGACAGGCCTGACTGACTACACAAGAACACAATTTTAATATGTGAAATGTACATACATATCGCACTTGTTCCTCTAAAAGTCATCTCAAAATTTACAGATTTTCACTTTTTGCAGGAAATTATAAACAATAGCCATATCTACCAACTGTAAAAATCTTAGTGCAATTTCTCTAGTAGTTTGCAAAAAAAAAAAAAAAAATGCTGTTTGTATCCACCTTTGTGATATAAGGAATAAGTTTCCAAATTAATCTTAAACGATTTTAAAATCGATTTTGAGGTTCGATTAATCGATTTTAAAAACCGACATAAAAAAAGTCGATCGAAAATTGATTTTGGAATCCATTTACCATTCCCTAGTTCATATGTACCTCAATTTCTTATGTTTTGATAGGATTATATGGTTATCATAGAATAGCTTCTCAAAAATCATTAAATATGACATCCAAATATCTACAAAAAATAACCATTTGTAAAGCATTTCATGTTTGCTTCGTTAATTATTACAACACCACAATAGTGGAGAGGGTATTATGCATTTAGCTGATGCGCGTAGCACATTTAAATATTGGTCCTACACCCACCTTGATGAATCAGAATCATTTTTTGAGTCGATCTAACGATGTCCTTCCGACTGGCTGGGTGTCTAATTGGCACAAGGGCCAAGCATATTGGAAATGGGGCAAATCGGTCCATAATTGCATATAGACAAGCTTCCTTTCGGAATAGGGTCTTTGTGTCTACTATCAAACCAATTTTAATGAATTTTAAAACATAGATAGATTCATATTTATATAAACACATAACCTTTGTGTTTTTTGAAAAATAAGAACAACGAGTGGGCGATTTCTGCCTCTCAGAAATCAAACCAATTTTAATGAAACTTAAAAAATAGGACCATGAAGGGAGATAGGGGGCAATTTCTGCCTCCGAAACTGTCTAACAGGTTTTAATGATATTTAAAACATAACAAGATCACTATTCTTATAGCCATAAACTCTCGAAATTTTTTTTAATACTGCGGTGTAGTATGATAATATGAACTAATTAAAACAAAGCCAGTTCACTTTTGCAAGATTGTTCATATTTGCAAATGGCATCTAATTTCCCTTCCAAAACGTTTTTTCCATAAAAATAAAAGTTTCTAATTTAAAATTTTTTTTTTTATTTATTGTTGATTGGATTTAAGAAACTATTGATTTAAAAAAAAAAAAAATAAACAAACTTAAAGTTATGCGACAAAGTCTGTGATTTTCTTTCGTTGAATCAGTTTAAAAACGACCCACTCTCTTTAAAATCTCCAGATATTTGCCGTGCCCGGTAACAGTGATCTTTTTATATCTCATGGGTATTCGGAAGACCGTACATTTTTCTTTTTCCAAGTCAAATAAACGTATTGTTAGAACATTTAAAAAAACGAATTTATTCGATAAATTTATAATATCTTTTCCTAAATGTTTTAAAATTTCTGATTTTCCTTTTTAAAGCTTAAAACGTATGCTTTTTTTTAATTCATATTTTAATTATATTTAAAAATGAATATAGAATTTCATGTTAATGTGAGAACTAAATGCGGTTCACACTTTTCAAGTTTTAGCCATAAAGTCTTGAGTTTGTAGGGGAGAGAGGAAAAGAAATGGCAATCTCTCTTCCCTTCTTTCCTTAAAGCTTAAGACTTGACGGCTAAATCTTGAAAAGTGTGAACCAGCAATAACTAAAAAGTGTATGTGACACATTTTGATTATTTTATTTATTATACAAGTTATTATGCAGTTGAATCAAAATTGATTTGGATTTTAACACTGTGTAGGTAGATAAAAAACGTGAAAAATACAACTAAAAGTTGTTCATATTTTAAAGCTTTTGCACAAGCTCATATTTTAGAGTAGTCAATGGAAGAAAATAAGTGTTCATATTTTGGGGCGTTCATATATTAGAATGTTCATATTATCGCGAGTGCACTGTATAGCCTATATTACGGTTCACAACTGAACTCAGTTAAGTTGTAATTAAGACAACTGGTTCTGATCAGTTGTAATTTTTGTCATGTTTTTTGCAATATAGCAAAGTTGTAAACCATAATACATACACAAATTAAGAAATTACAACTCAACTGAGCTGAGTTGTGAACCGTAATAGGGGCCTATCGTCACCTAAAATGCAAAACAATGTATTACCGAAAAATTCGAAATTGACCTTTTGATTGATTTTTGTTCGTTTTATTAAACCACATGTTTACAAAAAATTGTTGACCCCTGCGATCAAAAATTGCGGCTTTATTATAGAAATTCAAACGCCAAGTACACCCTTGTTGTTATTGATTTTGAAGAGTTTTTTGCTTCTCTTTTAAACTAATAAAAAGTGTTGTTACGTTATTTTGCATTTTAGGTGACGTTATGTATGTATGTAGATTAACATATACATACTATGTATATTGAAACAAAAATAAGGCTAGTCTCGATTTACGCGGTCTATTGGGACTAAACAAAGTACGTGTTAATCAAATTCGGGTAAAATAAAGTTAAGGATGATTGCAAAATAATTTTTTTGGGACCAAAAATTTAACGTATGCAAACACCGCTAAGTTAAAAAAAAAACAAAACTCTGAAAAAATCAAAACAGTTTTTTGAAAGTGAACTGCCAAGCAAAATAGAGAGTTTTGCTGCAGTATTGAATATTTAACCAGAAATTGGGCGTTACTTACCGATTTTTTAACGAGATTGGTAATGGGTTACGGAGGCATTTTAAAAAACAAATAAAATGGCGGCTTCAACAGATTTTTTTTTATCTAAAATTTTAGGGATTTTATTAAGTTTATTCCTTTGTAAACGAACAAAAAATCGAACTACTCCTTTTTTATATTAATTTAATTTAATTTTAATTTGTTTATTAAATTTCAGTAGCCTATTGGCCATTGCCATTGAATGTTGTAATTGCCCAATTTGAGTATTTTGACAGCACAATTATTTTATGGTATACTTTTATTAAGTATCAAAATTAAAAAAAAAATTTGAAGATAATCGAATATTAATATAAATTAGGTTTTTAACTTTATTTTTGCTAGGAATCTTTTGTTAATTTCTGTACTGATTTGCAGCTTCTTCACAAATACATTGCTTTACAATTATAATAATAGCTGCTATTTTAAAAAAATTGTTCCAGCATTATAGACAAAAAGTACGAAAAAACAGAAGTAAGGAAGAACATGTTAATCAATTAAAATAGATAATCATTCAAAGCCAATTTCGGTCTACCAAGGGTTAAATACAATTTGGTTTAAATATTGATGTTTGACTATTGACTGCTAGCAGTCGTCAATGGCTGTGAGTGTTAAACGGCAAAACCCTCTGAAGATATTGAGTGGTTACAAAAAACATGTAAGGGTAACCTGTCCGTGAAAGCCTTGGTTCGAGCCCCGCGGCAATCAAGAATGAAAAATTATCAATAAATTTTAATTTATTTCATGTCGTAAAATTCCTTTCTTCATTAAAATAATTAAATGAAAATTAAATTTGATGAACTTTAGTCTAATTAAAAATATCAAAATTTGGATTAAAAACCATAAACAGTTCAAAAAAAATAACCACAATATAATTATTAAAAACGAATAGTAATATGAACATGCTTTTTGTATGAAATATCTGTCAATTCGTCGATCACAATTTAAAACCTTCCATGACATTGTTTAATTCCTTCAATTTTGTTTTAAGTTCTTGGCGTTTCAATAAATAAAACTGATAAATTTTCCCATATCGTTGATTCCGCCGGTATGTTGTTGTTTTAAGCATACATATATATATATGCTAGAATAGTCTTATGAAGCTACAGAAGGCGTGTTTAATAGATTTCTTTTAAGTTTTGGTCCCTTAATTTCAAGCATGAGAAACTTGATAACTCGCTTACGATTTGAAAAACGCAAAACGCATTTCAGCATGTTCTGAAAATAAGGCGATTTGCTAGCGTTTTACTATTTTTCGAAGTTGTGTTTGAGCAAAGAAAACATATGTTTTAGTTCTGTGAAATAAATTTAAAATTAAAATGCCTACAGCGTTCTTACATGTTCATAAGTAAACTACTGCGACAAACAATTGACCAACTTAAAGCAAATTTTTAAATTGCATTTTTTTAAATAAAATCGTGAAAAAATGTAACGAGTTTTTCCTTAAATAAAAAGAAAACATATTAAATTAAAATTGTGGGCCATTTTCTTTTCTCTTTAAAGTGCAGTTTTAATAAAATAGACCAGATCGCTTAAGTATACACTAGCGGTTTGAAAACGCAAAATTTCTAGCGTTTTCGTTTTTCAGAACACCTGTTTGGCGTTTTCAAATTGGGTAATTTATAATTATTATTACAGGACCAATTTTTTTTCAGTTATTTTTTCCATAACCTATTGGATATTTAAAAAATAATAACAGTTATTTCGGGTCCCTGATACAAAATAATAATATTTTCTAATGTGACTTTTTTGTGTTAAATTTGTTTAAATTTTAAAAGAAAATCCATTTCATTCACTTTCGCTAATTTTTTTTTGAAAATAAGTGTTCAAACAAACTGCGTCGAGACCACATTTTTCATGCAATTTGTCGTAGAAAGCCGTCCGGAAATAAAATCTATTTTATTTTGAGAAAGTTTTTCCTAGGCTCTCACATATGTAATACACCTATTCTCTAAACAATGCCATACCATACTTTCATTAAATTTCATACATTTTGTAACCAGAAAATGAAAAACAAAAGAAAATAAAAAACAATAAAATACAGTATACTTTTTGGGGTCCAAAATGAGGAAAAGCTGTAACTTTTGGAACACTTTAACTGTTGGTACTTTTTCCCTTTTCGAAAAATATGGTATGTAGATAGCATATGACCCAGAATTAAACATAGGATACATTATGTCTTTTTGATAGATTTGTTAAGCAAATTACATATGTATGGTCCAGTTGCCGGTATATACATATCAACAAACCCATTTCTTTAAATATTGCTCTAATTTTAACGTGAACGTAATCAGGAGTAAAAACTAGTACGTTTATAATTCACACAAACATGTACATATATAATGCACATTAATTTGTATTAAACGAATACAAAACGAAAAGTTACTACAACTACAAACCAGCAACATAATCCAAAAAATAGAAGCAAAAAAATATTCATAAAGCCAAGTTGATTTTAAAATTTAATAATGGATAATACAAATTTTAAATTTAATAATGGATAATACAACAAAATGAAACGGAAAACTTTTAATATCAATAGATGTTAAATACTGCTGTAGAAAAAGGGTTGCAAACTTTATCACATTGAAGCTTTTGTTCAAAAATATGTATACTCTTGGATTAATATATATGTATTACCATCAAAAGTAATTTTTGGGAATACAAAATTTCAATTTAAAAGATTTTGTTATTCGTGCTTAATTCCCAGTTTTTATTCTTGATAAAAACACTTGAAATTTATTGTTGATGGGATAAGCTATTCCTATGCGCATTTTACTGGTTGCTTAGGCCAGATCATCAGGAAACTTCATCCATAAAGTTTTTGGAAAAACTAAAGATATTAAACCAAATAAAACTGTTAAGCGTATAAGAATCATAAGCAACAGCTCTATAACAATATCAAAGTTTAAACAAAAACATCAACAATAAACAGTGAGTTTATCTCTTCTTACATTCCCCACTACAATTGATTGGAATTCTTCCAACATTAATTGTAGTTGTTAGTAGGTTAAGAAAAAACAAAATGGAATGTGGGGAATTTAAGAAGAGATAAACTCACTGTTTATTGTTGATGTTTTTGTTTAAACTTTGATATTGTTACAAATAGAGCTGTTGCTTATGATTCTTATACGCTTAACAGTTTTATTTGGTTTAATATCTTTAGTTTTTCCAAAATCTTTATGTATTAAGTTTCCTGATGATCTGGCCTAAGCAACCAGTGAAATGCGCATAGGAATAGCTTATCCCATCAACAATAAATTTCAAGTGTTTTTATCAAGAATAAAAACTGGGAATTAAGCACGAATAACAAAATCTTTTATATATGTATTACCTTTATACTCCCATATGCATTAATATATATATTTTATATCATATGATATAGAAAAATGCTGAAACTCTGTTTAAAAAAATGTTTACAAGCAAATGAAACTTAAAACCAGTGTTGCCAAAACTAGGTGACCAAAAATGGCTTGATTTACGGAAAAAAATGGCTAAAAAATTTTATAAGTAAAAATACATTAAAATTCAATAACAGAACAGAAATTATTTATTAAAAATTTTTTACAATAAAATTGTAAGTTGAGATCAATTTTTTTACATAAGAATAAACCAAGGCTATGTTGTTTGGCAAATGTAGTAGTTCTGAGTTTACCATTACTCTTAGTGGTGGTGTAATTGAGTTTGTTGATCGTCTTAACTGCCTAGGTGTAATACTTGACACTAAATTATCATTTAAAGGTCATGTTAATTTCATAATATCCAAGGTGAATTTTACTTTACGTAAATTGTACAATACAGATTTAATGTTGCCAACGTATGTTAAGAAACAAATTGTTCATGGTCTTATAATGCCAGTTTTTTTATATGGTTTGGAGGTGTACTCTGGAACAGTTGGCTATATTCTAAAAAAAGTAAAATTGGTTTTTAATCGAGTTATGCGATATCTTTACTCGTTGAGAATAAGACAGCATGTCTCACCATTTGTTTTAAAATTTTTAGGTTTTTCTTTTGTAGAGTTCATTAATTTTAGAAATCTTGTTCACTTTTACAAGTCATATAGGTTGCAAACTCCTGGATATTTAATTCAGTTATTTGAATTTTGTAGATCAACGAGGAATAGACAGTTAAAGATACCAAAATTATCTGCCGTATTGGAGCGTTCTTTTTATGTTAGAGTTGCACGATCTTATAATAAGTTGCCTAACTTTTTGAAAACTTTTGGTGTTTCTGCTAACACATATAAAAAAAGACTTTTTCTGGAACTTTCAGGAAATCCATCTTCTATATAAGTGATTCTATTTATGTGTTAAATATGCATTAAAGGATTAAATTCATGATATTTAAAAATTTATTTCTGTGAAGTTTGTTGTGTAGTATTTTCTTTATGAACACAAAATAAATCATTATCTATACTCTGAGATTTAACAAATATCCACTTAATATTTTTCTTCATTATTAAAATTTTCATTATTTTGTTACTTAGTCATATGTGCGTGTGTATGCATATGTGTATGTATATATGTGTATATATATGTATGTGTGTGCATGTACATGTATTTACATATAAAATTTTCATATAATTTTTCTGAATCGTTTGTTTTGGGATTTTTCATAACTTAAACTCTTACATTTTAATGAAGCTATCTAACCCTTTTGTTATTATATTTTAACTTGAATATATTTTAATTTTTATATACATTCATACATTTATATATTAATTTTTGTTTACAATTATTAGTAGAAATTTGTAACCGATTATGGCCTTGAAGGCTAGGTTATTGGTAATGTAAAAATAAATAAAAAAAAAAAAAAAAAATAAATAAATTTTTTAGCATTTACAAATCAATAAATTCAATGCCATTACCCAGTAAAAAATGGAACTTTCTGGTAAGCAACTTTGTTAGGGAGAGAAGCACAATACCCCCTTACAAACCTGCTTACAAGAGACATGATTTTTATATGGCGAATTCCCACTTGGAAGCACTACTTTTTTCCTCTTTACTAAAAAAAAATTTGATGACTTATTTTGTTGTAAAAAAAATTGATTTTCTATGTTCGGTAATATTTCGGGAATGATCGTAAACACATTTTTAAATCATTGCAATACAACCTGCTTCCATGTTAGGGAATAACAGAAGCACTTAGAACATTGTTCGTGAATCTTTTCCTTTAAAAAATGATTTTAATTACTCACTTATAACCTGCTTACTTATAAGGGATAATGCGAAGTTATTTAACCATTAAATTAAAAATTCGCTTAAATGGTATTCGCTTCTCTGGTGCTTCTTAGTAGTGTGTAATAGTCAGCGCATATATCAGCGTTCATGTAGCTTTTGTGCTTCCTGAAAGCTAAAGATTTTTTACTGGGTATTGGTCATCCCATAGGAACCACTCGTGCCTGTTAGTTGTAAATTCTTCATTTGTAATTGGCCATAAAAAAACTGTTGTTTTTACTTCTGATTCATTAAATGTAAACACACGCTGTCAAACCAACTCAAAAAGCGAAAAGTTTTACCCAAATTTTCGTTGTCTGTTCGACAGTTTTAGGTTTCGACTGCAGTTTTTTAAACCCTGACTGTGGGTATAAATATTTTATTGTTATGGTAAAAATATTTTCCTAACCGATAAAATCGAATTAACGGTTTCTAAATGTAAAAAAATAAAAGTTATTAATTTAAAAGGAAAAACTGCAAAAAAAAAAATTTTATGGCTAAACAAGTAGAGAAATGGCTAATGGCTAAATTCATTTTTTAATGGCTAAACAAGGTGAAAAATGGCTAAATCTAGCCACTAAATGGCTAAATTGGCAACACTGCTTAATACTAACTAAAACTAAGATTCGAGTTTATGTCCTTAAGGCTAGATTACACTATTATACTTCGTATTAATACATGTCAAAAACTCAAGTAATATGAGAAAGTGTGATAGTGTGAATGCAATGTGTCACGAAAATGACAAGTACATATGTATTATGAAAAAAGTTTGACATCCCATACGACTTCATCGTTTTTTGAAAGATTTCTAAACAATAATACGTTTCATTGGATCAGGGTTGCATTTCATTTCATGTGTGAGTGTTTATACTTTGTGTGATGGTGTGAACACAAACTGTCATGTTAAATTAGATTTTTTGACAGTCGCAACAAAACTCATTAGATTTCTATCTCACAAAGTATTATGGAATACGTAAGACCTGTGAGATAGTGTAATCTAGCCTTTAACTGCGTTTAGTAGTTGTGAATTAACTGAGTTCGATAGATAATGCTAATATTAATTTTATGTGTAATTTCATCATGTAACTTTAGATTTGCTTATTTGACAAAATATTAGCTAATTTGGAATTTTTTTTATTCAGCAAAACTTTGCCTTTTTTTTAACATATATACCCGCAGGCAGTCCTACGGACCGAACGCTTGAGCCCCTCTTTCATAATTTTTTGAAACAAAACTTTAACATATACGTTTTTTTTTAAAACTTGAAGATATAACAATAAAGCTTCGTTCACAATCAAAAAACCTTTTCACTTGGTGTTCATAATAGAGCAACAATTTCTTTGCAACCACACACATTTTGCATTAAGAAACCGTTTGCAAATTTTAGCCACAACAATATTATGCATTTATTATTATTTTTTACAACATAATGTTAAAATTTTCATTTAAAACTAAATAAAATTATGTTAAACGTCAAAAACAATTTCATACAAATTGTTGCTGAAGTTCTAGTTGACTCAATTTTTTAAAAAAAACTTTAGTTACATTTTTATTTATAAAATGAAAGGAAAATATATGATATACTTTGGGAAGAAAAAACGAAATTGTTTCTCTGATTGTGAACGAAGCTTAAAACAATAAAATGAGAGAGAATTTGAAGTTACTGCTGACGTATGTATGTCTAAACACAAAACATGAATTTGTATGTAAATAAATACTTACATTTTCTTTATCAACCAATTTATTTTTAATTATTTTTTTATTATTAATTTGTAAATTTTGTATACAAATTTAATTTTTTTTTAGTTTAAAATTTTCCTTTTTTGTAACTGATAATTAATTTTGACAGCTTGTGTTAAAAGATAATTGCTCAGCAATGTATTATAACATTTCTTGCTGAACATGTGTTCAAATACATATTTATGCAGTCCATGCGTCAATATCTAACTTAACGGCAGTTTTTGCAACAAATACGCCAACCACAATAACCTTTTTTGTAAAAGATTTGTAAACAGAGTCGTATTTGTTGTCGTTTTTGCTAACACTACAGTTATACGCTCAATTTTTTCTTGATATTCTTTTACATATACTGTCTGTCGAAATTTACAAAAATTTAACGTTGTGACGTAGGCTGCACGCAAGTTTTAAACAATTTACTTTCAAGATGTCATCAAGAAATCAATTTATAAAGACAAACGAAAAATGTGCTGACTAACCCTGAAATCAGCTGTTTTCTTGAAGGTAAATTGGAACACTCACTGGAAAGAGAATTTTAAAGGCAAGTTCGTTTCAATTTTTAAAAGTATGAGTGTATGGTAAAAAAGTGTATGTGTATTAAAATTTGATAGATCGTGTAACCCTCAAGTAACCACGATACCATTTTCTAAAACTGCCTTACTTTCGCTACAAGAACGCCAACCACGATCAGCGTTACTATATCCAAAATTTAGTGGCTCAAAACTCGGAAAATATGTGTTACCCCCAAAAAACTCTTTATTTCAAACTCCACACAGGAAAATACAACCCAGTCATGATATGCTGTTATGGTTTTTGAACATTTTCAAACACTTATTAGATCAGGGAAGTATTTTAGTCAAAATACGTAAGACTTGTATGATATTGTAAAGTAGCCTTTAGTGGTAAATTTTTGGAGTCAATAGATATCTCAAGCTTGAGTAAACTAGATTTAAGCCAAAATAAGTAAAACTATATACATACTAAATAAATTTTTATTCCTTTAGAGCTCGTTTAACCGACAAGACCCAAGAGGAAATTCATCAATTATGTGTAAATCACAGCAATGTCTGGAGTATTTTATGCATTCTTAATGTATTACACTCCTTGGTAGACATTTCCAATATTAAAAAGCAATTGGAAGCCATTTCCCAAGGAAACGATCCTCAAGCTGTTGCTGGAGAGTTTGGTGAATTGTCTTTCTACAAAATGTTGGGCTATTTCTCATTGGTTGGCTTATTGCGTGTACACTCTTTACTAGGTGATTACTATCAGGCCATTAAAGTTTTGGAACCAATTGAAATTCATAAGAAATCCCAATATTCCCATATTCCTGCATGCCAGATTTCCACATCTTACTATGTAGGTTTTGCTTACATGATGATGCGTCGTTATGCCGACGCCATTCGTACTTTCTCGGACATTCTTTTATACATCCAACGGACAAAACAATTATACAGCACACGCTCGTATCAAAACGATCAAATCAATAAGCAAGCCGAACAAATGTACCATTTGTTGGCCATTTGTTTGGTCTTGCACCCTCAATGCATTGACGAATCTATTCAGCAAGTGTTGCGTGAAAAGAACTATCATGATGCCATGTATAAAATGCAATGCGGCGATTTAGAAGTATTTAAATCTTTCTTCTTGTTTGCCTGTCCCCGTTTTGTTAGTCCCTGCCCACCAGCTGCTGATGCTCCAATGGAGGATTATGTTAAGGATCCCATGGAACATCAATTGCAAGTATTTATGGATGAAGTAAGACAACAAGCTGATTTGCCTACCACCCGCTCATATTTGAAACTTTACACCACCCTACCATTGGCTAAATTAGCATCATTCATCGATTCCAATGCCAGTGAAGATGACGTTTCAAAATTATTGATTCGCTTGTTGTGCTTTAAACATAAAATGCGTAATTTAGTATGGACTAAGGGATCCAGTGGTTTGGAGGGAAAATTTAAATCTGGTTCAGAGGTATGCTTTTTAGAAATGTATGTATTTTCTTTTGAAATTTAAAAAAAAACATTTTTTATTTAGTTGGATTTCTACATCGATGATGACATGATTCACATTGCTGATACCAAGGTTTCACATCGTTATGGCGATTTCTTTGTACGCAAAATTTTAAAATTCAATGAATTAAATCGCAAACTGAAGAATATTAATATTTAAATTATTACTTTAATCTAATATAACTACTTGATTTTGTATCGTATAACTATAGTTTTAACAAACTTGTGACTTTTTCAATGTTCAAAAAAGAATATATTATTGAGCAAATAAAACTGATGAACCATTTTAACGTGCTTTGAAAAAGTCTAAATGCTATTTGTGCATTATTTGTAATTTGAATTATATAGAATATTGTTCTAATTTTAATAAGATTAGGAAAAAAATACAGGTAAGGTATAACTTGATTTGGACACAAATTATATATCGACACCTTTGCGCGAAATTACCGTATGTTACAAAAACCAAATTTTACAGGACAGCCATTTTTCTACTTTTCTCTGCTTTCGCTTGCAATATCAAAATGAAAATATACAATAAATTTTTGGAGCAACGAAGTGGAATTCGCCTACAATATTTTGTCAGGTGACGTCTCTTTGAATGTAGAACAAGATTGCATCAACAAACTCAATTTCAAAAAAATTGGCATATACGATAATTTCGCGCAAAGGGGTCGATATATTATATTTTTAGTTATCTATATAAAGGGTGTTTTTTTTAAGCTAGATAGAACTTTAAATTGTAAAAAGTAACACAAAAAATTAAATTTTGATGAAATATTTTTTTTTATCGTTTCAGTATACTCTGGCAAATCATCATGAATAGACTCACGCTTGAACAACGCTACGAAATTATCCAAATTTACTTTGAAAATCAGTCGTCGATTCGCGCAACTTATATTGCGCCTCATCGCTGAAATTGTGTTCAGCGATGAGGCGCATTTTTGGCTTAACGGGTTTGTTAATAAGCAAAATTGCCGCATATGGAGCGAGACCAATCCACAAGAGACCCTACAGACTCCATTACATCCAGAAAAATGCACCGTTTGGTGCGGTTTTCACGCTGGTGGCATCATCGGACCTTATTTCTTTAAAAATGAGGCCGGAGCTCGCGTTACGGTCAATGGAGATCGTTACCGCACCATGATCAATGATTTTTTGTTTGAAAATATGGATGACATTGATCCGGAGGAGATGTGGTTTCAACAGGATGGCGCTACGTGCCATACGGCGAACGCAACCATCGACTTATTGAAATCAAAATTTGGCGATAAGTTGATTTCGAGAAATGGACCTGTCGTGCGATTTGACACCTCTCGATTATTTCCTGTGGGGCTACGTGAAGTCACTGGTTTATGCTGATAAACCAGCAACAATTGACGCCTTGGAGGCCAGCATTGTTCGTGTTATTCGTGACATACGGCCAGCAGTGCTCGAAAAAGTGGCCCAAAATTGGACGTCCAGAATGCGCTTCGTCAAGAACAGCCGCGGTGCCCATATGCCCGAAATCATTTTCAAATGTTAATGTCACGTATTGATCTTTCGAATAAAATTGATTACAATTTAATTTTTTGTGTTATTTTTTACAATTTCAAGTTCTATCGGGCTTAAAAAAACACCCTTTATATAAAATTGTAACGTCACTGACTGATTCATTATCGCACAGCCTAAGCGCATCAAGTTTAAATCTTGAAATTTTGGGCGAAGGTTGGTCTCATCTTAAATCGATCCGCCAAGACCGGATTTTTGGGAATTCGAATGTTAAGGGGTTAAAAAAGGGTAAATGGGGAAAAAATTTAACAAACAAATTGTAAAAGAAAAAAAATATATTGCTGTGACGAATCTATAATACCATCCACCGAGAATAAGAATATTTAAGGTTTTTTATGGGATTTGTTCGAGAGTACGCTTTTGCATGGGGACTATATTACATTATTTATCGATCATCACAGTTTGATGATTTTATATTTTTATTTATTTATTTCGGTATTGAATTTTTAATTAATCACATTTGATTTTGTAATATAAACAGCGAATGGACGCTAAAAAATAAATGATATATTTTGTTATTTAAATTATTTAACATAAAAGTGAACAATTAAAAAAAAAATTAAATAAAGAAAAAAATAATGTATACATACATATTCTGAGCAAAAACATTTTAGTTTAAATTTCTTATCTTTGTCGTTGTTGTAAAATACAATAAATAACAAAAATATTAAAAGCACAGTAAAACGATGAAAAACAAAAACAATTGATTGCACGAATAAAAACAATGAAACAACAATAAAACTTAATCAAAGAAATGTTTATGTGACAGTGCACGCTAACGAAGACAATGCTGTAATAAATAAAACCAAAGAAAACGACAGTAACTACCTAACGGCTAAACCAATTGTTCGTACACGTTCCCTTTAGCCCTCTGTTTTTACAAAGACGGTTAATGGCGATTCGTTAAAAAATATAAGCCTCTCACTTACAAGTGTTGCCACAACGGCAAAAACAGTCTTAGTAAGAAATGGTACACAGATGCAATGGAAACATCTCAAGTAAAAAGTGGTCAAAAGCCTCAAGTACAAGTTGGTATGGACAGGTACATAACAGTGCTTAAACGGGGTCGCAGCCCTACCTCTGCAGCAGTTGCTTCGGCCTCAAAAGTACCATCTTTTGGTAAAATAAACTCTCTAAATCGTTTTGCAATTCTGGAGGATGAATCCTCGGAAGCACCAAACGTCATAAATTCTTCTAAGCTAACCCCGATATATCTAAGGGAGCAAAACTCAAGTGAGTTAATAAAGAGCGTGATTTCGGTAATAGGTGAAAATTCGTTTTACGTAGCTGCAATTAAGCATGGTAATATAAACGAGACATACGAGAATGCAGGTTAATCATGAGAATAATTTTCGTAAAATAACTAACAAATTCGAAGCCCTTTAAAAAAGCTTTTACACATATCAACTAAAGAGCAGCAAAGGTCTTCAGGTAGTGATCAAGGGCATAGACTCATGCGTGGCCCTAGATAAAATTAAAAATTTTTTGGAAGAGAAGGGTTTTAAAATAAAAAACGTTACAAATATTAAAAATAGGGGAAAAAATCCCCAACCATTATTTCGGGTGGAGTAAGAACCTGGCGACATTAAGCTTTAAAAAAAATGAAACGCATCCTATTTATAATTTAAAATATATTCTCTACAGAAGAATAACTATAGAGAAGCCGCACAAAAGAAATGGTCCCGTTCAATATCTTAATTGCCAAGCATTTGGACATACTAAGGCATACTGCTATTTACCCCGTGTTTGTGTCGTATGTGGAGAATTACATTGTACAGTCCAGTGCGATAAGTCTAAAAATTACCCCAATTTAAAAAAATGTAGCAACTGTGGCGGTAATAACACTGCCAATTATAGAGGATGCCCTGTATATACTATCGTCAAGCAGTCGGCTGGACCGAAAACTAATCGCCCCCTCAAATGCAGGTACCAAATCAAGTAAACAATAATGACATTCAGGCTCCGCAGCCTAGTAATAATAGAACCTCTTATGCTAACGTCTTAAAATCAAACCATGTGAAACTTCAGTTCTCATTTAAGTCGCCTAGAAAAAACTATGGAAACATTAGTGCAAACAGTAAATAATTTTACGAACACAATGAGAAATATGATGCAGGAAATTCTTAGAATGCAATCGATGCTATTGCAATCTGTACTTAAGAAGCCATGAACTGTTAAAAAATTTGGTTTTGGAACGCAAACGTCATCCGCCAACATAAAAATGAACTAGAATACTTACTTAAAAATAAACAAATTGATGTCATGATGGTTTCTGAAACTCATTTGACCTCAAGAAAAACGTTTAAAATCAATGGTTATGTACTATATGATACCAAGGACCCTCGAGATAGAGCTTGTGGAGGTTCTGTCATTTTGATAAAAAATTGTATCTCCCTCTGGTTACATAGCGACTTCAGCTACACAAATAAATTGGTTAAAATATAAAAAATATCTCAGTACCAATTGCACAGAAAAAAATCCGCTTAGCACACCGCAGAATGTGGATCTCTATTGTCAATTTTGACAGTTATCTTTAAATAGCTGTTCAAAATTCCAGCAAAACCCTCAAAAAAACCAATAATAAAATATATTCTACAGATGACGGGCGACTCTTGAATGAAAAAAGGAGAGTGCGAAGAGAGCGGCAATCGCACAGATCCCCTCAACTTAAGAAATTATTAAAAGAGTGTACAAGAAGGCTAAGAAAATTACTGTAGTCTCAGAAAACGGCTTCCGTGGAAAAATATCTTAAGGACCTGGACGCAACTCCACAATTAGACTACTCATTATGGCGTGCAGCTAGAAGTCTCAAAAGGCCAGTTATCTCGAAACCACCATTAAGAAACCTGAATGGCAGTTGGACAAGAAATGATAATGAAAAAGGAAACCTGTTTGTAAATTATTTGAAAAACGTATTTACGCCAAATATATCTGGCGAAATAGCGGACGAGTTACCGCCTGTTAATGTTGGAGCAGCTATCCCCCTAAGATTTGAGATAAGAGAAATAGAAAAGGCTATTTGTGAATTAAACACCAAGAAGGCACCTGGTATTATTAAGATTAGTAACAAAATGCTTTTGGAGCTACCTTGCATAGCAAAGAAAATTATTCTTTAAATTTTTAATGCTATTTTACGCCCTGAATACTACTCTCAAGAATGGAAGGTCTCCTTAGTTACGATGATACCAAAGCCAGGAAAATTTCACACAAAAGTTGTGTCATATAGGCCTATTAGCTTATTATCTAATATATGAAAGCTGTTTGAGAAGCTCCTAGCGTCAAAATTAACCCCAATTTAAAATGACATAGGTGTATACCTAACCATCAATTCGGTTTCAGAAGAGAACATAGCACAATTGAACAAACCCATCGGATAGTAAACGCCATAAGAAAAGCCTTTGAAGAAAGAAAATATTGCTACGCTCTCTTCATCGATGTTTGTCAAGTTTTTGATAAAGTCTGGCATGTAGGCTTGTTACATAAATTGAAGCTAAACCTACCGGTTAACACATACAAGCTGTTAGAAAGCTACTTAGTCGGTCGAAAATTTATTATTTAAGAAGGTGATTTTTTAGTTCCCTCAGGGAAGCATCCTGGGCCTACTTTTTTACCTTATATATACCTTGGACATGCAAACAAACAATTACATCCTAACCTCAACTTTTGCTGATGATACAGCTTTTCTAAGCGTACACGAGAACAGTCGTGAAGCATCTCGATACCTGCAGGATCATATATTTCAACTAGAACTGTGGTTAAAACAATGGAGAATAAAGATCAATGAGCAAAAATGCGTACATATTACATTCACCTTGCGTCGGGAAACATGCCCCCTAATAAAATCAATAATCGACTAGTGCCTTAACAATCGCATGTAACTTGCTTATTGAAAGAAATTCTGTTCTTAGTCTCGATTGCAAACTACTTCTTTACTACTCTATTTTAAAGCCAATAAATATGGTGCTACGCTCAAATATCAAAAAAATTCAAAGGCGCCAAAATAAACTTCTTCGAATAATCACAGCTACCCCTTGGTTTGTTAAGAACTCAAATATCCACAAGGATCTCAATGTGCCACTGCTAAGGACTATTATTACGGAATTTGCGGTAAAAGATTTAAAAAGGCAAGAGTTGCACCCAAGTCCACTAGCTCGAAATATTTTAAATGATAGCGGCCACACTCGCTTAAGGAGAAGAGACACTGCAGCACTTCCTCATTAAGATGAGCGATATATATATGTGAACAAAACCCGTGATGAAGAAAATTTTTGTCTGGCACTGGCAGGACATAAAATAAAGAATTAGGACAAGATTTGATTAATTATTGTTAGTTCATATTTAATAAATGAAGATTCAATAAATACACAGAGAAAACAGATTCGTGATCACAACCGAATTTGGCGCCAATCGAATTTCGTCGGTTGCATGCACTATCACACAATTCGGTTCCAATTACTGAAAATTTCGTTGCTTAGTACAATATTGTTGATAGCAACATTTGAATTTTAGTACACTATCAGTCATAACAACAGATATTGTTAGTTGTTATTATAATTATTAGAAACAAAATTGTGATTATACCCGAACAAGGCGAATTTATTACAGGTGGTCTTAAAAGCCCTGCTGATATTAGCTAAAATCACTGTTCGATGTCAAAATTTTGTTTATTCTCTTTTATTATCTTTGTTTCTGTTTTGTTTTATTTCTATTTTTGACATTGTACAATGATTTTACAAAAACAAATTGCTTGTGGTTTTTGTACGAGTTGTACTTGTTGTAGTGTACTGTACCGGGCGGGAAAAAATTACCAGCTGGTTGCTGTTCACAAACAACCAGTGAATGTGGCCAGATTGTCGGCGGCGCTGGTATGCTGGCGGTTCGCGCGGCTAGAGCTCGCCGGATGGGGGTGGTTCTTGCCGACCAAATGACGCAAAACCCGGGTACAAAAAAAAAACCATACCAGCTAGGAAATTGGAAAAAGAATAAAAAAAATTGCTGGGGCTCGAAGTAGCTGAAAAATAAAAAGCAAAAACCACAACCATACCTTTTCTCACCATTTCCACACATCTCCGGCTGATGACGTGCCGGGATTGGCCCTCCCACTAGAGACGAAGTCTCTCCATGACATCCTTTCTTTCTGGATGTCCCAAATCTTCACCTGCAAAAGGATACCTTCCTCTACTTACCCGCCTGCAATAAATTTACCAACTCATAATAAAAAACCCAGGTAACTTCATTTATAAACGTTACAAATCATGCTTTTGTTTTATTTAAAAAAATTATAAAATTTGCAAAAGGAAAAAAAACAAAATTTTTACTGGAAATTCATTCGGGCTCGCAATTCTAATAAAATTTACAAAAAAAATTAATTTACTTTACTTTCAAAAATTCCAAAGTTAAAATTTACTTTTGATTTTTTTCCAAAATTTAAATTTACTTAAAAACATTAAATCGAAATTACCAATCAGCATGAAAAACTCAAAAACATTAATAATTCTTTTCTTTTCTCTCTCTCATAGCCGCAGCTTCCTTCCAAAACGGACCCCTGCCTCCAGGAGGGAGAAGATTCAGAAGTCTGCCGTCCGTCCGTGAAATGTCCCCTGTCCTATTTTATGGTAAGTCTAAAAAAAACCCAGTCTATATATACATATATATCACCTGTCTTAAAATCTACCGCTTTTTTTTTCTAGGGAAACTTTTTATTACGGGTAAATCTACCCCAGTCTGACCGAGAACCTAGGCTTGAGCTCAACCCTAACTACGCGCACTTCAGGCTCTAAATCGCCCAAAGGACTGAACCACGGTAAGATTCCCCTAACAAAAAAACTCGCTTAAAATTTTAAAACACCTCAATATACATATAGATTTTATTTGTCCGTAGGTCGTTTGTTCCGTGTTTTGTCCGATGTCAAGGCAGATACCTGTGATCCCCAAGGTTCCGGTGGTGCTTACGGCTGACTGATTCCCACGCTGGTGTGACACGGACGATTCGGTGGCGCACTCGGCTGGTTTTTAATAAGTTTATTTATTTTCTTTGCTTATCTTAATTTTAACATGCAATGCACTGTCTTTTACTTTTACGTTCTTTATTAAATACTTTTTTTTTATAATTTTGTTATGCAAAAGTTTAAGTTTTAAGAAGTTTATTTTTCTTATTTTAAATTTCCAGTTTCAATACACTGTCTTTCTCTTTATGCTTTATTTAACTTTTAATTTTATTTTTAATTTCTAAATTTTAATTTTTAAGTGCAATTAGCTTTACCATTGCCAAGTTCTTTTTACTGTTTTCACTGACAATTCCTTTTATACCGTGTGTTTATACGTGTATGTTTAAATAAAACTTTATTTATTGCAAAACAAATGTTTTTTTTTCTATTTCTTAACACCGAAAACCAAATTCTTCTTTTACAAAACTGCCGGTGGCCACGCGTCACACTTCCACTCCAGAAAAACAAAAAGGGCTGACATTTTCCATTTTTGTCCCCACGAAACCTCGGGGACGCTATTGTTCACCATTTTCGAAAACTTTTCAGCAATTTGCCCCTTACTTAAAAAAAACATAAATAATAATTTCTTATTTCCCTACCTATGTTTTTCCTTTTCTTTTGCTACATTTACATACAACACCTGTCTCTATTTATATAAACAAAAACAATTTTCCCTTCTGCCTATCATATTGCCAACCATCCACTGCCTTACCACCATTAGGGTGACCATAACAGTAGTACCGAGATTACCTGGGATGAATTCGCCTTGTACCAGAATATATGATAGCTGCAACTGAATTAACACATAATTGGTGTTCATAACAAGAGATTTGATTGTCGTTATCAATATATTTTTTCTAACCGGTCAAATGTAGCCCATAAGGGACAAGGACTTGTCCAAAGGTAACCCAAATGAATGGAAAAAATGGCTTATTTTACAGTACGATGTCCTAGGGCAGGACCATATAACCCAGCTTGCATTACAAGGGAGAAGTCTTAAAACTACTCCATGGTATACTCCAGAGGATAAGCTTTGAAATCGTTTCAAAACGGAAACATGTCGTTAAAAAACAAAGACGTCGTTTAACTGCAACCTCTTCTTAATAATACAATGGTCCATACTTGCATTACATTGGACCAGCCTAGGATCAAAATGGATCAAGTAGTCCAATATAATTTGCAGGGTATAAAAAAAATAATACATACATACATATGTACGTGTATATGTTCATACCTATAAGAATGCGTAAATTACTTACCCCTATTTAATAAGTTTTTGCACATTTTCAATTTTTGCCTGCATAGATATTTTTAAATATAAAATTAAAAATTATTTTAATCTATCAAATGTTTTGACAGAAAATGTAGTAAGCAATTGGGGCTTTTAACTAGTTTTTGGTTGTGAATTCCGAATAAATATATTTTCATTTGTTGTACTCGAATTGAAACTATTACAACAATCAATAATTAGCTGTAATAAATGAATTAACATTTATATTACAAAATTTATTGACGAAAGCAAATTATTGATTGCAATTACCAATATTCAGTATTGCCCAATATTAAATTCAGTTGTGATTCTAACCATTTGTACTAATTTTTAGAACTAAATTGAATTAGTTATCATTACTAATAAAAGAATTGAAGGAATCATATTTCAGTTGGAACATCGTTTTAATAATCAAGATAATTAAAAATCAGTTAGAACTATACATTTTTGCAATAATAAATCATGTTACTTGATCAATATTTTATTACTGCAACCGTTTCCCAACCAATTTGTTTTCTGTGTGTAAATAATGAAAAAAACGTGAATTACCTTTATATGAATTTATTTCTGTGGACGTTGCATTTTTAGACGCTACTTAAGAAATACGTATATCGAAGACTCTACCGTTTTTTGTTGCCGCTCGTTGGTATTTTGAAACTCTGTCTCCAAAACTTCTGCTTGATTTGACCCAAAGACATGTCCTTTGGGATTAACTGCTAGCTCCATCTGTAAAGGCTCGGCTGCAGCCTGTTTAATCGGTGCCAAATTTTTTTCCTCTGACTGCCCTCCGCCGTTAGTGTTATTTTTATTGTACACATTTTTTTTTTAATTGTGCCTTTATATGTACCCACACTCGTTGCCAAACCTGTTAAATTTTTCTGCGATAGGCTTCCAAGTAGCTTTAGTGCTGGCTTTTGTTTCCTCAAAAACCGAATACTGCGAGCAATTTGACTATTATTTTCCATTTAATAGATTAAAAGTTCAAACTGTTTTCGAGTTGTAATGTTTACTATTTAAAAATCTACAATTATTTTTTTTTCCCCATTTTTGCAATTTAATTTACATAGGAAAAATGGGAAAAGGGAGACCACTCCCGGGGAATTGTTTTTATATTTGGGTTGATAAGCTAAAAAAACACAAGCATTTAATACAAAATATACTGACTTCTTAGTTTTGCCGCCTTCTTAATTTTATAAAATATTAGCATCAACTACAAGTTTGTTGTTGTTAATGTAGCAACACAATTTCAGACCCATTAATTTGACATTATTTAAACCCTCGCCTGGGTAACAATATTGTCGAGATGCGAGGGCTTAAGTGCACTCTACGGTTCTGATCTCTTGGGATAATGTATGTGATGAATACGTCTTCGCGGGAGGTCGAGAGTACAGAAGGGGTGTGCGACTAAAGGTTACTCTTCTTGTCAAGATAATGAGGCAGTAGTGGAATGTACACTTCCGGTCCTTTATCAGTACATATAGCACAGCGTGCCAGCCTGTGGGTTCGCCTCTTGCAAGGTGGTGGATTTACCAGTGGTTGGGGCGCGAAATATGCTTTTTTAAGGACAACGTGGTTGGTACCAGTGCCGAGGTCCTGGGTGGTTTGTTAGTGCGAAAAGAAACTAGTCGTTAACAGCTCCCCTCTGCGTCAGGGCAAGGCGCTTTTGTATGTTAGTTGCCTTGTCCACGCACGCCGTCACTGCGTGGTACGGTCCGTCTGAACGAGCATACTCGTGGGAGCAAAATGAAACCCTTTTTTAAAACAAAAACAAAGAAAAATACAACAACAACTAGCAAGGACACGACGGACGGGATTGACCAGGGTCAGTCGGACGTCACGGTCTGTGAGTCGGAGAGTACCCTCTCGACTGTTCATGAGAACATACTTGAGCAGGAGAGACAGGTAATGACCGACCTATATGTAGATGGTCTTCTGGGACTATCGAGTGACTCCTGTGGTGAAACCGGGGCTACTCAAGGGTTGGAGAGGCTGACTCTGCTCTCTGACACGGAGCACGGTATTGAAATATCTGCTCATAGTCAGACTATGGAACCTGCCTCTCTCATCTTTGAGGCCAGGGGACACTCTGGAGAGGCGCCGAGGATGATGGGCCAAGCGCCCCTTCACGAGACATTAAGAACTCCACCCGAACGAAGGAGGAGAAGGCGCAGAACGGAACAAGGAGCTCTCTAGCATATCTGGATAAGATGGCGAAGAGATATCCTTCAACGTTCTCCGCGAGGGATAGGCACTTTCTGAGAAGGCACCGACAAAGCGTCGCTAAATTCAAAAGAATTTACGGCCCTGTCAGTACCGTGTTAGGGTGACCCTATCCTTGGAGAAAGCAGGTGGATGAAGCCGCTGACCCGGACACTGCTCAAAAGAGTATAGGGCCGGTGGCGTCGTCAACCTGCCGTGGAGAGGTACTGAAAGGAGGGGTTGCCCTGATGACCAAGGCGCTCATGTCTTCGGAACGAGCTGCGGAGGATAAGGGGGCGATACCAAAGACGGGAAGCAAAGTGGCTAAGGCAGCGGAACAAGCCTTCTAAACCAGTAGTGCCCATTGAAGAGGGCTGGTACATCTCCGGCTGAAGCTCCTAATGGCTCTAATAAGGAGACCATTAAGAGAGTCAGATCTGGGGATGATCAGCCTTCTTCATCGAACAAAAGAGTAAAGAAGTCGACGAGCCTGGAGGGCCATCTGCAGGGGGCTGTCATCGATCGGAATGATCCGGATGGGAGGATCAGTGCCGAGCTATGGCAGTTAGTAGAGGCTAGGCTTATCGACGAATTGGCAGCATTCAGAGGCAAAGAGGAGGATGTATCCTTCAATGGTGCGGACTGGGTTAAGGAAGTGAAGGTTGTCAACTGTGGAATTGGAATTCTTAAGAACCACAATTGACAAATGCAGCGACATTAACCCGGGGGCAAGGTTTGAAGTCATACAAGCCTTCGGTTTGCCAATAAGGGCTATCGTGACAGTATGGATTCCACCACCCGTACGCCCGGTGGAAACTATACTGGCAGCATTGGGCAACCCAAATAGTAGGTTTCTTACCGACCAATGGAGGCTGGTGACCTCATTGGTGTGTAAGGAGAATACCGGCAGGGACTTCCGTTTCGCGGTGGATCGGAAGTCCATTGAATTCTTGGAGGAGGTGGTGGGAGTTGTTAAGTTTGGTTTAGGTAACGTCAGGCTCGGGTATCCGAAACATGCCAGGACCAAGGAAGCTGTTAAAGGTGCAAATAAACCTGCACCATTGTTAAGCAGCTTCGGCCGAACTAATAACCTTCCTCACCAGCACTCGGACGGACGTAGCCCTTATCCAAGAACCTTGGAATAATAAAAATAAGGTTTGCGGGATACACTCTGTTTGTCCCGTCCACAGAGGACAAGGTAAGAACGTGTATACTAGCGAGGAATCAATTGGAATTTCTAATCTCTCATTCTTTCAGGTGCGGTGACTTGACCGTAGTAAGTGGAGAAGCCAAAGGTAAGCGCACTCTTACACTGGCTTCGGTGTATATGCCGTACGAGGCGATAGATCCACCTGGCGCGGAGGTGAGTAAATGTTTGATTTTATAACTACATACTAACAATCTTATTATCTGTAATATGGGTAACACGACGACGTTCTGAAATAAAGATAGGCAGGCAGTGATAGATCTGACATTAGTGAACCGTGACTAGCAACTTGTTGTTGATTTGAGGGTGGCAACGGACTGTACTTTTCTGACCATAGTCGTTTTACATTTACATTGAATTTTGACCTACCTAGGGTTGCTCCGATTAGGAACCCGAGTGGGACAAAATGGGACTCCTTTGGGGAAAGGGTCCGCATTGGGTTGGCGCAACAGGCCTTGGGCGACTTGCTGCCGACTGATCTGGAGGGTGTTGTGAACAAGTTCACTCATCTGCTAAGGGAAAACTATGAGCAATCCTGCCCGGTTATATTTCCGGGTAGGCGTAAACAGCCCAAATGGTGGACCAGGGAACTTCACGTTCAAAGGTCTACGGTTAGGAAACTGTTTAATAGGGCCAAGCTTACGAGAGCACCAGAGGATTGGAACAACCACAGAGTGCAGTTCATCAGGCAGATCTGAAAAGGGCGAAGCGACTATCATGGAGACAATTTTGTGTATCCATCGATAATGTCAACGAGTTGTCAAGATTCCGACGGATTTTATCCAAGGACCCTTATGCCCTACGTTACATCCAAAGGAATGACGGCTCATGGACTGAGTCTAGCTCTGAGACCCTAACTTTACTTATGGAGACGCACTTTCCCGGGTGCATGGAAACCGGAGGTATGGAAGGTGGTCAGTGGGACGTGATGTCCATGAAAAAATTCAGGAAGTGCCTCAGTAGGAGGTATATTAGACTGTCTTCATTCTTGTTGAAGACTCTTTAGAGACTGATAGATTTCTATCTCAGAATTAATATTGAGACCCGCCTTATTAGCAATGCTCGACATGCTTACCTGAAGGGTTAATCTTTTGAAAGTGCGTTACATGAGGTGGTGGGTTGTATTGAGAACGGTTTGAGGCATAAGGAATATACTCTCGCCGCGTTTCTGGATATAGAATGAGCCTTTAATAACATTAGGATTGAGGCGATTAGAGATTCGTTGATGGAGTTGGGAGTTGATGACTTTCTGGTAGAGTGGAAAGTAGGCATGCTTAGCAGTAGGATTATAAACTCGAGCCTGGGGGATCATGTGATAAGGAGGAGGGTTACCAGGGGGACACCACAAGGGGGGTTCTATCTACTGTGGTTGCTTGTGGTCAACGGGTCAGGTCATTTGATTCTATGGCAGGAAAGTTCTTGCCTATGCGGACGACATAGTTCTGCTAGTCCGGGGAAATTATGCAGTTGATGCTAGGCGAACTCTCGGCATGGGCAAAGGAAAGGGGGCTGTGTGCTAACCCTGTGAAGACTGAGCTGGTGCTTTTTACCAGAAGGTACAGGATAGAGGGATTTAGGGGGCCAGTGCTAGATGGCGTCGAGTTACCTGTATCGGAAGGTGCAACGTATTTGGGTATTTTTCTGAACTGCAAACTGTCTTGGAAGAGAAATGCTCAGGAGAGGATGAGAAGGGGTCTCAATGCCTACTACACATGCGGGAACTCCGTCGGTAAGAATTGGGGTCCGAGGCCGGATATGGTAAACTAGATTTACGCATCGGTGTTTAGGCCTATACTTACCTATGGATGCACTGTTTGGTGGGGAGCGTTGAGAGTGGATAGCTATAGGAAGATGCTCAGCAAGGTTCAAAGGAGTGCATTTCTTGGCATCACAGGCGCAAGGAGAAGCACTCCACAGGCAGAGTTGGACATCCTTCTATATCTGTCCCCTATTGAGCATTATGTGAGGAGTGTGGCTGCTAGGAACTTACTAAGACTTTACGAGGTTTCCTTAATTAGACCTATTCGGGATGATCAAACGAAAATTTTGTACGAGGTGGGTCTGCTTGATCGGGGTATTATTCTCGAGGGAATTTGGGATCATAGGACTACGACCCTAGACTTCGGTGTAACACCGCAAGTGGAGTTCCCGTATATGGAAATTTGGCGTGGATCTAATGGACTATTTGAGGGGTGAGCAGTATATACGGATGGATCCAATATGGAAACCGGCACTGGTGCCAGTGTATATATTGCGGACACCGAGGTGAAAAGGTCATTCAGACTCTCTGATGAGTGCAGTGTCTTCCAGGCTGAGATCCTAGCGATCTGGAGGGCGACGGAAGTGATACTTGATAACATCGTGGGTGTATATGTGGTGACAATTTACGTCGATAGTCAGGCGGCGCTTAGGGCATTGACAAATTATACGGTGCGATCGTGCGTGGTCGCTCGGTGTAGGAATGCTATTAGGAAACTCATGGAGGCATTCAATGCAAGGCTGTGTTGGGTACCTGGACACTGCATGGTTGATGGAAATGAGGTGGCGGACGAACTCGCGAGAGGGGGTTCGAATCTGGACTTAGTGGTTAGGGACAGGAGGGTAAAGCCCCCCTATGTTACTACTATGGGGTGATACGGGAAAAATGCAGTGATGACGTTAACTGATCCTGGGAGAACAGAACGGATTGCAGGGTGTCTAGGGCACTAGGAGATAGATTTCATGACGAGCTGGGGTACATCGCTGGATGTAATCCGGCTGATCTACTGGGGTTTGTCGGGGAAATATTGCGGTTGTTTCTGTTGAGGGGACTGTAGGGATGGTAATAGTTCTGCGTGGTACCTACTAACTTTCTTAATTCTATCCACCTCATACTTTTTTTCTTTACTTCTCTCTTTCTATTTTCATTGAAGGGATTCACAATGGACCGCATTGGGCTCCCTTCTTAACCTAATCTAAACTGTTTTAGGTGTATTTAAATAAATTTAAATTGTTTAAGATTGGTAAATTATGGACCGATCATTCCAAAATTCAGTAAAATGATGAGCGATGAGTTTTAATTTTTCCATGCTTTTGTTAACCGCAATATAACAGAGTTGTAAACTATAATACAAAAACAGAGTTGAATTGTAAACCGTAATAGGGGCATAAGTGTCACACAGACTGATAAACTAATATATGTATAGTGGTGGAGTGTATAAAAAATAAAGATTTCCAAAAATTTTAAAATCGGTAAAAGAAAGAAAAAATTACAACTATTGTCTGCTAAAAGAATCTTTAAAATTTTATGCAAAAAAAAGAAATGGAAAAGTCGTGGATCATTTTTTTTTTCTTTCTTGAGTCCTATTTTCATCCATGCATGATCTAGAAACTAAAGCCGCTATTATACTAGAGTTACTACAAAATTGCATTTATATATACATATTCCAGAGCACCGAGTAAAATGCATCTAATTTGCAAAAAACTAAATTATTTACATACAAAGATTATGTAATTAGCAAAAGAAACAATTTGATACCCATATTGCACTATTTAAAACGAAGGGTTACCACCCCATTGCATTTTTGTCAAAAAGCAAACTAGCATGAATTTCAAAAAAAGCTGAGACACGTATTTAATTTAATCGACTAAAGATTAAAATATGTTAATTTGGCATTTTTATTACAAACAACCCCGAACAAAAAATTCAAAAACCTTTTTTTTTACCGAAAATCCTTAAAAAAAGGACATGGATGATCATCCTTGGACAAATTATATATACAGTTGGAAGCCCCTTAAAAAACCTTTCTAATGATACCCAATTTGTATATGTTGGTAAGAAAAAAGATTCTCAAATTAACAAAACATGCAAAAATAGACCCTTTTTCAAAATTATCCAGCTTACGAGAGGTCAAAGCTGGAGCCGAAATGTACATAAATAAAAAATGACACTTCAGAAAGAGCTAATAGGAAAATAAACCACGAACCAGAAGAATAGCCAGGATGCCATCTCAGTTTCAATAACTACCTCTTAGCTAGTTCAATTCCTATGATAAACCCAATTACATATTTTTACCTAATTCATCGAAGATTTGTCTACTTAGCATCCAATTTTGTTACCTTCGATAGTCAACCTTTACATACATTTTCTGCAGTATTGTTGCTCAGAATCTTCACACATCCTCGGGGGGCTATTCTCTATTGCGATGCGAAGGGAAATACTGGTACTCTTTAATGCGTTTGCGCATTTGTCTTTCGCATCTTTTTCTTTTTGCAAATCATCACAATCTAAATTTTTATTTAAATTTTCCATTTTAAATTTTTTATGTAAATACTTTGACATTTTATTACTGTCCATTTGCGCCATCTTTAGTTTTTATTACGTGATAGAGTACCAAGTTGGCATTTAGATTTCGCATCAATTTGTATTCCCATCGCAATTAAGAGAAGCCCCAATAAGGGCCAATGCCCCATATTACTGATTAGGTCCATTTTAATTCTCAGATTTAGGAGTAGTTTGAAGTCTACTTTTTTAGGTTACGGATATACAAAACCTGAAAATTAACAGTACTATCTCTCAGTTTCCCCAGAAAGAAACTCAACGGACGTTATATTGAAGTTAAGTTTAAAAGTGAAGTTAGTTTAAAAAATTATAAAATACACTCATACATACATATATTAAGCAATTAAATAACAGTCGGTGTTTCTATAAATATTGTTTTTATTATTTTTTTGTTAATATAACATTTAAAAAACATTAATATTACAAAATTTAAAACTTCTTATTCCAAAAATTAATTTGTTTTTGGTGTGCGTTGTTAACTTCCCCTTAAAAAAAAATGTTTTCAAATAATAAAAAAAAAAAATATTGTAAAGGTGTTTAGAAGAGTGCAAAATGTCTTTTAATGTTGCTTTTAATAATTTTGTTTTAGCAAAATAATATTTATGTTAAATTTCTTAAAAACTATTAAATTTTTTCTTTAATTAATCTGAAACAATAAAACCATATATTTATTGTAGGTGGATATTTTTATACAACACATTCACATCAGTTAAATATACATAAAAGTATTTGGAAATATTTTCTTTTGTAATTGTGACAATAAATTTATGGAAAACTAATGTAAAAGTTTAAAACATTAGTTAAATATTTAATAATGTTAAAAAACAATTTAATGATTATTTAAAATATAAATAAACCGTAAGATTCCCTTTATTCTTTTTCATTTTGTTTTTATTCTTTGGTAAATAAATATTTAAAATTTAATTAAACAAATTTACAACAAATATTGATTAATTTCAATTCGATTGTTAGTTTCACATAAAAATCATTTTTAAAATTATTAGTACAATTGATTACACAGTTAAATAAAAAACATAAAAATATACAAATAATTACGCTTAACTAAAAA